>CM073130.1:18934875-19494875 GCA_037039145.1 Fundulus diaphanus | reverse complement strand
TCTGAGATAGCAGGGGATGCAATCTTTGGCAAGGAGTTGCCAAAAAATCCATCTTCCTTGTTTTAAACTTAAAAATCGTCACACACACACACTTGTGGACATCCTGTGATCGCCTGTCTGCAGTTCCCTTTCAGCTTAGTGCTTTTTTAAGGTTCACATTCAGTTCTCAACAATTAAATGTTGAACATGGGTCAATAGTCATTAAAACTTTAAAGTAATCAAAAAGTAATCAAAAGTAATTAGTTACATTACTTTTTAAAAGTAATCGAAAAAGTTACACTACAATTACATTTTAAACAAAGTAACTTGTAACTGATTACATTTTTAAAGTAACTTACCCAACACTGCTACTGGTATATACTAGTAAGACTAGCAGATTAAACTTTAACATATGTAAATGACTATATTAAATTCATTTTGCGACCACATCAACAGGTTAAATAATTTCTTTTTTGGTGTACCAAATTACCCTTGTAATGATGAAATATTTTGTGGTCTAAGCCCCCGATGATGAGAATGTCTAGCTCCGCCCCTGGTTTGAACAAATTTACTAATGGACAGTGTGGAAATCTATGTACAATAAAACCGATGTAAATAGTGTTCCTCTGTTTGTATTTGTCTTTATCCTAATTCTAGAAGTAGATATAGTCAAATAAATAGCACTATTATTTTGTGGAACCCTAATTATGCTATTATAACGGAGCAAAAGTCTAAACAAAAAATAGCAGTTGTTTAGACAGCATCTAGTGTTCTTATACTGTATATCATGTCAAATAACACCTGCTATTTATACCTGAACTGCCTTGTCATGGTTTTTAGGTGTTTGGCCCACATGCAGAACACAGTCGGGAGACAACAAGCAGTTAAGATGTTTATTAGGCTGATAAACACGAATAAATGCTCACAGAGTGAGCCGTAGACAATGATCGGGATGTCGGGATCAAAAGCACTGCGGGAGAGAAAGGGACAGATTAACAAGAGCAAGTGCGGGGATCTACGCTGCGTGAAGCTCTGCTTACCGCCAGGTATGGAGAACCGGTCCGGGGAGGTGGAGTGGAAGAACGGACTCGCCAGTTCTCTACTCTTGGTGGAACTAGGTGACAGAGCGACAGGTGAGCTGGTAGGTGGAACAAAGGCGGGGAGCCCGAGCAGCACCACAGCAGAGAGCAGGAACGGAGAGCAGCTGAAGGAACCGGGGTGAATCCAGGGAAGGGAACTCTTGTCCGGCTTGGTAACACCAAGAGGGCTTGATGGGAATGCCAGAGCAGGATCTGAGCGGCGGGGATTCCGGAGCCAGTCTTCAGCGCTAGGAGAAGTGACCGGTGAATAATCCAAAGCACAAAACGAAATACGAGAAACAGGAGACAAAGGTTAGCACAGGGAATCTGGGATATCTGAGACACAGGAACGAGGAACTTCTTTTTCAGACGGCTGTGGCTAAGAATCTGAATTTTTTAATAGCCTACAGTCTTTGCTTTTCCATCTTTACAGCAGTCTTCAGAACTCCTGCCTGGCACAGAATATTTAGTTTTATAAAAGATATTAGGTTGTTGTTGATAAATGTATTATACTTCAGAATTAAATGCTATTTTGAGATGCTAACGTTGGTTACTTACATTTCTCAGCTTCAACCATGGACGTAGGTTTGCATAAGGACCATAGGGACATGTCCCTACCAAAATTTTGGACTGACCTAATTGTCCCTACCAATAATTTGATGTGAATAATATTGTAATATTTATTGTAATTTACAACAGAATGTTGCTGCTGCATCGCTTCTCTTCTGGTGGCTGCAGCTGCCGCTCCGTCTCACTGCCTGCCCGGTCTGTACTGTCCCTTTAAATCTGCAGCACACATGACTGTGCTCTGTGTGCTGTTTAACTTCACTCTCATTGGTTGTGCTGCCTTAAATTCCACCTTCCCTCTTCCTGATTGGCTGTTTTCTAGTGCGTGTGTGTGCGTGCTTGTGTGTGTGTGCTTGGAGCGCAACATTTAAGTTTTGATTCATACTATGATACTGCGGTTACCACAATTAATATCAGGCTACGAAACTAGTCCCAATTAAAAACTAAATATTATCTGCACTAAAATAGGTGAAAGCTGCTGAGCACAGTTCTGAACAGAAGCGGGAGAGAGAGTTTTGATTTGTTGAACGCAAAGGCGTAGGTTTGATTTCAACTTTGGTAGGGACACTATTGGTCCAAAGTTTCATTGGTCTGACGTCATTGGTCCTACGCAATACGCATGCTCCTATTTTTTGATGCTTGACTTGAGCGTCAGGACGCGTTTCGTCTGTCTAAAGAGAAAAGCAGCATTTCTTGCTACATTTATACAAATTTTATAAGCATCTTCTCAGACAACTAATTATTTCCCTAACAATAATGAGTTATCAATGTTTAAATGTGCAGTATGGTCTGTGTGTGTGGGTTTCCTATACACTTCAATGTTGAGGTTTCCATCTCCTTCCACTTCTCCTCAACATTGAAGTGTATAGGAAACCCACACACACAGACCAATATCTTCTTTTTGACTCACACCACCCACTGGAGCACAAACTTTCGGTCATCAGAACCTTACAACACCGGGCCGAGCATGTCCCAACTAAAACAGAAGGGAAGCACAAAGAACAGAAGCACATCAGAGATGCCCTCCAAACCTGTGGGTACCATAACTGGGCTTTTGTCAAATCAGCAAGAAAATCTAAAAGACCCGCTGCAGAACATAATGGTGAGAAGAATAAACGAAAAAACATCGTCATCCCATATGTTGCTGGAGTCTCTGAAAAACTCAAGAGGATTTTCTCCAAACACAAAATCCCAGTACATTTCAAACCAAACAGGACCCTCAGACAGAGGCTGGTGCATCCCAAGGACAAAACACCCAAACCTAAGATGAGCGGAGTGGTGTATGCAGTTCAGTGCAGTGAGGAATGTTCTGATCTTTATATTGGAGAACCCAAACAACCTCTCCACAGACGCATGGCTCAACACAGGAGAGCTACCTCCTCAGGACAAGACTCTGCTGTCCACCTACACCTTAAGGACAAAGGACACTCTTTTGAGGACCAAAATGTTCACATTTTGGACAAAGAAGACAGATGGTTTGAAAGGGGTGTGAAGGAAGCCATCTACGTTAAGAGAGAAAAACCAACCTTAAACAGAGGAGGAGGCCTCTCAGAGGAGGTTCCAACTCTCAAAAACTTACAGCTATAGGTTTAATTCCTGCCAATCATCACCTGAATTCTCACCCTCATACGGGTGATCAAAACATCGTTCCTTTAAGCCAGGCCAATAACAACCCTAACGACTCCTCGTTACAGAGGAGTGGACCAGTTTCGGTTCAATCTGCTGTCTTAATGGCTTTAACGACCGCCCATTACTAAGGGGTGGACCTGTTTCGGTTGAATTTGCATGTTATCTAAGCCATTACAAGGCCTTTGTTTGGCAGTAGTATAAAGCTTGTTACTCCACATTACTCCAGACTTTTTGAATTGAGAAAGCTTCCTGGAGAGGAAGCAAAACGTCTTCAACTACGGAATACAAGTCCAGTTGCTTTGTTTTTTAGTTTTTTAGTTTTTTTTGGAATGACCATGACCTGGATGACTGAGAATCTTCACCAGCACGTTACATTACAATATTACTGTCTGTGAATTGTAAGGCATTACACTACGTTTACATTACTTTCACCAAAATAACAGGAAATATGGATTTCTTCATGTGTTCAATGCAGCTCATTACACGGCAGGAGGTGATGTGGTATGGCATAATGACTGAGCTAGGCTTAAGGCTAACAAAATAACAATATAATGGTTGCAGTTATGGCTCATGGGACAATGTAGGCCCCAACGGCCAATGGTCACTTGCAACTTATTCTAGTAAAATATAGCCATAGTGAAATTGTATGTTGACTTTAAATAGTTCTCATCATTGCTGGTTGCCTTTTCTTCCACTTACAGTTGTGTAGACTTAATGCAAATAGTTTGAGAATAATGGCTAAGATCTTTGTCTGTAAAAGCAACATTTTAGTTATTCTCACTGCTTGAAATGAGAAGTATAGCCTAAGCATGTTAGATCTGTTGCATGAATGGCAGAGATAACTCAAATTCCCTTTCTACAGTCATTTAAACAGGGCAATCAGATTTCAGGACCAGCATAGATGACTTTTTTTTATTCTTGGATAATCTTCTCTGGTGCCAATTAAGCATTTCTCAATTTTGGATTAAAAAGCAAAGTAACTTCAGTTACTGAGAATTGTATTGAGTAAAAAAATTACTGAAATTGTATTGGTAATGTCTTACATTACTGCATTACTGCAAAAAGCAATACATTACTGTAGCCTAATTAAATTACATTTTTACTGCATTACTCCCAACACTGATATTGTGTAGGCTACATACAGTCAACAGTAGAACATTATTTAGGTACATTTCTAAGAAAAAGTAAATTAAAACGGCCAACACTAGTATGCGCCAAAACTAGCCTACTACAAGTGGCGGAGAAGGTCACCTGTGGTGCTGCAGCAGCACACATATTGACAATGAGATACAAAAGTCCTATGTAGGATATAGGCTAATTACATGAAACAAAAGGAAACCGTGTAACATAACAATAACTTTAAAAACATGATTCTTTGAATGTTCACTTGTGAAATCAACAACAGTGAAACTTACACAGAGAGTTAGTTAGCAGCTAACATTCAAAAGTTAAATAGCCTAGCCTTACGAACACTGAACGTTACACTGAACAAGAACATGCAATAAAAAGAGTGATTCATGGTTGAGAATAAATTAGTTACTGAAATAAACTAGGTAAATTTGGTTGCTCACCTTGCTTTGAAACAACTTCCTTGACTGGTCCTGACAAAGCACCAAGTAGAAGATACCTGACTCAATCTAAAATGCAGCACCGTGCGTTTTGTGTTGTTCGAGCAATGTGCCCATAGCAAGTGTGAAACAGTGCCAAAATTCCCTAGTGGCCGAGAGTGGTATCACAGGGACTTGACTGCAAAGGTGCCACAGACACTATTTCATGCTTTATAGATAGTTAGATGTCATCACTACCACGGCGTATTAGGGCCATTTTAGACCAAAAAAAAAAAAGAAAGTAAATTTCCGCCTAAAAACTCAGAAATTTGGAGATTAATTTTACATATTTTCCAGAAAAAAATCGGAAATTTTCTAATTTTGAAAAGTCACAAATCTCTTCCTAAAAACTCAGAAGTTTTGAGATTAATTTCACAAATTTTCAAGGGAAAACTCGGAAAATTTCGATCGTTCATAGGTCGCACATTTGTGGGGAAATAAATCAAATATTTTCATGATTAAAGGGATGCGTTTTTTGGCAACGGGCTGGTTATAAACTGTAACAGTCTAGAAGTACATTGAGCTGAAAAGAGGGAGACATCAGCAGCTGGATCGTGCATAAAGACGCAGCGGGAACCTCTGTGTGCTTTAGTGTTGCTGCTGAGGGGAAAATGTTGACCATAAAGACTTGATGAAACTCAGCCTGATTCACCAATCAGGTTATAGAACTACAATGATAAACAAACCCATAGATTAATGTGTAACAGTGTAATAATTCGGTGAATAACTTAAAACTACTTAATTTTATTCAGTATTATTTGAACAATTGTGTGTTTTTTATGTTTTAATCCATTACCTGAACAATAAGGTATTAATACGTCTCTTTCTCTTTTTAACAAAAGTAATACATGTCTACTTCAATGTCTGGTGGGATAAAAATGAGATGGAGTTGAGACTCCACCGGCTCTTCTATGGTCCAGTTAGCCCCGTCCCAAACAAGCCCCGCCCCCAAAATTAGCATAATCTCACTCTTAACTTTTGATAAAAGTTGAGAGGTATGAATATACAGCAAGTCCTCTACTTGAAATTGGACCGGCAGTTATTTATAGTAAACAACAATGCTTTGGATACACTTGATTACTGTAGTACAGTCTCTGGCTCTGTTTACACGGTGAAAACAGGTTTGCGTTGCCTTTGTACTCTCCATTTACACACTACAAGGTTTAACTGTTGCTTAGGGGCACTTTCAGCTATAGCTGTGGGTTTATTTACTACAGTTTGCAGCCGAATCAGTCCTCCGCCAGCCGCTTTCTTCTTCTGGGCAATTTGATGCGGAGCTTCAAAAATCACAGCGCTACTAGTGGTGCGGCATGGGAATTGCACCGTTTAAGTACTCTGTAAACAGGGCCTGTGACTGCAAATGTACCTATGCCTTTATGTATTTTAATTAAATATGATTAAAATTAATTTTAATTCGACACTTGTAAGGCTAATTAAAAGTATGTGTATTCTACACAATGAAAGTGAGGCTAGATAAAGCTACATTTATCCATATTTTATTGTGTCAAAACAAAGATATGAATACAGAGCTTTCTAATGGGACAATTCACAAGCCAGTGAAGGATAACTATTTATATGAACTTCATTAATAAACCCAGTCAACTACTGACATGCTTTAATAAGGGGAAAAGCAAAAACTGATAATCGATTATCATTGCTGCAAATTCAAAAGTTAATATCAAAATTTATCAATGAAAGCTCCTGGCAGCAAGGCACGACTGTTCTCAGTTTATTAGTTGTTGCATTTGTTTTTTCTGATGTCTTTAAACTTACTCAGAAAAGAAAACAAATATTAATCAACAACATTGTTCCATTGCAGTCTAGGTTTAAGCAATTTTAACATTGATCCAGTCTAACCTTAAATCACAACTTTAAACAGCAGCTATTCTCCTGCAAACAAGAAACTTTGCCGTTAAAGGGAGAAAGTTATATAGTTATAGGAAGTTGCCTTGTCAGCCGTCTGTGCGGCATGTTTACAGTGTCCTCCACAGATGGATCTCATGGCTGATCCAAGGTCAGTGGTGTGGGCGAGAACCCGATAGGGGCCCACATTTTTGAAACATTTAGATATAACATTTAACATTTAGATATAGATTTAACATTTAGATATAGATTTAACATTTAGATATAGATTTAACATTTACATTTAACATTTAACATTTAGATATAGATTTAACATTTAGATTTAAATTTAACATTTAGATATAGATTTAGCATTTAGATTTAAATTTAATATTTAGATATAGATTTAACATTTAGATTTAAATTTAACATTTAGATATAGATTTAACATTTACATATAGATTTAACATTTACATTTAACATTTAACATTTAGATATAGATTTAACATTTAGATATAGATTTAACATTTAGATATAGATTTAACATTTAGATTTAAATGTAACATTTAGATATAGATTTAACATTTAGATATAGATTTAACATTTAGATTTAAATTTAACATTTAGATTTAAATTTAACATTTAGATATAGATTTAACATTTAGATTTAACATTTAACATTTAGATATAGATTTAACATTTAGATATAGATTTAGCATTTAGATATAGATTTAACATTTACATTTAACATTTAACATTTAGATATAGATTTAACATTTAGATTTAAATTTAACATTTAGATATAGATTTAACATTTAGATATAAATTTAACATTTAGATTTAACATTTAGCATTTAGATAGAGATTTAACATTTAGATATGGATTTAACATTTAGATATAGATTTAGCATTTAGATTTAACATTTAACATTTAGATATAGATTTAACATTTAGATTTAACATTTAACTATTTATTTTACTTTATAAACATATTGTTGACAATTGCATATAAGATCTTGTTTATTGTGAATTTCTGTCTTAAATGTGAGAAAAGGGAGTTAAATGTGAGAAAAGTGAGCTAAATAATCAAAATGTATCAGCTATAGAATTTTATCTGAAATTTTACATTTGGCACCCCATATCCGGCAGGTTAATGAGGCCCAGCTGGTTTCACTCTGGCTCTTGATTAGCAGAGTATAAGGCTAGCTGGGAAACTGAGGTTCGAGGCCTATTATCCTATTATGATTGAAATAAAGTTAAATATAGAAAGGTATTGTATAAAAGGGGTAAGGAAATGGTGTTTTAAGTCAGCAGATTGGGAAACAGTTAGGAACAGTAGTGAAATGAAAATGTTAAAAGTGGATATGAGCAGTAGTACTGAGGTAATAAATTTTTCTATATGTAATGCTATTTTAGAAGCTGTTAATCAGGCTATAAGCAGGGCTTTGAACCGATTTTTTTCCCCAATCGGTTCGTTCCGAACAGAAACGGAATTATAACGTTTCCGGTTTTGATTTCCACCAATAAATTGACGTTCCCGAACCGGTTAGAACAAAAAAATACTGTTCCCGGAACGGTTAATTTCGTTCCTGTCAGCTGTTTGGAATGAGCGTTTTACTTAACGATGGATCGTAATCAGTGACGGACTGGGATTAAGTTTGTAGCCCCATTGGTGGTGAACTCTAACTTTAATATGCATGAAAACTGAACCAAGAGGCATTTCAGTTTCCCGCAGGAATCTGCTTAGGCGAGGAGGTGCGTTGGGGGGGGGGACGACAAGTTTTGCGCGGACCGAGGGGGGGGGGGGGGGGAGGGGAGTATCCATGTGTTTTTTTCCCTGCCATTCAGTATATGCACGCGCGAAAGCAGCAACAAAAAACCGCGTGTTAACGTCAAATAAATATGCAGCAAATCGAGTTCGTTTGTTTGTTTGTTTGTTTGGTTTGAAACCCTGCATTTGGCATATTTGTGGGCCGAGAGATAATGTAGGCCTACAATGAACAGGGTGGAAGGGGCGGCGCACACCCGACGATCATGCCGAATGCCAGACCGTCCAGTCCGTCACTGATCATAATTTACCTCTTATTTAAGATGTGTAGCTCTAGTGGAGACACCGCTCTCTCTCCATTGAGTCAGCGAATGTGTGATGTGATGTCACACAGGAAGTGAACCTCAGCCGTCATGGTAACGTGCGCAGGAAAATATATATATATATATTTTTAGTTAATTAGGCAACGAAAACTTTGAGGAACGAAATAAAACCGGTATTAACCGGTTACCATTATTTTTAAATAAGTGTTCCAGTTCCAGAACATAAAAAATAATAACGTTTCCGGTTTCGTTTCTGTTCCCTGTAAAATACAAAAAGTTCCCGGTTTTCGTTTTCGTTCCTTGAACCGGTTCAAAACCCTGGCTATAAGGAAGAAAGGTGGGGGAAGGGAAAGAAGGTTGGTGCCCTAGTGGACATCAGAATGTAAGGAGATTATCAAGAAACGAAATAAAGCTTTCAAATTATTAAAAAGAAATCACAACTTTCAGAATCTGAATAACTACAAGAAATTACAAGCAAATGTAAGAAGAATTATTAAAAATGCAAAAAGAGAGTATTGGAGGAGTTTCTGTAATTCAGTAGGAAGGGAGACAGATATTTCTAAGGTGTGGGCAACAATTAAAAGGATGAATGGGATTAAAAGAGTGAGTGGATATCCCATATTAGATGATGGAGAAATAACAGCAGTTACCGACAGAGAAAAGGCAAAAATGTTAGTAAATACTTTTGTTAAAATTCATAGCTCTGAAAATATTAGTGAAGAAGGAAAAAAAGGAAGAGAAAAGACTATTTTAGAAAACAAGTATTTATTACAGCAAATAGAAGATACAAGCAAGCCTTTGAACATGTTGTTTACAATAACAGAACTGAATAGGGCTTTTAAAAAATATAAATTATCAGCTCCAGGAAAAGATCAAATTTATTATGTTATGATTAGTAATTTAAGCGAAATTTCTAAAAATATTTTATTAGAAATGTATAATAGGGTATGGGAAGATGGGGAATTGCCAAAGAGTTGGAAGGAAGCCGTGATTGTTCCAATTAGAAAACCAGGGAAAAATGAGACAAAAACAGGAAATTATCGGCCGATAGCTTTAACATCCAATTTATTCAAAATAATGGAGAGAATGATAAATGAAAGATTAATATATTATATGGAGAGCAAGGGACTTATATCGTCTTATCAGAGTGGTTTCAGGAGAGGGAGAGGTACAATGGATCCAGTTTTATGCTTGGAGCATGAAATCAGAAAGGCACAGGTGAATAAAGAGAGTGTTGTGGCAGTATTTTTTGACATTGAGAGAGCATATGATATGATGTGGAGGGATGGGTTATTAATTAAAATGAGAAGAATGGGTATAAATGGTCATATGTTTAGATGGATTAAAAATTGTCTAGAAGAAAGACAAATACAAGTGAGGATAGGGAAGGATTATTCTGAGAGTTTGAAAATAGAAAACGGGACACCACAGGGAAGTATAGTAAGTCCGTTATTATTTTCCGTGATAGTTAATGATATGTTTAAAGAAATAGAGGGTGGAATGGGATTCTCATTATTTGCAGATGATGGAGCAATGTGGAAAAGAGGAAGAAATTTAGAATTTATTGTAAAGAAACTTCAGGGAGCAATTGCAGTTTAGAAAAATGGTCATATAAATGGGGTTTTAAATTTTCTGTAGAGAAGACTAAAATAATGTTTTTTTTTTTTTTTTACAAGGAAAAGAGAGGGCTGCACAGTGGCGCAGTGGGTAGCACTGTTGCCTTGCAGCAAGAAGGTCCTGGGTTCAAGTACACCCCTGGGTCTTTCTGCATGGAGTTTGCATGTTCTCCCTGTGCATGCGTGGGTTCTCTCCGGGTACTCCGGCTTCCTCCCACAGTCCAAAAACATGACTGTTAGGTTAATTGGCTTCTTCAAATTGTCCTTAGGTGTGAATGGTTGTTTGTCCTGTTTGTCTCTCTGTGTTGCCCTGCGACAGACTGGCGACCTGTCCAGGGTGAACCCTGCCTCTCGCCCAGTGAACGCTGGAGATAGGCACCAGCAACCCCCGCGACCCCATGAGGGATTAAGCGGTTTGGAAAATGGATGGATACAAGGAAAAGAGTTGATGGAAAAGCTAAATTAAAATTATATGGTCAGGATTTGGAAAGAGTTAAACAATTAAAATTTCTTGGGATGTGGTTTGATGAAAGAATGACATGGGGAGTGCACATTAAGAAAATAATCGATAAATGTAGAAAGGTACTAAATATAATGAGGTGTTTAGTTGGAACAGAGTGGGGAGCTGATACAATCAATCAATCAATCAACTTTATTGTCAATTTCTTCATATGCTCCAGACATACAAAGAGATCAAAATTACGTTTCTCACTATCCCACGGTGAAGACAAGACATATTTACCAGACTAAGTACACAGACAACATAACATTCAGATAAAAGTAAATAAGAGGGCACATGCAGTGAAGAAATAAATAAAAGCAGCAAAATTTGGTTTTTAAATTGTACATGGACAGTCAATAAAATATTAGTGCAAAAATAAAATATTAGTGCAAAAGTTCTGTTTTTAGTATTAATAGGAGTCATTATGTAAGAGCAGCAGAAGTGCTGTGTTTTATGGACAAAAACAACAAGTTTCAAAGTGCACAAGTGTGCAGGTGGAGTAACGCAAGGCAAGGCGGCCATCTGTGGGTCCAATGTCCAGGATGTTATGTAGCTGCGGGTGGAGGGGGGAGAGAGTTCAGCATCCTAACAGCTTGGTGTATGAAGCTGTTGGTGAGTCTGGTGGTGCGGGAGCGCAGGCTTCTGTACCTCTTCCCAGAGGGCAGTAGATCAAACAGATTGTGAGCAGGGTGACTTGCATCACTCACAATTTTGGTCGCCTTTCGGGTGAGGTGGGTGGTGTAAATGTCCTTCAGGGAGGGGAGTGAAGCACCAATAATCCTTCCAGCTGTGTTCACTATGCGTTGCAGGGCTTTCCTGTTGTTTTCAGTGCAGCTTCCGCCCCACACAGTGATACAGCTGGAGAGGATGCTCTCAATGGTGCCTCTGTAGAATGTGGTCATGATGGCTGGTGGAGCACTTGCTCGCCTGGGTTTCCGCAGGAAGTACAGGCGGCGCTGAAAATCATTAAAAGCAATTTATACTGGGTTAATCAGGTCAGTACTTGACTATGGATGTATAGTCTATAACTCAGCAGCAGATACAAACCTCCATAAGTTATATATTATTCAACATCAGGCTTTAAGAATATGTACTGGAGCTTTTAAAACATCTTCAACAGCAGCATTACAACTTGAAATGGGAGAAATGCCTCTTAAAGTTAAAAGGGATCAATTATCATTAAACTACTGGTCAAATTTACAGGGGCAAAGGAAGGATCATCCAACATTAGAGGTGCTTAAACCTGGATGGGAAAAAGAAAAGAAAAAAATAAAGAGCTTTGGATGGGTAATAAAAAATAAAGTTAATGAAATTAATTTAAATCAGTTAGATATATGTCAGACAGTTCCGTTAACAGCAATACCACCTTGGATACTTCCTGATGCGAAAGTTGATCTTTCATTATTAGAAAAGAAGGAAAAAGATAAATATCATATTATGAATAAATATATAGTACAAGAACACTTAAATAAATATTATAATTATATACAAATATATACAGATGCATCAAAAACACAGTTAATAGGGTAGGGATAGCATTTATCATACCACAGTTTCATATTAAGGTAGGAAAAAGGATTAGTGATGGAGTTTCAGTATATACAGGAGAAATGTTAGCTTTGCCTTTAGCAGTTCAATGGGTGGAAGAGGTAAGACCATTGAAATCGATTTGCTCAGATTCTAGTTCATCATTAGTCAGTTTTCAAAATAATCAGTCAGACAGTAGACCAGATATATTAATTGAAATACAACAAACGCTTTACAGAATAAATATGATGGGGTTAGTAGTAAATTTTGTTTGGGTTCCGGCACATAACGAGATTAAAGGAAATCAAATGGCAGACAGGATGACTAAGGAGAGTACCAATAAGGTAAGGGTAGATATTAATGTTAGTTTTGGTATAACAGAAATAAAGGGTATAATTAAACAAAAAGCCAAAGATAGGTGGCAAAAGTTATGGGATGAAGAAAAGAAAGGAAGGTGGCTTTATAAAATACAAAGGAGAATTGGACAAATGAGAATAACAGAAAGGAACAGGAGAGAAGAGATAATTATTTCACGGCTTAGAATGGGACACACTGGATTGAATAGATCATTATTTTTGATAGGGAAACATCAAACAGGGAAATGTGACTGTGGGGAAGATGAGACTGTGGAACATGTCATTTTGAATTGTAATAAATATTGGATTCAGAGAAACAGGTTGACAAGTAAACTTAGTAACATGAAAATTAAACTTGATATTGTTGATTTATTGCAAAAGGAATCAGGAAGCAGAGGATACCAGGTCATATTTGAGTTTTTGAAACAGAGTAGGTTGTTGAGGGGAGGTGGAAAGTTTGGAAAGCAAACTGGGGTAGTTTTAAATTGATGAGTGAGATCAATATGAAAAATATAGATACAAATAAACAAATAAATGAATTAAATTTAGAAATTAGTAACTGTATAGACCAGTTCACGCGTGACGTCAGCGCTACATCCGGGTCACGGTGGTTGGCAAAAACAGTACTGTTCTCGTCTACTACATGACAAAACGGGTGATTTAGAGCGTATTTTTAGTTAGTTTATTTTTGGAATCTACACAATGTCTACCACTTGTTGTGCTCCCGGTTGCACACAGAGGCATTCCAAATCGTTGGATGTACGTTTCTGTCGTTTACCGAAGGACGAAGAAAGTAGAAAGAAATGGATATTTTCAATGAAAAGAGCGCAGGCAGACACTCCCAATAGACTGGGGGAGCCATCATACTTCTGCTTAATGTCCCGATATAAAATAATTGTAGCCGTCCAGTGGTTTCAGGGGCTTTCATACTCTCTCGTCTGTACTGGCCTGCTGTGTTTATGAGGCAGCTGTATATGTCGGGGTACGGAACCCTTGGCCACATTTCACAGACTCGCTCCGTCCCTTCAGGCTTTTGCTGTGTGGATCTGGCAATATGATACCATCAACTTAGTCTTAAAACGATCTTGTGATACGTTATCTAAAGAAGAAAAATACGCGGAGAACTCGTCAGTTTCTCTGTTTGCGTCCGCCATTGTGTTCGTCTTTTGCCAACCAGTCCGGCGCGCATGCGCGAAAAACCGGGATCAAAACAATAACAATGAACTGGTCTATTATTAATTCGGCTAAAATATTTATTCCTAGAAGTAGTGGTTTAAAAAAAAAAAAGAAAATAGTTCCTTGGTGGACACCAGAATGTTCAACAGCTATTAAGCAGCGGAATAAGGCTTTTAAAACACTTAAGAAAACCATTTGCTTCCAAAATCTAATTAATTATAAAAGGAAACAGGCGGAAGTTAGGAAAACTATAAGAAATGCTAAAAGGGATTATTGGAGGAAATATTGTGAGTCTTTGGGGAAAAATACTGCCTTAGATAGGGTTTGGAATACTATTAGAAAAATGTCAGGAAGTTCAAAAGAATATTTTTTCCCAGTAATAAAAGATAATGGAAATATTATAATACACAATAAAAGTAAAGCTGAGTTATTAGTTAAAGGTTTTGCAAAGATACATAGTACATAAAATCTAAATAACAAAGAAAAAAGAGGGCGTGAAATGACATTATTGAGAAATATTGAATTGGTCCATAATGATGATTGTGAGGATTTTATTAACATGAAGTTTTCTTTGTTAGAATTAAATAAAGCATTGAAGAACTCCAGTAAATCTACTCCTGGGAATGATCAAATTAGTTATAGTATGTTAAATAATCTTAGTGATATAAGTAAAGAAATATTGTTAGAATTATATAATAAGGTGTGGGAGGAAGGGATATTACCTGATAAATGGAAAGAAGCCATCATTATACCCATTTGTAAACCTAGTAAAGATCCTAATTCAGCTGAAAGTTATAGACCAATAGCTCTAACATCATGTATAGGTAAAATTATGGAAAAAAAATGGTAAATAACAGACTAATTTATTTTTTAGAATCTAAAGGAAAAATTAAGTCTTATCAATTTGGATTTAGAAAAGGCAGAAGTACAATAGATCCTGCATTATGTCTGGAACATGAAATTAGACGGGCTCAGGTTAATAAGGAGAGTGTGTTAGCAGTCTTCCTGGATGTGGAAAAGGCTTATGATATGTTATGGAAAGAAGGGTTGTTGATTTAAAATAAAACAAATAGGTATAAGAGGTAAAATATATAGATGGATAAAAAGTTTTTTAACTGAAAGAAGTATTAGAGTAAAAATAGGTGGGGAAACAAGTTCAAAATATCAAGTTGAAAATGAAACTCTCCAAGGTAGTATAATAGGTCCTATTCTATTTAGTATAATGATCAATGATATTTTTAGTAGTATAGATAAATCTTTTGGTGTCTCATTGTTTGCAGATGATGGTATTATTTGGAAGAGGGGGAAAAATATAGAGTTTGTAAATAGGAAACTACAAGAAGCATTACAGAATGTAGAAGCTTGGGCTTTAGAATGGGGTTTTAGATTCTCAACATCTAAGTCTAAAATTTTTGTTTTTACAAATAGGAAATTAAATATTAATGTTAATCTCAAATTATATGGGGATGTTGTAGAAAGGATAGATCAAATTAAATATTTGGGTATTTTGTTCGATAAAAAACTTACATGGAAGATACATATAGATAAAATAGTTGAAAAAAGTAAAAGAATTTTGAATATAATGAGATGTTTGAGAGGAAAAGATTGGGGAGCAGATAGGAAAGCATTAAAGACAGTATATATTGGACTAATTAGATAAATTTTTGATTATGGTTGTATAGTATACAGTTCAGTTTCAAGTAGTTTATTAAAGAAAATAGATAGAGTACAATATCAGGCATTAAGACTCTGTTGTGGAGCGATGAAAACTACCCCAGTTTCAGCTCTACAAGTGGAGATGGATGAGATGCCACTGGAGCTCAGGAGAGAACTAGCCATAAATTACTGGGTAAATATTAAAGGACATACTGAAATTCATCCTCCATATATTACACTGCGAACTTGTCAAGAAAAAGAAAATAAACAAATTAATAATTTTGGATGGACAATTATAAATAAAGTAAAATATGTAGGAATAGATAACTTTGTAATCAGTCCTGTGGTTGTTATTCCGGCAATTCCATCATGGATCTTTGGACAGGCTGAAGTCGATTTAAACTTATTGAGGAAAGGGAGACAGTTAGAAAAAAAAGAATTGGAAAGTTATATAAAAAAAGAATATTCAGAATATATACAAATTTATACAGATGCTTCTAAAACATTAAATGATAAAGTAGGTATAGCATTTGTAATCCCAGATTTAAATATTATGAGGAATAAAAGAATAACAGATAAATTGTTTCCCTCATCCAAACTGCAAAGCAATAAAACCTCTTCTGTTTGTTGTTTTGTATCGTCCACCAGGCCCTTACTCTCAGTTTTTGTATCAGTTGTCAGACTTCTTATCTGATTTGGTGATAAACACTGACAAGGTTATTATAGTGGGTGATTTTAATATTCATGTTGACACAGATTGTGAAAACCTTAGTGTAGCCTTTAAAACTATCCTAGATTCAATTGGTTTTGCTCAAAATGTGCGTAAACCGACGCACTCTTGGCTCCATACTTTAGATCTTGTGCTGACATATGGCATTGATTGTGAAGAATTAACAGTATTTCCTCACAACCCTGTCCTATCTGATTTTTTAATAACATTTGAGTTTAATCTAACTGAGTTCTCCACCCCCAAAAGAGGGTTCCATTATAGTAGATCTTTTTTTTTTTCTTTTTTTTTCCAGTGTCCTGTCTAGCAATGTGGCAATAAGAATTGATGTCTTAATGCCAAATAGAGCTCGACAGATTTTGCTTTCACAAGTGGAGCAATCAGCTTTCGCCATAATGCTCCGCTTGATTTGTGCATGTAAATAGCTTTATTGTGATTCCTGCAGGGAGAATTTCAAATTATATGGACACTACAATGGAAAAGTGGGAGAGTAAAGGAAGAACAAGAAGAGAAAAAAAAAGAAAGAGAAGAGGTGAAAGAAAGAAGAGATAAAAGGAAGAGAATGATAAAACGTCCTCTGTCTGCTCTATCACCTGGGAAGAGACGCAAAAAGAACAGCACAACCAATGGACATAAAGCAACAGATACAATCGAGTAACACCTTGATACCATTGCTAAATGTATTATTATTTAAGCTGACATGTGTAATGTGATACCTTAAAAAAAGAAAGTGAAAGAAAATAAATAAACAAATTATAGGCTTTCTGTATATAAGTGAACATTTAATACCTGGGACCCAGCACCTGTGGGAGTTTGTGAGAGTGCACTAGTTTAGGTGAAAATTATACAGAAGAAAATAGCTCGATAGCAGGGGTCAGGGGACCCATAACCCCGGACTCCCAAAGGGGCCCCCAAAGCAGTGCGCCCGAGAGGGGCCACCACAGGAAATCTGCAACCGACCCCCCAAGGAAAGAAGAGAGACGACCCCGAGGAAATCCCCCAGCCACCGCAATGCCGACGCCCCCAAGAGCCACGGGGACGAGCCCGTGGGCTCCGCCGACAGCCAGCCGCACTGAAGTGGTCCCGGCCATGGGCCCTGGGGGCCAGAGGTCCCAGGGGTGCCCCGCCCCCGCGGCAGGGGCCCCGGCCGCCCACCGGGGGGCCAGGCCCCGCGAAGCCCACCACCGGGAATGGGCCGGCGCCCACCCGGGAACCCGCCCCAAACCCGAGGACCGTCAATGCGCCAGAGGACCAAGGCGCCCGCCAGCGCAGCGGAGGAGGGCAGAACGTGGGGGGATGGGCTCCGCACCTAGCGGAGACTTGAGATGTTCTTGGGAGAGGGAGCGGACCACACCCATACCTGGGAGAAAAAAAATAAAAAATAAAAAATCCCTCCCTTGTGCCCCACTCACCACACACAGATTTAAAAAAAAAAAAAAGACGCTGTACACACATTCCCACATAACACTCGCATCCAACACTGACCAGAGGGGGGGTCACCCCAAATCTACTATACGACTGCTTGTACCCGATTCCCGGCCCCGCCCCAGACCAGACGCCCCCCGTACAAAGTAATGACCTACTTGAGGAGTTTCAGTCAGGCTTTAGAGCTCATCATAGCACTGAAACAGCTCTGGTGAAGGTCACTAATGACATTCTCATGGCCTCAGATAATGGACTTGTGTCTGTACTTGTCCTGCTAGATCTCAGTGCTGCATTTGATACAGTTGATCACAATATTCTCCTACAAAGACTTGAGCATACTGTAGGGATTAAGGGAAAATCATTAGGCTGGTTTAAATCTTATCTGTCGGACAGATTCCAGTTTGTTCATGTTAATAATAAATCTTCCTCAAACTCAAGGGTCACTTGTGGAGTACCACAGGGTTCGGTCCTTGGACCAATTCTATTTACTATATATATGCTTCCGATTGGCAAAATTATCAGACAGCATGGGATTAATTTCCACTGTTATGCTGATAACACTCAGCTATATTTATCCATAAATCCTGATGAATCCAATCAGTTACTTCGACTGCAGTCATGTCTTGATGACATCAAAAGCTGGATGACTTTAAATTTCCTGCATTTAAATTCTGACAAGACCGAAGTTGTAATCTTTGGGCCAGAGTCCTCAAAAAATAAACTTCTTAACCAATCACTTAATCTGGATAAATAAAGTTAAAAATCTTGGTGTTGTTTTCGACCAGGTCATTTAAATCCCATATTAAACAGGTTTCCAGAGTTTCCTTTTTTCACCTCAGGAATATCGCCAAAATTAGAAACATTCTGTCCAGGGGTGATGCTGAAAAACTAGTCCATGCATTTGTTACTTCAAGGCTGGACTATTGTAATTCTTTACTATCAGGAAGTCCACAAAATGCAGTTCGAAGTCTTCAGCTGATCCAAAATGCTGCGGCAAGAGTTCTGATGAAAATCAACAAGAGGGATCATATTTCTCCAATTTTAGCTTCCCTTCATTGGCTTCCTATTAAATCAAGAATAGAATTTAAAATTGTCCTTCTAACGTATAAAGCCCTTAATAATCAAGCTCCATCATATATCAGAGCTCTGATTACTCCGTATGTTCCTAACAGAGCACTTTGCTCTCAGACTGCAGGTCTGCTGGTGGCTCCTAGAGTCTATAAAAGTAGAATGGGAGGCAGATCCTTTAGCTATCAGGCTCCTCTCCTGTGGAACCAACTCCCAGTTTTGGTCCGTGAGGCAGACACCCTGTCTATTTTTAAGACTAATCTTAAAACCTTCCTTTTTGACAAAGCTTATAGTTAGAGTGGCTCATGTTACCCTGAGCTACCTCTATAGTTGTGCTGTGATAGGCTTAGGCTACTGGAGGACATCAGGGCCTATTTTTCTCACTCTACTGATTTCTACTGTTTTGCATTGTATTACATTGAAATGACTGTCGTCATTTCAGCTTTTAACTTTTTGTTCTCTCTTTTTCTTCATAGTAGGTACACCTGGTCTGACGTTCTGTTGACTGTGAAATCATCCAGGGAGGACAAATCACCGACTATTACCATCTAATGTAGAACAGATTACTAGATCAATGTGTGCTTCTGTGCTCTTTTGTCTGTCTTGTTGTGTCTCTGCTCTGTCTTCTGTAACCCCCAGTCGGTCGAGGCAGATGACCGTTCATACTGAGCCCGGTTCTGCTGGAGGTTTTTCCTTCCCGTTAATGGGTGGTTTTTCTTTCCACTGTCGCTTCATGCTTGCTCAGTATGAGGGATTGCTGCAAAGCCATGGACAATGCAGACGACTCTCCCTGTAGCTCTACGCTTCTTCAGGAGTGAATTCTGCTTGTCGGGACTTTGAAGCAATCAACTGGTTCCCTTATATGGGAAATTTTTGACCAATCTGTATAATCTGACTGATTTTGACTTTGTAAAGTGCCTCGAGATGACATGTTTCATGAATGGGCGCTATATAAATAAAATTGAATTGAAATTGAATTGAATTGGCAGTGTATACAGGTGAATTAATGGCTATTTTAATGGCTTTAGAATGGATTGAGGAAACAAGAGAGAGAGAGGTTTTAATTTGTTCAGATTCAAGTAGTGCATTAATAAGTATTCTAGAATTTAATTCAGAATCAAGGCAAGATATTGTATTGGATGTTTTTCACTCAATTTTTAGGATTAGAAATGGTGGTTCTAATGTTAAATTAGTTTGGATTCCTGCTCACATTGGTGTTATAGGTAATGAATTAGCTGATAGTTTTGCAAAGAGTGCTGTAAAAAAGGATCTTGTTGATTTAATTATTAAAATAAGTAAAAATGAGGTAAAGAATATTATTAAAATGTATTTCAAGAAGAAATGGCAAGAACAGTGGGATAAAGGAGGGAATGCTAGTGTTGTGCCATGTCAGGACGTGACAAACTTGCATTAGTTCGGGACATGACGGACTGCATTTCCCATGATGCAAGGTGGTCAAAATGGCCACCAACTCCCATCATGCAACGCGGCCCAAAATGGCCGGCGCCCTAGCAACCGATATCGTTGCTAGGGTAAAGTTGATAAAACTCGGTTGCACCTTGCAATCTGCCTTCTTCCCTGGCGCGCTGCCAAGCTGAGAAGACACACAGCTGTTTCACTTCATTGGGGTAACCCCCACGCCACGTGCTCGATAACTCTCGCTGGAGATTTTTTCGAAGCAAAACTATTCCCTGTGCAGACAGGAGGTCGACTCAAAAAGTTACCTTTAATTCCCTCTGATCAAATACTGGAAGCCGCCTTATCTCCCAGTGATCGAAAGAGGACCACGCTTTGCTGGGCCGAGCAAAGCGACTGTGAACCCGGAGGAAGAAACGAAGGAGCTTCTTCCCGTCCCGCTGCAGCCCGCGGACACCTGCGTTCGTCAAGACGCGTTCAGTACGCCGCGTGATCCGGAGCGCTCCGGATCGAAGCCGGGACTTTCATTCGGGACCACCTCAAAGTAACGGGGTTCTCCCCTTTTCATTTCTTTCCATCCATAGGATGTTTAGAAGTGCCTGGGCAGACGTTAGAACTTTGTAGGTGCAGGTTAATGCTTTTATTCCACGACGAAGTTGGAATTATTGTGCTGAATATTTTCTTTGTATGTGCATGCATTTTACAATTGATTTTGCTGTGTTGATTTGTGATTCATCAATAACCCCGCCGTGGGTCATTGCTTCAGTTCTTTTCCATCTTCTTCCCTGCTTTCCCCCCCTCTCTCTTTTCGCTTCTTCTTATCAGTTTAATCTTTTTGTCCGAGCTCATTCCGCGGCTTTTGCTTTAAACTCCCAGTTAGCCGCGCCCTCTCGAAGCGAGGCATTACCCCATCAGCGTAAGCGTGGTTACGTCATTAGGACCTCCCCTCACGCTTCACGTAAATTAGTAGACCATACGTCATCATAGTCGCCATCTTGGGAGGGTGTCGGATGACTGGACTGTAGGTAGCTTAGCTGATAGCTTTGTAAGGCATCAAAGCGTCCGGTGGGACTCTCAAAGCTGTTCTGTCTGTCAATGCTATGTCAAATGCCGATGTTAAGTTGCATATATGTACTGCACCTGTTCAGGTAAATAAGTCATGAGTGTCATCTAAATACAAACAATATAAAAGTTAAATAATCTGTAATTTCTATGTTTCTTCTGAAGGTGTCTGTCATTCACCAAAACTAAATCTGACTGGCAAGAAAGCATCTCAGTCTTCAATCTACACTAACAATTATGGGATACCATACATCGCTGACAGAGCCTTTGATGGGAATCACTCCATATGTTCTCACACCAAGCAGCAGACTAACTCCTGGTGGAGAATTGACCTGCAGGGTGTTTACAACATTTCCTGTATCTGTCTGGTCTGTTATAACAACCAGCTAATAAATGACAAAAAGCTCCTTTGTTTTTAATATTATCCAACTTAAATATGTTTTATATATTGTTGCGTTAACCACATAGAACTGTTACTATTTTAGCCTCCACCTACAATCAAGGGGAAATGTTTTAATCAGATTACAATATCAAATCAGTTAAACTTGTGCAATATTGTTCTGGTAAGATCAGTAGAGGGGATGTTGATCAGTGTCACCGACACCACCAGGTTACATCTCAGACAGTCCAGGAGCTCAGTGATGCCCCGGTAGGGATCTGGGAAGAACCCTACCATACCCCAGGACACCACCCATCATCTCATAAGGAGTACGCACCAACGCTCTCAAGCATGCTTACAAGCACATGGGGGCAGTAAAATCACTGAGTACCATTTTGTAATTGCTGCAATGAAATTTCAGCAGATTAGACCAGCCTGCCACTTCAGTTTTCCAGTTTCACTTTATGTGACTTCAGATTAAGGTCCCATGTGGGTTAATATTTTTTTAATTAAACTATGTCATGAATGGAACTGAAGGACCCAGTATTCGAACCAGACAAGTGGATAAGATTAAAGAAGGTTTATTAAAGACAGATATGTAATGAACCGGAAGCTGGACCCAATATTCACCACAACAGGTCAGTGACGCTCTTACAAAGTTTATAAAAAAAAAAAAAAAAAAAAAAAAAAAAAAAAAAAAAACAGGAGACGCAGGCGTCGGCTCTCGGGTTCGCGGCTCACGCTCACAGACAGGAACCTCCTTAATAATAAGGAGAGCCGGGCAGTTCAGACACGCTTCTATGAAAGCTGGATCCGTCCGCAGGCGAGCAAGGCTGGAGCCGTTGAGCGGCTGGGAGGCAGTCAGTCCGAACGGGGCTTTCCTATAGGTGTTTGTCCAAGGGCAATCCAGGTCCGGTAACGGGGAATCCAGCAATTAAAAACGAAGCACAGGGGGGAAGAATCCGAGCGGGGGGTCCAGGTCCAAATCCAGTACACAAGAAGGCAGTCCAAGGGTAGGGGTACCAGGAGACAGGGGACCAGGCAGACAGACACAGGCTGGGAACAGGCAGGCTCAAAAAACAGGCAACAGGTCAGAGTCAGGTATCAAACAGGCTTAGTCAAAAATGCTGGAAGGTTCTTACTGTGAAGCTCGAGACGATCTGGCACTGGAGACTGAAAATGACGGGGCTTTTATGCAGTTGGAGACAGGTGGAGCCAGTAAAAGTTGATTGCAGAGAGGAGGAGACTGAACAGGTAAGCTGATTGAGAAAACAGATCAGCTCCAGTGCCAAGATCATTTCAAGATATGGGTGAAAACAGGTTGACAGATAAGCAGTCCGGCTAGACAAGGTCAGACAGGTTCGGTGGTCAGATAGCAAACTCCAGGTCGGTACACAAACAAGCTGACAGGCTGGACGAGGACACACAGGCTCAGTGGTCAGATAACAATCCAGATCGGTACACAGTCAGCAGGCAGAAACAGGCAGGAAAATCAGATACCGGGGTCAGGCTGGCTCAGATTTCAGGAGGCAATCTGGTCAGTATCAACAAGGCAATTAGAATACAGAACACTGGATAAAACTCACCGAAAGGCTTGTAATTATCTGGCACTGATGACTGGTCTGAAGGCTGTTTATATAGTGACTAATGCAGGTGGATCAGATGAGCGTGTAACAAGAACTTGGTGGAGCTAAACAGGTGTGTGGAGTTAGTGATCAGACCAGGCATCAGTGCTGAGAACCTGACAGAACTCAAATCAAGACTGAGACAGTACATAAACTAACAGAAACCAACAAGAAAGAACCCAAAACAGGGCCTAAACTAAGGCAGAAACTCAAACTATGACACTATAAGGCATTGTATTGTCCCTCACACATTACCTATTCCATATCTGTATGGATATTCAGCATTTTCATTTATTTATTTGTTGCAGTCACATCTGGATCTGATGTGTTTTTAAAGTGTTCTTTTAATTTTTTGAGCAGTCTATTTCCCTGTAGTAGCCTACCTGGATTTTGGTTTCTGAAATATTTACATAGTTGGAAGAAAATGGTTTTGTAACTTTTCTTTGTCATAGCAGTTGAATAAATAATGTAATAAGCAAAAATCTGCATCCACTGTTGAGTTTAATTATTTTACCGCCAAGGTGCTTGGAGATTCAATTGTTGGAACTGAGGATTTATTTAAATAATTTTTTTTTTTTAAAGTACAGGGTCTTTATTACAGTCTCACATGGGTGATTTTTTTCAAGATTTAAGTATCCTGGTTTCTCAAAGTCCTCCTAGAGGTTTATTTCTTTCAATAACATATATCTCAACATACCCTGCCTAGTCTTTATCACGGTGGTTCTGTGGTTTGGCCAATTCTAAATTCTGTTTAGTTAGTAAAAACCTTGAGTACGTTTTCTGTGTCTCCATACCCTGCATATACGGTTTCAGAAAGTCAGAAAGCTACCCTGAGTCAAGTTATCACTGCAACATACTCTATGAACCAACCCTGCTTGGTAGCAGGATTTATCGAACTGGGTTTGTCCTACATTTTAGCTGAGATCTGCACAAGGAATGTATCAGAAAGGCTTTGTCCTTTCCTGGAGGAGTCTGGAGACCTTGGAGTGCAAATACTCAGAAATCTCCATCAGGAAACGGTGATTAGATTTCCTGTCATTTCTGGATGAATATATATTCGAGCGTTAGCATTTTTAGGCACAGTCAGTAACTAGAAAAATTTGCATTTCCTGCGAAAATGCACTGTGAATGCAGGTAGCTGAATGATTGAGCAAAAGATGCAGAAGATCTTTGAAGAAGAGAAAAAGTAGCTGAAAAGCATTGAAGAAGTTGAAAAAGTTGAAGAAGTTGAAAAAGTTGAAGAATTTGAAAGAGTTGAAGAATTTGAACATGAAAGAACAATAGCTGAATGATTAGAAGAAGAAAAAACTGAGGGTAAGGCACCAAACATTTCCTAACCCATTCTAAACACTGAATCATTTAACAAAGCAGAAGTAGAATTTCAAACTTGAATATACTGTAGCCATATGTGGGCCTGCATTTCTAGGGAGTATAAGGGGTTTCGCCCCCATTGAAAAGCATTGGATGTTTGACACCTCCTAGCTTGGAGATGCTTTATGTGACGTGGCCCAAATTTATAGTGGAGCATTCTGTATAAAGGAGGTAAAGACTCTGTAAAGCAGAAGTTTGTAGGACCTTCCTAGAGCTACTTCCGGTTAGCAACATGCTAACAGTTAGCCGCTAACAGGGTTGTGTTCAGTATCACCAGGTGAGTGTACTCTGTCAGTTTGGTCCAAATCCTGTACTGGGAAGTGCCTCAAAAAGGGTGCCAATACTTAATGTCACCAAAGGTCACCAAAGGTCATGAGTCAGATTGGCCTCCTTTAGCAACTCAGCCTCACCACATCTGGGCCCAGAACTCAACATTTGACCAAAATGGTCAGTAGCGCCATTTCCCACATGTGGGTGGTGCTGTATTGGCCAATTATGTCGTGTCTGGGCATCATGCCAGATCCTGTTGGAAGCAAAGGCCCAATAGGAAAGCATGTGAGATCCAAAATGGGACAGAAAAGTGACACATGGCTGAAAGTCACTTGAAAATTTAAAAATGTTAAGAGGAAGTGACTGTGCGAATATCAGATTCCTACATTAATCACAGCCGCTGCAGCGGGCGTCGAAAGTTGCCATTGTATCCCAATGGAGCTTCTCCCTCTGGCCCTCAGAGTTCCGTCGTCATGGAAACTCACTCACACCTGCAGCGGGCCAGTCTACGAAGTGCAGAGACTTTGCTCACAATAAGTCCCATTGGATTATAATGGAGAACTTTGCCCCGAACAACGCTCCATATCTCCTGATCCGTAAATGGTAGAGACGTAATTTTTTCTGCGTTTATTTCGTAACGGATAGGGGAAGAAGACAGGCTATCGGTTTTTGCTGGAAAAAGTTTAATAAAGGCGTGAAAAATTATGATATAAAGGTGATTTTTATGGACTTTCAGAAATCCTCTAGAAACGGTCCCGAACAAATCGCTGTAGCTGAAAAAGTATAAGAGATATCAAAATAATTCTTTCACTATGAGTATCAGCAGGCTTTTGAGGACTATGGTGCCCATTTTCATGTTTGTACAAAAATCAGTGTAGGCACAGCGACGATGTAAAAAAGTGGATGATGTGGGAAAATGCAGCTGAAAAGCGTTTTCAGGAATTTGCACATTCGCTACTCCCGAACAAATTGTTCCTGCGGTAAAACCGTAACAGTTATCCAAACAATTCCTTTTTTATGAGTGCCAGAAGGGTCGGGACATTCATGTGTGAAAGTATCATGCTTGTACATGAAACGGTTTCGGAGTAGCGACGATGCGAAAACGTGTGATGTTTTGGATTTTCAGACGTCATTTTTCAAAACCGCTCCATAGGAAATGAATGGGGGAGGTTTCGGGTTTGTGTCGCTCTGAGGTGATTTGCGAAAAATCTATAAATGCTACACCAATGAGGGTTACATTTCCTGAATCCAGACAAAAATTCCTACGTTTTGATGTATAATTTATGTGGATAGGTTGAAAATTGAGCGACTGAGAAGAAGTTGTTCGGAGAAGAAGAATTTGTTGAATTTCTAGAGTGCGCACTCTATAACTGCCTCCTTGACGACCATAGCAACGCATGTTATTTGCTGAATTTCTTGAAAAGCCAAAATTATTTTAAGGAGGTACTATATGAAAATGGTAAAAGATATGAAAAAGCTGAAATAGACCATAATAGCTGAAAGATATCACTACATTTTAAAAGTTGAATGGCGTTTCTAGCTGAAAGTAGGCTGAAGCAGTAAGCTTTCAAAAAGCAGCTGAAATGAGCGGAATTTTAGTGAATTACATTCATTTCCTATGGGAGAAAAAAAGCTGAAAATTTGCAGAAAAAGCTGAATATTTTAAAAAGTTGAAGAGTTAAAAGTACAAAAAGATATAGCCATCGATTCCAGAAGAAGCTGAATAGTTTAAAAGTTGAATGGTTGAAATCGGAGAAAAATTGTAGGAGGAGAAGCGAATCAAACTTTAAACAGTAAAAACGCATTTGGAAGAATATCCTATAATAACTAGAAAAATTTGCATTTCCTGCGAAAATGCACTGTGAATGCAGATAGCTGAATGATTGAGCAAAAGATGCAGAAGATCTTTGAAGAAGAGAAAAAATAGCTGAAAAGCATTGAAGAAGTTGAAAAAGTTGAAGAAGTTGAAAAAGTTGAAGAATTTGAAAGAGTTGAAGAATTTGAACATGAAAGAACAATAGCTGAATGATTAGAAGAAGAAAAAACTGAGGGTAAGGCACCAAACATTTCCTAACTCATTCTAAACACTGAATCATTTAACAAAGCAGAAGTAGAATTTCAAACTTGAATATACTGTAGCCATATGTGGGCCTGCATTTCTAGGGAGTATAAGGGGTTTCGCCCCCATTGAAAAGCATTGGATGTTTGACACCTCCTAGCTTGGAGATGCTTTACGTGACGTGGCCCAAATTTATAGTGGAGCATTCTGTATAAAGGAGGTAAAGACTCTGTAAAGCAGAAGTTTGTAGGACCTTCCTAGAGCTACTTCCGGTTAGCAACATGCTAACAGTTAGCCGCTAACAGGGTTGTGTTCAGTATCACCAGGTGAGTGTACTCTGTCAGTTTGGTCCAAATCCTGTACTGGGAAGTGCCTCAAAAAGGGTGCCAATACTTAATGTCACCAAAGGTCACCAAAGGTCATGAGTCAGATTGGCCTCCTTTAGCAACTCAGCCTCACCACATCTGGGCCCAGAACTCAACATTTGACCAAAATGGTCAGTAGCGCCATTTCCCACATGTGGGTGGTGCTGTATTGGCCAATTATGTCGTGTCTGGGCATCATGCCAGATCCTGTTGGAAGCAAAGGCCCAATAGGAAAGCATGTGAAATCCAAAATGGGACAGAAAAGTGACACATGGCTGAAAGTCACTTGAAAATTTAAAAATGTTAAGAGGAAGTGACTGTGCGAATTTCAGATTCCTACATTAATCACAGCCGCTGCAGCGGGCGTCGAAAGTTGCCATTGTATCCCAATGGAGCTTCTCCCTCTGGCCCTCAGAGTTCCGTCGTCATGGAAACTCACTCACACCTCTGCTGCAGGCCAGTCTACCGAAGTGCAGAGACTTTGCTCACAATAAGTCCCATTGGATTATAATGGAGAACTTTGCCCCGAACAACGCTCCATATATCCTGATCCGTAAATGGTAGAGACGTAATTTTTTCTGCGTTTATTTCGTAACGGATAGGGGAAGAAGACAGGCTATCGGTTTTTGCTGGAAAAAGTTTAATAAAGGCGTAAAAAAATTATGATATAAAGGTGATTTTTATGGACTTTCAGAAATCCTCTAAAAACGGTCCCGAACAAATCGCTGTAGCTGAAAAAGTATAAGAGATATCAAAATAATTCTTTCACTATGAGTATCAGCAGGCTTTTGAGGACTATGGTGCCCATTTTTATGTTTGTACAAAAATCGGTGTAGGCACAGCGACGATGTAAAAAAGTGGATGATGTGGGAAAATGCAGCTGAAAAGCGTTTTCAGGAATTTGCACATTCGCTACTCCCGAACAAATTGTTCCTGCGGTAAAACCGTAACAGTTATCCAAACAATTCCTTTTTTATGAGTGCCAGAAGGGTCGGGACATTCATGTGTGAAAGTCTCATGCTTGTACATGAAACGGTTTCGGAGTAGCGACGATGCGAAAACGTGTGATGTTTTCAATTTTCAGGCGTCATTTTTCAAAACCGCTCCATAGGAAATGAATGGGGGAGGTTTCGGGTTTGTGTCGCTCTGAGGTGATTTGCGAAAAATCTATAAATGCTACACCAATGAGGGTTACATTTCCTGAATCCAGACAAAAATTCCTACGTTTTGATATATAATTTATGTGGATAGGTTGAAAATTGAGCGACTGAGAAGAAGTTGTTCGGAGAAGAAGAATTAGTTGAATTTCTAGAGTGCGCACTCTACCAACTGCCACTTGACGACCATAGCAACGCATGTTATTTGCTGAATTTTTTGAAAAGCCAAAATTATTTTAAGGAGGTACTATATGAAAATGGTAAAAGATATAAAAAAGCTGAAATATACCATAACAGCTGAAAGATATCACTACATTTTAAAAGTTGAATGGCGTTTCTAGCTGAAAGTAGGCTGAAGCAGTAAGCTGTCAAAAAGCAGCTGAAATGAGCGGAATTTTAGTGATTTGCATTCATTTTCTATGGGAGGAAAAAAAAGCTGAAAACTTGCAGAAAAAGCTGAATATTTTAAAAAGTTGAAACGGTATAAATACAAAAAGATATAGCCATCGATTCCAGAAGAAGCTGAATAGTTTAAAAGTTGAATGGTTGAAATCGGAGAAAAATTGTAGGAGGAGAAGCGAATCAAACTTTAAACAGTAAAAAGGCGAAAGAGGATCTCAATAACTGTGAATGCCTACTGCATTCACAGTAATAATAACTAGAAAAATTTGCATTTCCTGCGAAAATGCACTGTGAATGCAGATAGCTGAATGATTGAGCAAAAGATGCAGAAGATCTTTGAAGAAGAGAAAAAATAGCTGAAAAGCATTGAAGAAGTTGAAAAAGTTGAAGAAGTTGAAAAAGTTGAAGAATTTGAAAGAGTTGAAGAATTTGAACATGAAAGAACAATAGCTGAATGATTAGAAGAAGAAAAAACTGAGGGTAAGGCACCAAACATTTCCTAACTCATTCTAAACACTGAATCATTTAACAAAGCAGAAGTAGAATTTCAAACTTGAATATACTGTAGCCATATGTGGGCCTGCATTTCTAGGGAGTATAAGGGGTTTCGCCCCCATTGAAAAGCATTGGATGTTTGACACCTCCTAGCTTGGAGATGCTTTACGTGACGTGGCCCAAATTTATAGTGGAGCATTCTGTATAAAGGAGGTAAAGACTCTGTAAAGCAGAAGTTTGTAGGACCTTCCTAGAGCTACTTCCGGTTAGCAACATGCTAACAGTTAGCCGCTAACAGGGTTGTGTTCAGTATCACCAGGTGAGTGTACTCTGTCAGTTTGGTCCAAATCCTGTACTGGGAAGTGCCTCAAAAAGGGTGCCAATACTTAATGTCACCAAAGGTCACCAAAGGTCATGAGTCAGATTGGCCTCCTTTAGCAACTCAGCCTCACCACATCTGGGCCCAGAACTCAACATTTGACCAAAATGGTCAGTAGCGCCATTTCCCACATGTGGGTGGTGCTGTATTGGCCAATTATGTCGTGTCTGGGCATCATGCCAGATCCTGTTGGAAGCAAAGGCCCAATAGGAAAGCATGTGAAATCCAAAATGGGACAGAAAAGTGACACATGGCTGAAAGTCACTTGAAAATTTAAAAATGTTAAGAGGAAGTGACTGTGCGAATTTCAGATTCCTACATTAATCACAGCCGCTGCAGCGGGCGTCGAAAGTTGCCATTGTATCCCAATGGAGCTTCTCCCTCTGGCCCTCAGAGTTCCGTCGTCATGGAAACTCACTCACACCTGCAGCGGGCCAGTCTACCGAAGTGCAGAGACTTTGCTCACAATAAGTCCCATTGGATTATAATGGAGAACTTTGCCCCGAACAACGCTCCATATCTCCTGATCCGTAAATGGTAGAGACGTAATTTTTTCTGCGTTTATTTCGTAACGGATAGGGGAAGAAGACAGGCTATCGGTTTTTGCTGGAAAAAGTTTAATAAAGGCGTGAAAAATTATGATATAAAGGTGATTTTTATGGACTTTCAGAAATCCTCTAAAAACGGTCCCGAACAAATCGCTGTAGCTGAAAAAGTATAAGAGATATCAAAATAATTCTTTCACTATGAGTATCAGCAGGCTTTTGAGGACTATGGTGCCCATTTTCATGTTTGTACAAAAATCAGTGTAGGCACAGCGACGATGTAAAAAAGTGGATGATGTGGGAAAATGCAGCTGAAAAGCGTTTTCAGGAATTTGCACATTCGCTACTCCCGAACAAATTGTTCCTGCGGTAAAACCGTAACAGTTATCCAAACAATTCCTTTTTTATGAGTGCCAGAAGGGTCGGGACATTCATGTGTGAAAGTCTCATGCTTGTACATGAAACGGTTTCGGAGTAGCGACGATGCGAAAACGTGTGATGTTTTCAATTTTCAGGCGTCATTTTTCAAAACCGCTCCATAGGAAATGAATGGGGGAGGTTTCGGGTTTGTGTCGCTCTGAGGTGATTTGCGAAAAATCTATAAATGCTACAGCAATGAGGGTTACATTTCCTGAATCCAGACAAAAATTCCTACGTTTTGATGTATAATTTATGTGGATAGGTTGAAAATTGAGCGACTGAGAAGAAGTTGTTCGGAGAAGAAGAATTTGTTGAATTTCTAGAGTGCGCACTCTATAACTGCCTCCTTGACGACCATAGCAACGCATGTTATTTGCTGAATTTCTTGAAAAGCCAAAATTATTTTAAGGAGGTACTATATGAAAATGGTAAAAGATATGAAAAAGCTGAAATAGACCATAATAGCTGAAAGATATCACTACATTTTAAAAGTTGAATGGCGTTTCTAGCTGAAAGTAGGCTGAAGCAGTAAGCTGTCAAAAAGCAGCTGAAATGAGCGGAATTTTAGTGAATTACATTCATTTCCTATGGGAGAAAAAAAGCTGAAAATTTGCAGAAAAAGCTGAATATTTTAAAAAGTTGAAGAGTTAAAAGTACAAAAAGATATAGCCATCGATTCCAGAAGAAGCTGAATAGTTTAAAAGTTGAATGGCTGAAATCGGAGAAAAATTGTAGGAGGAGAAGCGAATCAAACTTTAAACAGTAAAAACGCATTTGGAAGAATATCCCATAAAAATAAGAACTAGAAAAATTTGCATTTCCTGCGAAAATGCACTGTGAATGCAGATAGCTGAATGATTGAGCAAAAGATGCAGAAGATCTTTGAAGAAGAGAAAAAAATAGCTGAAAAGCATTGAAGAAGTTGAAGAAGTTGAAAAAGTTGAAGAATTTGAAAGAGTTGAAGAATTTGAACATGAAAGAACAATAGCTGAATGATTAGAAGAAGAAAAAACTGAGGGTAAGGCACCAAACATTTCCTAACTCATTCTAAACACTGAATCATTTAACAAAGCAGAAGTAGAATTTCAAACTTGAATATACTGTAGCCATATGTGGGCCTGCATTTCTAGGGAGTATAAGGGGTTTCGCCCCCATTGAAAAGCATTGGATGTTTGACACCTCCTAGCTTGGAGATGCTTTACGTGACGTGGCCCAAATTTATAGTGGAGCATTCTGTATAAAGGAGGTAAAGACTCTGTAAAGCAGAAGTTTGTAGGACCTTCCTAGAGCTACTTCCGGTTAGCAACATGCTAACAGTTAGCCGCTAACAGGGTTGTGTTCAGTATCACCAGGTGAGTGTACTCTGTCAGTTTGGTCCAAATCCTGTACTGGGAAGTGCCTCAAAAAGGGTGCCAATACTTAATGTCACCAAAGGTCACCAAAGTTCATGGGTCAGATTGGCCTCCTTTAGCAACTCAGCCTCACCACATCTGGGCCCAGAACTCAACATTTGACCAAAATGGTCAGTAGCGCCATTTCCCACATGTGGGTGGTGCTGTATTGGCCAATTATGTCGTGTCTGGGCATCATGCCAGATCCTGTTGGAAGCAAAGGCCCAATAGGAAAGCATGTGAAATCCAAAATGGGACAGAAAAGTGACACATGGCTGAAAGTCACTTGAAAATTTAAAAATGTTAAGAGGAAGTGACTGTGCGAATTTCAGATTCCTACATTAATCACAGCCGCTGCAGCGGGCGTCGAAAGTTGCCATTGTATCCCAATGGAGCTTCTCCCTCTGGCCCTCAGAGTTCTGTCGTCATGGAAACTCACTCACACCTCTGCTGCAGGCCAGTCTACCGAAGTGCAGAGACTTTGCTCACAATAAGTCCCATTGGATTATAATGGAGAACTTTGCCCCGAACAACGCTCCATATCTCCTGATCCGTAAATGGTAAAGATGTAATTTTTTCTGCGTTTATTTCGTAACGGATAGGGGAAGAAGACAGGCTATCGGTTTTTGCTGGAAAAAGTTTAATAAAGGCGTGAAAAATTATGATATAAAAGTGATTTTTATGGACTTTCAGAAATCCTCTAAAAACGGTCCCGAACAAATCGCTGTAGCTGAAAAAGTATAAGAGATATCAAAATAATTCTTTCACTATGAGTATCAGCACGCTTTTGAGGACTATGGTGCCCATTTTCATGTTTGTACAAAAATCGGTGTAGGCACAGCGACGATGTAAAAAAGTGGATGATGTGGGAAAATGCAGCTGAAAAGCGTTTTCAGGAATTTGCACATTCGCTACTCCCGAACAAATTGTTCCTGTGGTAAAACCGTAACAGTTATCCAAACAATTCCTTTTTTATGAGTGCCAGAAGGGTCGGGACATTCATGTGTGAAAGTCTCATGCTTGTACATGAAACGGTTTCGGAGTAGCGACGATGCGAAAACGTGTGATGTTTTCAATTTTCAGGCGTCATTTTTCAAAACCGCTCCATAGGAAATGAATGGGGGAGGTTTCGGGTTTGTGTCGCTCTGAGGTGATTTGCGAAAAATCTATAAATGCTACAGCAATGAGGCTTACATTTCCTGAATCCAGACAAAAATTCCTACGTTTTGATGTATAATTTATGTGTATAGGTTGAAAATTGAGCGAGTGAGAAGAAGTTGTTCGGAGTAGAAGAATTAGTTGAATTTCTAGAGTGCGCACTCTATAACTGCCTCCTTGACGACCATAGCAACGCATGTTATTTGCTGAATTTCTTGAAAAGCCAAAATTATTTTAAGGAGGTACTATATGAAAATGGTAAAAGATATGAAAAAGCTGAAATAGACCATAATAGCTTAAAGATATCACTACATTTTAAAAGTTGAATGGCGTTTCTAGCTGAAAGTAGGCTGAAGCAGTAAGCTGTCAAAAAGCAGCTGAAATGAGCGGAATTTTAGTGAATTACATTCATTTCCTATGGGAGAAAAAAAGCTGAAAATTTGCAGAAAAAGCTGAATATTTTAAAAAGTTGAAGAGTTAAAAGTACAAAAAGATATAGCCATCGATTCCAGAAGAAGCTGAATAGTTTAAAAGTTGAATGGTTGAAATCGGAGAAAAATTGTAGGAGGAGAAGCGAATCAAACTTTAAACAGTAAAAACGCATTTGGAAGAATATCCTATAATAATAATAAGAAGAATAAAGAATAAAGAGAAACAGGATCTCAAGAACTGTGAATGCCTACTGCATTCACAGTAATAATAAGAAGAATAAAGAATAAAGAGAAACAGGATCTCAAGAACTGTGAATGCCTACTGCATTCACAGTAACTAGAAAAATTTGCATTTCCTGCGAAAATGCACTGTGAATGCAGATAGCTGAATGATTGAGCAAAAGATGCAGAAGATCTTTGAAGAAGAGAAAAAATAGCTGAAAAGCATTGAAGAAGTTGAAAAAGTTGAAGAATTTGAAAGAGTTGAAGAATTTGAACATGAAAGAACAATAGCTGAATGATTAGAAGAAGAAAAAACTGAGGGTGAGGCACCAAACATTTCCTAACTCATTCTAAACACTGAATCATTTAACAAAGCAGAAGTAGAATTTCAAACTTGAATATACTGTAGCCATATGTGGGCCTGCATTTCTAGGGAGTATAAGGGGTTTCGCTCCCATTGAAAAGCATTGGATGTTTGACACCTCCTAGCTTGGAGATGCTTTACGTGACGTGGCCCAAATTTATAGTGGAGCATTCTGTATAAAGGAGGTAAAGACTCTGTAAAGCAGAAGTTTGTAGGACCTTCCTAGAGCTACTTCCGGTTAGCAACATGCTAACAGTTAGCCGCTAACAGGGTTGTGTTCAGTATCACCAGGTGAGTGTACTCTGTCAGTTTGGTCCAAATCCTGTACTGGGAAGTGCCTCAAAAAGGGTGCCAATACTTAATGTCACCAAAGGTCACCAAAGGTCATGAGTCAGATTGGCCTCCTTTAGCAACTCAGCCTCACCACATCTGGGCCCAGAACTCAACATTTGACCAAAATGGTCAGTAGCGCCATTTCCCACATGTGGGTGGTGCTGTATTGGCCAATTATGTCGTGTCTGGGCATCATGCCAGATCCTGTTGGAAGCAAAGGCCCAATAGGAAAGCATGTGAAATCCAAAATGGGACAGAAAAGTGACACATGGCTGAAAGTCACTTGAAAATTTAAAAATGTTAAGAGGAAGTGACTGTGCGAATTTCAGATTCCTACATTAATCACAGCCGCTGCAGCGGGCGTCGAAAGTTGCCATTGTATCCCAATGGAGCTTCTCCCTCTGGCCCTCAGAGTTCCGTCGTCATGGAAACTCACTCACACCTCTGCTGCAGGCCAGTCTACCGAAGTGCAGAGACTTTGCTCACAATAAGTCCCATTGGATTATAATGGAGAACTTTGCCCCGAACAACGCTCCATATCTCCTGATCCATAAATGGTAGAGACGTAATTTTTTCTGCGTTTATTTCGTAACGGATAGGGGAAGAAGACAGCTAATCGGTTTTTGCTGGAAAAAGTTTAATAAAGGCGTGAAAAATTATGATATAAAGTTGATTTTTATGGACTTTCAGAAATCCTCTAAAAACGGTCCCGAACAAATCGCTGTAGCTGAAAAAGTATAAGAGATATCAAAATAATTCTTTCACTATGAGTATCAGCAGGCTTTTGAGGACTATGGTGCCCATTTTCATGTTTGTACAAAAATCGGTGTAGGCACAGCGACGATGTAAAAAAGTGGATGATGTGGGAAAATGCAGCTGAAAAGCGTTTTCAGGAATTTGCACATTCGCTACTCCCGAACAAATTGTTCCTGCGGTAAAACCGTAACAGTTATTCAAACAATTCCTTTTTTATCAGTGCCAGAAGGGTCAGGACATTCATGTGTGAAAGTCTCATGCTTGTACATGAAACGGTTTCGGAGTAGCGACGATGCGAAAACGTGTGATGTTTTCAATTTTCAGGCGTCATTTTTCAAAACCGCTCCATAGGAAATGAATGGGGGAGGTTTCGGGTTTGTGTCGCTCTGAGGTGATTTGCGAAAAATCTATAAATGCTACAGCAATGAGGGTTACATTTCCTGAATCCAGACAAAAATTCCTACGTTTTGATGTATAATTTATGTGGATAGGTTGAAAATTGAGCGACTGAGAAGAAGTTGTTCGGAGAAGAAGAATTAGTTGAATTTCTAGAGTGCGCACTCTATAACTGCCTCCTTGACGACCATAGCAACGCATGTTATTTGCTGAATTTCTTGAAAAGCCAAAATTATTTTAAGGAGGTACTATATGAAAATGGTAAAAGATATGAAAAAGCTGAAATAGACCATAATAGCTGAAAGATATCACTACATTTTAAAAGTTGAATGGCGTTTCTAGCTGAAAGTAGGCTGAAGCAGTAAGCTGTCAAAAAGCAGCTGAAATGAGCGGAATTTTAGTGATTTACATTCATTTCCTATGGGAGAAAAAAAGCTGAAAATTTGCAGAAAAAGCTGAATATTTTAAAAAGTTGAAAAGATATAAGTACAAAAAGATATAGCCATCGATTCCAGAAGAAGCTGAATAGTTTAAAAGTTGAATGGTTGAAATCGGAGAAAAATTGTAGGAGGAGAAGCGAATCAAACTTTAAACAGTAAAAACGCATTTGGAAGAATATCCTATAATAATAATAAGAAGAATAAAGAATAAAGAGAAACAGGATCTCAAGAACTGTGAATGCCTACTGCATTCACAGTAATAAAGAATAAAGAGAAACAGGATCTCAAGAACTGTGAATGCCTACTGCATTCACAGTAACTAGAAAAATTTGCATTTCCTGCGAAAATGCACTGTGAATGCAGATAGCTGAATGATTGAGCAAAAGATGCAGAAGATCTTTGAAGAAGAGAAAAAATAGCTGAAAAGCATTGAAGAAGTTGAAAAAGTTGAAGAAGTTGAAAAAGTTGAAGAATTTGAAAGAGTTGAAGAATTTGAACATGAAAGAACAATAGCTGAATGATTAGAAGAAGAAAAAACTGAGGGTAAGGCACCAAACATTTCATAACTCATTCTAAACACTGAATCATTTAACAAAGCAGAAGTAGAATTTCAAACTTGAATATACTGTAGCCATATGTGGGCCTGCATTTCTAGGGAGTATAAGGGGTTTCGCCCCCATTGAAAAGCATTGGATGTTTGACACCTCCTAGCTTGGAGATGCTTTACGTGACGTGGCCCAAATTTATAGTGAAGCATTCTGTATAAAGGAGGTAAAGACTCTGTAAAGCAGAAGTTTGTAGGACCTTCCTAGAGCTACTTCCGGTTAGCAACATGCTAACAGTTAGCCGCTAACAGGGTTGTGTTCAGTATCACCAGGTGAGTGTACTCTGTCAGTTTGGTCCAAATCCTGTACTGGGAAGTGCCTCAAAAAGGGTGCCAATACTTAATGTCACCAAAGGTCACCAAAGGTCATGAGTCAGATTGGCCTCCTTTAGCAACTCAGCCTCACCACATCTGGGCCCAGAACTCAACATTTGACCAAAATGGTCAGTAGCGCCATTTCCCACATGTGGGTGGTGCTGTATTGGCCAATTATGTCGTGTCTGGGCATCATGCCAGATCCTGTTGGAAGCAAAGGCCCAATAGGAAAGCATGTGAAATCCAAAATGGGACAGAAAAGTGACACATGGCTGAAAGTCACTTGAAAATTTAAAAATGTTAAGAGGAAGTGACTGTGCGAATTTCAGATTCCTACATTAATCACAGCCGCTGCAGCGGGCGTCGAAAGTTGCCATTATATCCCAATGGAGCTTCTCCCTCTGGCCCTCAGAGTTCCGTCGTCATGGAAACTCACTCACACCTGCAGCGGGCCAGTCTACCGAAGTGCAGAGACTTTGCTCACAATAAGTCCCATTGGATTATAATGGAGAACTTTGCCCCGAACAACGCTCCATATCTCCTGATCCGTAAATGGTAGAGACGTAATTTTTTCTGCGTTTATTTCGTAACGGATAGGGGAAGAAGACAGGCTATCGGTTTTTGCTGGAAAAAGTTTAATAAAGGCGTGAAAAATTATGATATAAAGGTGATTTTTATGGACTTTCAGAAATCCTCTAAAAACGGTCCCGAACAAATCGCTGTAGCTGAAAAAGTATAAGAGATATCAAAATAATTCTTTCACTATGAGTATCAGCAGGCTTTTGAGGACTATGGTGCCCATTTTCATGTTTGTACAAAAATCGGTGTAGGCACAGCGACGATGTAAAAAAGTGGATGATGTGGGAAAATGCAGCTGAAAAGCGTTTTCAGGAATTTGCACATTTGCTACTCCCGAACAAATTGTTCCTGCGGTAAAACCGTAACAGTTATCCAAACAATTCCTTTTTTATGAGTGCCAGAAGGGTCGGGACATTCATGTGTGAAAGTCTCATGCTTGTACATGAAACGGTTTCGGAGTAGCGACGATGCGAAAACGTGTGATGTTTTCAATTTTCAGGCGTCATTTTTCAAAACCGCTCCATAGGAAATGAATGGGGCAGGTTTCGGGTTTGTGTCGCTCTGAGGTGATTTGCGAAAAATCTATAAATGCTACAGCAATGAGGGTTACATTTCCTGAATCCAGACAAAAATTCCTACGTTTTGATGTATAATTTATGTGGATAGGTTGAAAATTGAGCGAGTGAGAAGAAGTTGTTCGGAGAAGAAGAATTTGTTGAATTTCTAGAGTGCGCACTCTATAACTGCCTCCTTGACGACCATAGCAACGCATGTTATTTGCTGAATTTCTTGAAAAGCCAAAATTATTTTAAGGAGGTACTATATGAAAATGGTAAAAGATATGAAAAAGCTGAAATGGACCATAATAGCTGAAAGATATCACTACATTTTAAAAGTTGAATGGCGTTTCTAGCTGAAAGTAGGCTGAAGCAGTAAGCTGTCAAAAAGCAGCTGAAATGAGCGGAATTTTAGTGATTTCAATGCATTTCCTATGGGAGAAAAAAAGCTGAAAACTTGCAGAAAAAGCTGAATATTTTAAAAAGTTGAAGAGTTAAAAGTACAAAAAGATATAGCCATCGATTCCAGAAGAAGCTGAATAGTTTAAAAGTTGAATGGTTGAAATCGGAGAAAAATTGTAGGAGGAGAAGCGAATCAAACTTTAAACAGTAAAAACGCATTTGGAAGAATATCCTATAACTAGAAAAATTTGCATTTCCTGCGAAAATGCACTGTGAATGCAGATAGCTGAATGATTGAGCAAAAGATGCAGAAGATCTTTGAAGAAGAGAAAAAATAGCTGAAAAGCATTGAAGAAGTTGAAAAAGTTGAAGAAGTTGAAAAAGTTGAAGAATTTGAAAGAGTTGAAGAATTTGAACATGAAAGAACCATAGCTGAATGATTAGAAGAAGAAAAAACTGAGGGTAAGGCACCAAACATTTCCTAACTCATTCTAAACACTGAATCATTTAACAAAGCAGAAGTAGAATTTCAAACTTGAATATACTGTAGCCATATGTGGGCCTGCATTTCTAGGGAGTATAAGGGGTTTCGCCCCCATTGAAAAGCATTGGATGTTTGACACCTCCTAGCTTGGAGATGCTTTACGTGACGTGGCCCAAATTTATAGTGGAGCATTCTGTATAAAGGAGGTAAAGACTCTGTAAAGCAGAAGTTTGTCCGAGCTTCCTAGAGCTACTTCCAATTAGCAACATGCTAACCGTTAGCCGCTAACAGGGTTGTGTTCAGTATCACCAGGTGAGTGTACTCTGTCAGTTTGGTCCAAATCCTGTACTGGGAAGTGCCTCAAAAAGGGTGCCAATACTTAATGTCACCAAAGGTCACCAAAGGTCATAAGTCAGATTGGCCTCCTTTAGCAACTCAGCCTCACCACATCTGGGCCCAGAACTCAACATTTGACCAAAATGGTCAGTAGCGCCATTTCCCACATGTGGGTGGTGCTGTATTGGCCAATTATGTCGTGTCTGGGCATCATGCCAGATCCTGTTGGAAGCAAAGGCCCAATAGGAAAGCATGTGAAATCCAAAATGGGACAGAAAAGTGACACATGGCTGAAAGTCACTTGAAAATTTAAAAATGTTAAGAGGAAGTGACTGTGCGAATTTCAGATTCCTACATTAATCACAGCCGCTGCAGCGGGCGTCGAAAGTTGCCATTGTATCCCAATGGAGCTTCTCCCTCTGGCCCTCAGAGTTCCGTCGTCATGGAAACTCACTCACACCTGCAGCGGGCCAGTCTACCGAAGTGCAGAGACTTTGCTCACAATAAGTCCCATTGGATTATAATGGAGAACTTTGCCCCGAACAACGCTCCATATCTCCTGATCCGTAAATGGTAGAGACGTAATTTTTTCTGCGTTTATTTCGTAACGGATAGGGGAAGAAGACAGGCTATCGGTTTTTGCTGGAAAAAGTTTAATAAAGGCGTGAAAAATTATGATATAAAGGTAATTTTTATGGACTTTCAGAAATCCTCTAAAAACGGTCCCGAACAAATCGCTGTAGCTGAAAAAGTATAAGAGATATCAAAATAATTCTTTCACTATGAGTATCAGCAGGCTTTTGAGGACTATGGTGCCCATTTTCATGTTTGTACAAAAATCGGTGTAGGCACAGCGACGATGTAAAAAAGTGGATGATGTGGGAAAATGCAGCTGAAAAGCGTTTTCAGGAATTTGCACATTCGCTACTCCCGAACAAATTGTTCCTGCGGTAAAACCGTAACAGTTATCCAAACAATTCCTTTTTTATGAGTGCCAGAAGGGTCAGGACATTCATGTGTGAAAGTCTCATGCTTGTACATGAAACGGTTTCAGAGTAGCAACGATGCGAAAACGTGTGATGTTTTCAATTTTCAGGCGTCATTTTTCAAAACCGCTCCATAGGAAATGAATGGGGGAGGTTTCGGGTTTGTGTCGCTCTGAGGTGATTTGCGAAAAATCTATAAATGCTACAGCAATGAGGGTTACATTTCCTGAATCCAGACAAAAATTCCTACGTTTTGATGTATAATTTATGTGGATAGGTTGAAAATTGAGTGACTGAGAAGAAGTTGTTCGGAGAAGAAGAATTTGTTGAATTTCTAGAGTGCGCACTCTATAACTGCCTCCTTGACGACCATAGCAACGCATGTTATTTGCTGAATTTCTTGAAAAGCCAAAATTATTTTAAGGAGGTACTATATGAAAATGGTAAAAGATATGAAAAAGCTGAAATATACCATAATAGCTGAAAGATATCACTACATTTTAAAAGTTGAATGGCGTTTCTAGCTGAAAGTAGGCTGAAGCAGTAAGCTGTCAAAAAGCAGCTGAAATGAGCAGAATTTCAGTGAATTACATTCATTTCCTATGGGAGAAAAAAAGCTGAAAATTTGCAGAAAAAGCTGAATATTTTAAAAAGTTGAAGAGTTAAAACTACAAAAAGATATAGCCATCGATTCCAGAAGAAGCTGAATAGTTTAAAAGTTGAATGGTTGAAATCGGAGAAAAATTGTAGGAGGAGAAGCGAATCAAACTTTAAACAGTAAAAACGCATTAGGAAGAATAAACACTAAGAAGAAGAAGAAGAAGAAGAAGAAGAAGAATAAAGAATAAAGAGAAACAGGATCTCAAGAACTGTGAATGCCTACTGCATTCACAGTAACTAGAAAAATTTGCATTTCCTGCGAAAATGCACTGTGAATGCAGATAGCTGAATGATTGAGCAAAAGATGCAGAAGATCTTTGAAGAAGAGAAAAAATAGCTGAAAAGCATTGAAGAAGTTGAAAAAGTTGAAGTTGAAAATGTTGAAGAATTTGAAAGAGTTGAAGAATTTGAACATGAAAGAACAATAGCTGAATGATTAGAAGAAGAAAAAACTGAGGGAAAGGCACCAAACATTTCCTAACTCATTCTAAACACTGAATCGTTTAACAAAGCAGAAGCAGAATTTCAAACTTGAATATACTGTAGCCATATGTGGGCCTGCATTTCTAGGGAGTATAAGCGGTTTCGCCCCCATTGAAAAGCATTGGATGTTTGACACCTCCTAACTTGGAGATGCTTTATGTGACGAGGCCCAAACTTATTGTGGAGCATTCTGTATAAAGGAGGTACAGACTCTGTAAAGCAGAAGTTTGTCCGAGCTTCCTAGAGCTACTTCCGATTAGCAACATGCTAACCGTTAGCCGCTAACATGGTTGTGTTCAGTATCACCGGGTGAGTGTACTCTGTCAGTTTGGTCCAAATCCTGTACTGGGAAGTGCCTCAAAAAGGGGTGCCAATACTTAATGTCACCAAAGGTCACCAAAGGTCATGAGTCAGATTGGCCTCTGAAAAGCGAATTTCAGATTCCTACATTAATCACAGCAACTGCGGTGAGCGTCGAAAGTTGCCATTCTATCTCAATTGAGCCTCTCCCTCTGGCCCTCAGAGTTCCGTCGTCATGGAAACTCACTCACACACCTGCAGCGGCCAGTCTACCGAAGTGCAGAGACTTTGCTCACAATAAGTCCCATTGGATTATAATGGAGAACTTTGCCCCGAACAACGCTTCATATCTCCTGATCCCTAAATGGTAGAGATGTAATTTTTTCTGCGTTTAGTTCGTAACGGATAGGGGAAGAAGAAAAGCTATCATTATTTGCTGGAAAAAGTTTAATAAAGGCGTGAAAAATTATGATATAAAGGTGATTTTTATGGACTTTCAGAAATCCTCTAAAAACGGTCCCGAACAAATCGCTGTAGCTGAAAAAGTATAAGAGATATCAAAATAATTCTTTCACTATGAGTATCAGCAGGCTTTTGAGGACTATGGTGCCCATTTTCATGTTTGTACAAAAATCGGTGTAGGCACAGCGACGATGTAAAAAAGTGGATGATGTGGGAAAATGCAGCTGAAAAGTGTTTTCAGGAATTTGCACATTCGCTACTCCCGAACAAATTGTTCCTGCGGCCAAACTGTAACAGTTATCCACAAAATTCCTTTTTTGTGAGTGCCAGAAGGGTTGGGACATTCATGTGTGAAAGTCTCATGCCTGTACATCAAACGGTTTAGGAGTAGCGATGATGCGAAAACGTGTGATGTTTTGGATTTTCAGACGTCATTTTTCAAAACCGCTCCATAGGAAATGAATGGGGAGGATTTCGGGTTTGTGTCGTCTGAGGTGATTTGCGAAAAATCTATAAATGCTACACCAATGAGGGTTACATTTCCTGAATCCTGACAAAAATACCTACGTTTTGATGTATAATTTGTCTACATAGAGTGAAAATTGAGCGAGTAGGCTGAAGTTGTTCGGAGATTTGAAATCTTTGAAAACGCTAGAGTGGGCCACTCTAAGAGTCTGAGAATTCCGTCATTGACTTTCATTATAAACGATGATTTCGCTGATTTTTGGACATGAGCTTTGAGGAGTAACTGTGAGGAGACGATAAAAGATATCCCCATCCCGTTTTCACTTCTGAGTGGTTCACAGATATGTCTACAAACTGGAAGTTAAACGGTGTTCGTAGGTGAAAGCATGACGACACAGTACAGCGTTGAAAATGGCCATTTGGAGGCTTTTTTGAGGCTTTCTTTCTGCACTTCCATCTGAGCTATACTGTAGCGCCATATATGGGCATGCAGTATTGGGACCATAAGGGGTTTGATCCCCCATTGAAAAGCATTGGATGTTTGACACCTCATAGCTTGGAGATGCTTTATGCGACGTAGCCCAAATTTCTTGTGGAGCTTTCTCTCTAGAGTAAGAACAGACTCTGTGAAGCAGAAGGTGGTGAGACCTTCCTAGAGCTACTTCCGGTTAGCAACATGCTAACAGTTAGCCGCTAACAGGGTTGTGTTCAGTATCACCAGGTGAGTGTACTCTGTCAGTTTGGTCCAAATCCTGTACTGGGAAGTGCCTCAAAAAGGGTGCCAATACTTAATGTCACCAAAGGTCACCAAAGGTCATGAGTCAGATTGGCCTCCTTTAGCAACTCAGCCTCACCACATCTGGGCCCAGAACTCAACATTTGACCAAAATGGTCAGTAGCGCCATTTCCCACATGTGGGTGGTGCTGTATTGGCCAATTATGTCGTGTCTGGGCATCATGCCAGATCCTGTTGGAAGCAAAGGCCCAATAGGAAAGCATGTGAAATCCAAAATGGGACAGAAAAGTGACACATGGCTGAAAGTCACTTGAAAATTTTAAAATGTTAAGAGGAAGTGACTGTGCGAATTTCAGATTCCTACATTAATCACAGCCGCTGCAGCGGGCGTCGAAAGTTGCCATTGTATCCCAATGGAGCTTCTCCCTCTGGCCCTCAGAGTTCCGTCGTCATGGAAACTCACTCACACCTCTGCTGCAGGCCAGTCTACCGAAGTGCAGAGACTTTGCTCACAATAAGTCCCATTGGATTATCATGGAGAACTTTGCCCCGAACAACGCTCCATATCGCCTGATCCGTAAATGGTAGAGACGTAATTTTTTCTGCGTTTATTTCGTAACGGATAGGGGAAGAAGACAGGCTATCGGTTTTTGCTGGAAAAAGTTTAATAAAGGCGTGAAAAATTATGATATAAAGGTGATTTTTATGGACTTTCAGAAATCCTCTAAAAACGGTCCCGAACAAATCGCTGTAGCTGAAAAAGTATAAGAGATATCAAAATAATTCTTTCACTATGAGTATCAGCAGGCTTTTGAGGACTATGGTGCCCATTTTCATGTTTGTACAAAAATCGGTGTAGGCACAGCGACGATGTAAAAAAGTGGATGATATGGGAAAATGCAGCTGAAAAGCGTTTTCAGGAATTTGCACATTCGCTACTCCCGAACAAATTGTTCCTGCGGTAAAACCGTAACAGTTATCCAAACAATTCCTTTTTTATGAGTGCCAGAAGGGTCGGGACATTCATGTGTGAAAGTCTCATGCTTGTACATGAAAAGATTTCGGAGTAGCGACGATGCGAAAACGTGTGATGTTTTCAATTTTCAGGCGTCATTTTTCAAAACCGCTCCATAGGAAATGAATGGGGGAGGTTTCGGGTTTGTGTCGCTCTGAGGTGATTTGCGAAAAATCTATAAATGCTACACCAATGAGGGTTACATTTCCTGAATCCAGACAAAAATTCCTACGTTTTGATGTATAATTTATGTGGATAGGTTGAAGATTGAGCGAGTGAGAAGAAGTTGTTCGGAGTAGAAGAATTAGTTGAATTTCTAGAGTGCGCACTCTACCAACTGCCACTTGACGACCATAGCAACGCATGTTATTTGCTGAATTTCTTGAAAAGCCAAAATTATTTTAAGGAGGTACTATATGAAAATGGTAAAAGATATGATAAAGCTGAAATATACCATAATAGCTGAAAGATATCACTACATTTTAAAAGTTGAATGGCGTTTCTAGCTGAAAGTAGGCTGAAGCAGTAAGCTGTCAAAAAGCAGCTGAAATGAGCGGAATTTTAGTGAATTACATTCATTTCCTATGGGGGAAAAAAAAGCTGAAAATTTGCAGAAAAAGCTGAATATTTTAAAAAGTTGAAAAGGTATAAGTACAAAAAGATATAGCCATCGATTCCAGAAGAAGCTGAATAGTTTAAAAGTTGAATGGTTGAAATCGGAGAAAAACTGTAGGAGGAGAAGCGAATCAAACTTTAAACAGTAAAAACACGAAAGAGGATCTCAAGAACTGTGAATGCCTACTGCATTCACAGTAACTAGAAAAATTTGCATTTCCTGCGAAAATGCACTGTGAATGCAGATAGCTGAATGATTGAGCAAAAGATGCAGAAGATCTTTGAAGAAGAGAAAAAATAGCTGAAAAGCATTGAAGAAGTTGAAAAAGTTGAAGAAGTTGAAAAAGTTGAAGAATTTGAAAGAGTTGAAGAATTTGAACATGAAAGAACAATAGCTGAATGATTAGAAGAAGAAAAAACTGAGGGTAAGGCACCAAACATTTCCTAACTCATTCTAAACACTGAATCATTTAACAAAGCAGAAGTAGAATTTCAAACTTGAATATACTGTAGCCATATGTGGGCCTGCATTTCTAGGGAGTATAAGGGGTTTCGCCCCCATTGAAAAGCATTGGATGTTTGACACCTCCTAGCTTGGAGATGCTTTACGTGACGTGGCCCAAATTTATAGTGGAGCATTCTGTATAAAGGAGGTAAAGACTCTGTAAAGCAGAAGTTTGTAGGACCTTCCTAGAGCTACTTCCGGTTAGCAACATGCTAACAGTTAGCCGCTAACAGGGTTGTGTTCAGTATCACCAGGTGAGTGTACTCTGTCAGTTTGGTCCAAATCCTGTACTGGGAAGTGCCTCAAAAAGGGTGCCAATACTTAATGTCACCAAAGGTCACCAAAGGTCATGAGTCAGATTGGCCTCCTTTAGCAACTCAGCCTCACCACATCTGGGCCCAGAACTCAACATTTGACCAAAATGGTCAGTAGCGCCATTTCCCACATGTGGGTGGTGCTGTATTGGCCAATTATGTCGTGTCTGGGCATCATGCCAGATCCTGTTGGAAGCAAAGGCCCAATAGGAAAGCATGTGAAATCCAAAATGGGACAGAAAAGTGACACATGGCTGAAAGTCACTTGAAAATTTAAAAATGTTAAGAGGAAGTGACTGTGCGAATTTCAGATTCCTACATTAATCACAGCCGCTGCAGCGGGCGTCGAAAGTTGCCATTATATCCCAATGGAGCTTCTCCCTCTGGCCCTCAGAGTTCCGTCGTCATGGAAACTCACTCACACCTCTGCTGCAGGCCAGTCTACCGAAGTGCAGAGACTTTGCTCACAATAAGTCCCATTGGATTATAATGGAGAACTTTGCCCCGAACAACGCTCCATATCTCCTGATCCGTAAATGGTAGAGACGTAATTTTTTCTGCGTTTATTTCGTAACGGATAGGGGAAGAAGACAGGCTATCGGTTTTTGCTGGAAAAAGTTTAATAAAGGCGTGAAAAATTATGATATAAAGGTGATTTTTATGGACTTTCAGAAATCCTCTAAAATCGGTCCCGAACAAATCGCTGTAGCTGAAAAAGTATAAGAGATATCAAAATAATTCTTTCACTATGAGTATCAGCAGGCTTTTGAGGACTATGGTGCCCATTTTCATGTTTGTACAAAAATCGGTGTAGGCACAGCGACGATGTAAAAAAGTGGATGATGTGGGAAAATGCAGCTGAAAAGCGTTTTCAGGAATTTGCACATTCGCTACTCCCGAACAAATTGTTCCTGCGGTAAAACCGTAACAGTTATCCAAACAATTCCTTTTTTATGAGTGCCAGAAGGGTCGGGACATTCATGTGTGAAAGTCTCATGCTTGTACATGAAACGGTTTCGGAGTAGCGACGATGCGAAAACGTGTGATGTTTTCAATTTTCAGGCGTCATTTTTCAAAACCGCTCCATAGGAAATGAATGGGGGAGGTTTCGGGTTTGTGTCGCTCTGAGGTGATTTGCGAAAAATCTATAAATGCTACAGCAATGAGGGTTACATTTCCTGAATCCAGACAAAAATTCCTACGTTTTGATGTATAATTTATGTGGATAGGTTGAAAATAGAGCGACTGAGAAGAAGTTGTTCGGAGAAGAAGAATTTGTTGAATTTCTAGAGTGCGCACTCTATAACTGCCTCCTTGACGACCATAGCAACGCATGTTATTTGCTGAATTTCTTGAAAAGCCAAAATTATTTTAAGGAGGTACTATATGAAAATGGTAAAAGATATGAAAAAGCTGAAATATACCATAATAGCTGAAAGATATCACTACATTTTAAAAGTTGAATGGCGTTTCTAGCTGAAAGTAGGCTGAAGCAGTAAGCTGTCAAAAAGCAGCTGAAATGAGCAGAATTTCAGTGAATTACATTCATTTCCTATGGGAGAAAAAAAGCTGAAAATTTGCAGAAAAAGCTGAATATTTTAAAAAGTTGAAGAGTTAAAACTACAAAAAGATATAGCCATCGATTCCAGAAGAAGCTGAATAGTTTAAAAGTTGAATGGTTGAAATCGGAGAAAAATTGTAGGAGGAGAAGCGAATCAAACTTTAAACAGTAAAAACGCATTAGGAAGAATAAACACTAAGAAGAAGAAGAAGAAGAAGAAGAAGAAGAATAAAGAATAAAGAGAAACAGGATCTCAAGAACTGTGAATGCATACTGCATTCACAGTAACTAGAAAAATTTGCATTTCCTGCGAAAATGCACTGTGAATGCAGATAGCTGAATGATTGAGCAAAAGATGCAGAAGATCTTTGAAGAAGAGAAAAAATAGCTGAAAAGCATTGAAGAAGTTGAAAAAGTTGAAGAAGTTGAAAAAGTTGAAGAATTTGAAAGAGTTGAAGAATTTGAACATGAAAGAACAATAGCTGAATGATTAGAAGAAGAAAAACTGAGGGTAAGGCACCAAACATTTCCTAACTCATTCTAAACACTGAATCATTTAACAAAGCAGAAGTAGAATTTCAAACTTGAATATACTGTAGCCATATGTGGGCCTGCATTTCTAGGGAGTATAAGGGGTTTCGCCCCCATTGAAAAGCATTGGATGTTTGACACCTCCTAGCTTGGAGATGCTTTACGTGACGTGGCCCAAATTTATAGTGGAGCATTCTGTATAAAGGAGGTAAAGACTCTGTAAAGCAGAAGTTTGTCCGAGCTTCCTAGAGCTACTTCCAATTAGCAACATGCTAACCGTTAGCCACTAACAGGGTTGTGTTCAGTATCACCAGGTGAGTGTACTCTGTCAGTTTGGTCCAAATCCTGTACTGGGAAGTGCCTCAAAAAGGGTGCCAATACTTAATGTCACCAAAGGTCACCAAAGGTCATGAGTCAGATTGGCCTCCTTTAGCAACTCAGCCTCACCACATCTGGGCCCAGAACTCAACATTTGACCAAAATGGTCAGTAGCGCCATTTCCCACATGTGGGTGGTGCTGTATTGGCCAATTATGTCGTGTCTGGGCATCATGCCAGATCCTGTTGGAAGCAAAGGCCCAATAGGAAAGCATGTGAAATCCAAAATGGGACAGAAAAGTGACACATGGCTGAAAGTCACTTGAAAATTTAAAAATGTTAAGAGGAAGTGACTGTGCGAATTTCAGATTCCTACATTAATCACAGCCGCTGCAGCGGGCGTCGAAAGTTGCCATTGTATCCCAATGGAGCTTCTCCCTCTGGCCCTCAGAGTTCCGTCGTCATGGAAACTCACTCACACCTCTGCTGCAGGCCAGTCTACCGAAGTGCAGAGACTTTGCTCACAATAAGTCCCATTGGATTATAATGGAGAACTTTGCCCCGAACAACGCTCCATATCTCCTGATCCGTAAATGGTAGAGACGTAATTTTTTCTGCGTTTATTTCGTAACGGATAGGGGAAGAAGACAGGCTATCGGTTTTTGCTGGAAAAAGTTTAATAAAGGCGTGAAAAATTATGATATAAAGGTAATTTTGATGGACTTTCAGAAATCCTCTAAAAACGGTCCCGAACAAATCGCTGTAGCTGAAAAAGTATAAGAGATATCAAAATAATTCTTTCACTATGAGTATCAGCAGGCTTTTGAGGACTATGGTGCCCATTTTCATGTTTGTACAAAAATCGGTGTAGGCACAGCGACGATGTAAAAAAGTGGATGATGTGGGAAAATGCAGCTGAAAAGCGTTTTCAGGAATTTGCACATTCGCTACTCCCGAACAAATTGTTCCTGCGGTAAAACCGTAACAGTTATCCAAACAATTCCTTTTTTATGAGTGCCAGAAGGGTCGGGACATTCATGTGTGAAAGTCTCATGCTTGTACATGAAACGGTTTCAGAGTAGCGACGATGCGAAAACGTGTGATGTTTTCAATTTTCAGGCGTCATTTTTCAAAACCGCTCCATAGGAAATGAATGGGGGAGGTTTCGGGTTTGTGTCGCTCTGAGGTGATTTGCGAAAAATCTATAAATGCTACAGCAATGAGGGTTACATTTCCTGAATCCAGACAAAAATTCCTACGTTTTGATGTATAATTTATGTGGATAGGTTGAAAATTGAGTGACTGAGAAGAAGTTGTTCGGAGAAGAAGAATTTGTTGAATTTCTAGAGTGCGCACTCTATAACTGCCTCCTTGACGACCATAGCAACGCATGTTATTTGCTGAATTTCTTGAAAAGCCAAAATTATTTTAAGGAGGTACTATATGAAAATGGTAAAAGATATGAAAAAGCTGAAATATACCATAATAGCTGAAAGATATCACTACATTTTAAAAGTTGAATGGCGTTTCTAGCTGAAAGTAGGCTGAAGCAGTAAGCTGTCAAAAAGCAGCTGAAATGAGCAGAATTTCAGTGAATTACATTCATTTCCTATGGGAGAAAAAAAGCTGAAAATTTGCAGAAAAAGCTGAATATTTTAAAAAGTTGAAGAGTTAAAACTACAAAAAGATATAGCCATCGATTCCAGAAGAAGCTGAATAGTTTAAAAGTTGAATGGTTGAAATCGGAGAAAAATTGTAGGAGGAGAAGCGAATCAAACTTTAAACAGTAAAAACGCATTAGGAAGAATAAACACTAAGAAGAAGAAGAAGAAGAAGAAGAAGAAGAATAAAGAATAAAGAGAAACAGGATCTCAAGAACTGTGAATGCCTACTGCATTCACAGTAATAACTAGAAAAATTTGCATTTCCTGCGAAAATGCACTGTGAATGCAGATAGCTGAATGATTGAGCAAAAGATGCAGAAGATCTTTGAAGAAGAGAAAAAATAGCTGAAAAGCATTGAAGAAGTTGAAAAAGTTGAAGAAGTTGAAAAAGTTGAAGAATTTGAAAGAGTTGAAGAATTTGAACATGAAAGAACAATAGCTGAATGATTAGAAGAAGAAAAAACTGAGGGTAAGGCACCAAACATTTCCTAACTCATTCTAAACACTGAATCATTTAACAAAGCAGAAGTAGAATTTCAAACTTGAATATACTGTAGCCATATGTGGGCCTGCATTTCTAGGGAGTATAAGGGGTTTCGCCCCCATTGAAAAGCATTGGATGTTTGACACCTCCTAGCTTGGAGATGCTTTACGTGACGTGGCCCAAATTTATAGTGGAGCATTCTGTATAAAGGAGGTAAAGACTCTGTAAAGCAGAAGTTTGTAGGACCTTCCTAGAGCTACTTCCGGTTAGCAACATGCTAACAGTTAGCCGCTAACAGGGTTGTGTTCAGTATCACCAGGTGAGTGTACTCTGTCAGTTTGGTCCAAATCCTGTACTGGGAAGTGCCTCAAAAAGGGTGCCAATACTTAATGTCACCAAAGGTCACCAAAGGTCATGAGTCAGATTGGCCTCCTTTAGCAACTCAGCCTCACCACATCTGGGCCCAGAACTCAACATTTGACCAAAATGGTCAGTAGCGCCATTTCCCACATGTGGGTGGTGCTGTATTGGCCAATTATGTCGTGTCTGGGCATCATGCCAGATCCTGTTGGAAGCAAAGGCCCAATAGGAAAGCATGTGAAATCCAAAATGGGACAGAAAAGTGACACATGGCTGAAAGTCACTTGAAAATTTAAAAATGTTAAGAGGAAGTGACTGTGCGAATTTCAGATTCCTACATTAATCACAGCCGCTGCAGCGGGCGTCGAAAGTTGCCATTGTATCCCAATGGAGCTTCTCCCTCTGGCCCTCAGAGTTCCGTCGTCATGGAAACTCACTCACACCTGCAGCGGGCCAGTCTACCGAAGTGCAGAGACTTTGCTCACAATAAGTCCCATTGGATTATAATGGAGAACTTTGCCCCGAACAACGCTCCATATCTCCTGATCCGTAAATGGTAGAGACGTAATTTTTTCTGCGTTTATTTCGTAACGGATAGGGGAAGAAGACAGGCTATCGGTTTTTGCTGGAAAAAGTTTAATAAAGGCGTGAAAAATTATGATATAAAGGTGATTTTTATGGATTTTCAGAAATCCTCTAAAACCGGTCCCGAACAAATCGCTGTAGCTGAAAAAGTATAAGAGATATCAAAATAATTCTTTCACTATGAGTATCAGCAGGCTTTTGAGGACTATGGTGCCTATTTTCATGTTTGTACAAAAATCGGTGTAGGCACAGCGACGATGTAAAAAAGTGGATGATGTGGGAAAATGCAGCTGAAAAGCGTTTTCAGGAATTTGCACATTCGCTACTCCCGAACAAATTGTTCCTGCGGTAAAACCGTAACAGTTATCCAAACAATTCCTTTTTTATGAGTGCCAGAAGGGTCGGGACATTCATGTGTGAAAGTCTCATGCTTGTACATGAAACGGTTTCGGAGTAGCGACGATGCGAAAACGTGTGATGTTTTCAATTTTCAGGCGTCATTTTTCAAAACCGCTCCATAGGAAATGAATGGGGGAGGTTTCGGGTTTGTGTCGCTCTGAGGTGATTTGCGAAAAATCTATAAATGCTACAGCAATGAGGGTTACATTTCCTGAATCCAGACAAAAATTCCTACGTTTTGATGTATAATTTATGTGGATAGGTTGAAAATTGAGCGACTGAGAAGAAGTTGTTTGGAGAAGAAGAATTTGTTGAATTTCTAGAGTGCGCACTCTATAACTGCCTCCTTGACGACCATAGCAACGCATGTTATTTGCTGAATTTCTTGAAAAGCCAAAATTATTTTAAGGAGGTACTATATGAAAATGGTAAAAGATATGAAAAAGCTGAAATAGACCATAATAGCTGAAAGATATCACTACATTTTAAAAGTTGAATGGCGTTTCTAGCTGAAAGTAGGCTGAAGCAGTAAGCTTTCAAAAAGCAGCTGAAATGAGCGGAATTTTAGTGAATTACATTCATTTCCTATGGGAGAAAAAAAGCTGAAAATTTGCAGAAAAAGCTGAATATTTTAAAAAGTTGAAGAGTTAAAAGTACAAAAAGATATAGCCATCGATTCCAGAAGAAGCTGAATAGTTTAAAAGTTGAATGGTTGAAATCGGAGAAAAATTGTAGGAGGAGAAGCGAATCAAACTTTAAACAGTAAAAACGCATTTGGAAGAATATCCTATAACTAGAAAAATTTGCATTTCCTGCGAAAATGCACTGTGAATGCAGATAGCTGAATGATTGAGCAAAAGATGCAGAAGATCTTTGAAGAAGAGAAAAAATAGCTGAAAAGCATTGAAGTTGAAAAAGTTGAAGAAGTTGAAGAATTTGAAAGAGTTGAAGAATTTGAACATGAAAGAACAATAGCTGAATGATTAGAAGAAGAAAAAACTGAGGGTAAGGCACCAAACATTTCCTAACTCATTCTAAACACTGAATCATTTAACAAAGCAGAAGTAGAATTTCAAACTTGAATATACTGTAGCCATATGTGGGCCTGCATTTCTAGGGAGTATAAGGGGTTTCGCCCCCATTGAAAAGCATTGGATGTTTGACACCTCCTAGCTTGGAGATGCTTTACGTGACGTGGCCCAAATTTATAGTGGAGCATTCTGTATAAAGGAGGTAAAGACTCTGTAAAGCAGAAGTTTGTAGGACCTTCCTAGAGCTACTTCCGGTTAGCAACATGCTAACAGTTAGCCGCTAACAGGGTTGTGTTCAGTATCACCAGGTGAGTGTACTCTGTCAGTTTGGTCCAAATCCTGTACTGGGAAGTGCCTCAAAAAGGGTGCCAATACTTAATGTCACCAAAGGTCACCAAAGGTCATGAGTCAGATTGGCCTCCTTTAGCAACTCAGCCTCACCACATCTGGGCCCAGAACTCAACATTTGACCAAAATGGTCAGTAGCGCCATTTCCCACATGTGGGTGGTGCTGTATTGGCCAATTATGTCGTGTCTGGGCATCATGCCAGATCCTGTTGGAAGCAAAGGCCCAATAGGAAAGCATGTGAAATCCAAAATGGGACAGAAAAGTGACACATGGCTGAAAGTCACTTGAAAATTTAAAAATGTTAAGAGGAAGTGACTGTGCGAATATCAGATTCCTACATTAATCACAGCCGCTGCAGCGGGCGTCGAAAGTTGCCATTGTATCCCAATGGAGCTTCTCCCTCTGGCCCTCAGAGTTCCGTCGTCATGGAAACTCACTCACACCTGCAGCGGGCCAGTCTACCGAAGTGCAGAGACTTTGCTCACAATAAGTCCCATTGGATTATAATGGAGAACTTTGCCCCGAACAACGCTCCATATCTCCTGATCCGTAAATGGTAGAGACGTAATTTTTTCTGCGTTTATTTCGTAACGGATAGGGGAAGAAGACAGGCTATCGGTTTTTGCTGGAAAAAGTTTAATAAAGGCGTGAAAAATTATGATATAAAGGTGATTTTTATGGACTTTCAGAAATCCTCTAGAAACGGTCCCGAACAAATCGCTGTAGCTGAAAAAGTATAAGAGATATCAAAATAATTCTTTCACTATGAGTATCAGCAGGCTTTTGAGGACTATGGTGCCCATTTTCATGTTTGTACAAAAATCGGTGTAGGCACAGCGACGATGTAAAAAAGTGGATGATGTGGGAAAATGCAGCTGAAAAGCGTTTTCAGGAATTTGCACATTCGCTACTCCCGAACAAATTGTTCCTGCGGTAAAACCGTAACAGTTATCCAAACAATTCCTTTTTTATGAGTGCCAGAAGGGTCGGGACATTCATGTGTGAAAGTCTCATGCTTGTACATGAAACGGTTTCGGAGTAGCGACGATGCGAAAACGTGTGATGTTTTCAATTTTCAGGCGTCATTTTTCAAAACCGCTCCATAGGAATTGAATGGGGGAGGTTTCGGGTTTGTGTCGCTCTGAGGTGATTTGCGAAAAATCTATAAATGCTACAGCAATGAGGGTTACATTTCCTGAATCCAGACAAAAATTCCCACGTTTTGATGTATAATTTATGTGGATAGGTTGAAAATTGAGCGAGTGAGAAGAAGTTGTTCGGAGAAGAAGAATTTGTTGAATTTCTAGAGTGCGCACTCTATAACTGCCTCCTTGACGACCATAGCAACGCATGTTATTTGCTGAATTTCTTGAAAAGCCAAAATTATTTTAAGGAGGTACTATATGAAAATGGTAAAAGATATGAAAAAGCTGAAATAGACCATAACAGCTGAAAGATATCACTACATTTTAAAAGTTGAATGGCGTTTCTAGCTGAAAGTAGGCTGAAGCAGTAAGCTGTCAAAAAGCAGCTGAAATGAGCGGAATTTTAGTGAATTACATTAATTTCCTATGGGAGAAAAAAAAGCTGAAAATTTGCAGGAAAAGCTGAATATTTTAAAAAGTTGAAAAGATATAAGTACAAAAAGATATAGCCATCGATTCCAGAAGAAGCTGAATAGTTTAAAAGTTGAATGGTTGAAATCGGAGAAAAACTGTAGGAGGAGAAGCGAATCAAACTTTAAACAGTAAAAAGGCGAAAGAGGATCTCAATAACTGTGAATGCCTACTGCATTCACAGTAACTAGAAAAATTTGCATTTCCTGCGAAAATGCACTGTGAATGCAGATAGCTGAATGATTGAGCAAAAGATGCAGAAGATCTTTGAAGAAGAGAAAAAATAGCTGAAAAGCATTGAAGAAGTTGAAAAAGTTGAAGAAGTTGAAAAAGTTGAAAAATTTGAAAGAGTTGAAGAATTTGAACATGAAAGAACAATAGCTGAATGATTAGAAGAAGAAAAAACTGAGGGTAAGGCACCAAACATTTCATAACTCATTCTAAACACTGAATCATTTAACAAAGCAGAAGTAGAATTTCAAACTTGAATATACTGTAGCCATATGTGGGCCTGCATTTCTAGGGAGTATAAGGGGTTTCGCCCCCATTGAAAAGCATTGGATGTTTGACACCTCCTAGCTTGGAGATGCTTTACGTGACGTGGCCCAAATTTATAGTGGAGCATTCTGTATAAAGGAGGTAAAGACTCTGTAAAGCAGAAGTTTGTAGGACCTTCCTAGAGCTACTTCCGGTTAGCAACATGCTAACAGTTAGCCGCTAACAGGGTTGTGTTCAGTATCACCAGGTGAGTGTACTCTGTCAGTTTGGTCCAAATCCTGTACTGGGAAGTGCCTCAAAAAGGGTGCCAATACTTAATGTCACCAAAGGTCACCAAAGGTCATGAGTCAGATTGGCCTCCTTTAGCAACTCAGCCTCACCACATCTGGGCCCAGAACTCAACATTTGACCAAAATGGTCAGTAGCGCCATTTCCCACATGTGGGTGGTGCTGTATTGGCCAATTATGTCGTGTCTGGGCATCATGCCAGATCCTGTTGGAAGCAAAGGCCCAATAGGAAAGCATGTGAAATCCAAAATGGGACAGAAAAGTGACACATGGCTGAAAGTCACTTGAAAATTTAAAAATGTTAAGAGGAAGTGACTGTGCGAATTTCAGATTCCTACATTAATCACAGCCGCTGCAGCGGGCGTCGAAAGTTGCCATTATATCCCAATGGAGCTTCTCCCTCTGGCCCTCAGAGTTCCGTCGTCATGGAAACTCACTCACACCTGCAGCGGGCCAGTCTACCGAAGTGCAGAGACTTTGCTCACAATAAGTCCCATTGGATTATAATGGAGAACTTTGCCCCGAACAACGCTCCATATCTCCTGATCCGTAAATGGTAGAGACGTAATTTTTTCTGCGTTTATTTCGTAACGGATAGGGGAAGAAGACAGGCTATCGGTTTTTGCTGGAAAAAGTTTAATAAAGGCGTGAAAAATTATGATATAAAGGTGATTTTTATGGACTTTCAGAAATCCTCTAAAAAACGGTCCCGAACAAATCGCTGTAGCTGAAAAAGTATAAGAGATATCAAAATAATTCTTTCACTATGAGTATCAGCAGGCTTTTGAGGACTATGGTGCCCATTTTCATGTTTGTACAAAAATCGGTGTAGGCACAGCGACGATGTAAAAAAGTGGATGATGTGGGAAAATGCAGCTGAAAAGCGTTTTCAGGAATTTGCACATTCGCTACTCCCGAACAAATTGTTCCTGCGGTAAAACCGTAACAGTTATCCAAACAATTCCTTTTTTATGAGTGCCAGAAGGGTCGGGACATTCATGTGTGAAAGTCTCATGCTTGTACATGAAACGGTTTCGGAGTAGCGACGATGCGAAAACGTGTGATGTTTTCAATTTTCAGGCGTCATTTTTCAAAACCGCTCCATAGGAAATGAATGGGGGAGGTTTCAGGTTTGTGTCGCTCTGAGGTGATTTGCGAAAAATCTATAAATGCTACAGCAATGAGGGTTACATTTCCTGAATCCAGACAAAAATTCCTACGTTTTGATGTATAATTTATGTGGATAGGTTGAAAATTGAGCGACTGAGAAGAAGTTGTTCGGAGAAGAAGAATTTGTTGAATTTCTAGAGTGCGCACTCTATAACTGCCTCCTTGACGACCATAGCAACGCATGTTATTTGCTGAATTTCTTGAAAAGCCAAAATTATTTTAAGGAGGTACTATATGAAAATGGTAAAAGATATGAAAAAGCTGAAATAGACCATAATAGCTGAAAGATATCACTACATTTTAAAAGTTGAATGGCGTTTCTAGCTGAAAGTAGGCTGAAGCAGTAAGCTGTCAAAAAGGAGCTGAAATGAGCGGAATTTTAGTGAATTACATTCATTTCCTATGGGAGAAAAAAAGCTGAAAATTTGCAGAAAAAGCTGAATATTTTAAAAAGTTGAAGAGTTAAAAGTACAAAAAGATATAGCCATCGATTCCAGAAGAAGCTGAATAGTTTAAAAGTTGAATGGTTGAAATTGGAGAAAAATTGTAGGAGGAGAAGCGAATCAAACTTTAAACAGTAAAAACGCATTTGGAAGAATATCCTATAACTAGAAAAATTTGCATTTCCTGCGAAAATGCACTGTGAATGCAGATAGCTGAATGATTGAGCAAAAGGTGCAGAAGATCTTTGAAGAAGAGAAAAAATAGCTGAAAAGCATTGAAGAAGTTGAGCAAAAGATGCAGAAGATCTTTGAAGAAGAGAAAAAATAGCTGAAAAGCATTGAAGAAGTTGAAAAAGTTGAAGAATTTGAAAGAGTTGAAGAATTTGAACATGAAAGAACAATAGCTGAATGATTAGAAGAAGAAAAAACTGAGGGTAAGGCACCAAACATTTCCTAACTCATTCTAAACACTGAATCATTTAACAAAGCAGAAGTAGAATTTCAAACTTGAATATACTGTAGCCATATGTGGGCCTGCATTTCTAGGGAGTATAAGGGGTTTCGCCCCCATTGAAAAGTATTGGATGTTTGACACCTCCTAGCTTGGAGATGCTTTACGTGAAGTGGCCCAAATTTATAGTGGAGCATTCTGTATAAAGGAGGTAAAGACTCTGTAAAGCAAAAGTTTGTAGGACCTTCCTAGAGCTACTTCCGGTTAGCAACATGCTAACAGTTAGCCGCTAACAGGGCTGTGTTCAGTATCACCAGGTGAGTGTACTCTGTCAGTTTGGTCCAAATCCTGTACTGGGAAGTGCCTCAAAAAGGGTGCCAATACTTAATGTCACCAAAGGTCACCAAAGGTCATGAGTCAGATTGGCCTCCTTTAGCAACTCAGCCTCACCACATCTGGGCCCAGAACTCAACATTTGACCAAAATGGTCAGTAGCGCCATTTCCCACATGTGGGTGGTGCTGTATTGGCCAATTATGTCGTGTCTGGGTATCATGCCAGATCCTGTTGGAAGCAAAGGCCCAATAGGAAAGCATGTGAAATCCAAAATGGGACAGAAAAGTGACACATGGCTGAAAGTCACTTGAAAATTAAAAAATGTTAAGAGGAAGTGACTGTGCGAATTTCAGATTCCTACATTAATCACAGCCGCTGCAGCGGGCGTCGAAAGTTGCCATTGTATCCCAATGGAGCTTCTCCCTCTGGCCCTCAGAGTTCCGTCGTCATGGAAACTCACTCACACCTCTGCTGCAGGCCAGTCTACCGAAGTGCAGAGACTTTGCTCACAATAAGTCCCATTGGATTATAATGGAGAACTTTGCCCCGAACAACGCTCCATATCTCCTGATCCGTAAATGGTAGAGACGTAATTTTTTCTGCGTTTATTTTGTAACGGATAGGGGAAGAAGACAGGCTATCGGTTTTTGCTGGAAAAAGTTTAATAAAGGCGTGAAAAATTATGATATAAAGGGAATTTTTATGGACTTTCAGAAATCCTCTAAAAACGGTCCCGAACAAATCGCTGTAGCTGAAAAAGTATAAGAGATATCAAAATAATTCTTTCACTATGAGTATCAGCAGGCTTTTGAGGACTATGGTGCCCATTTTCATGTTTGTACAAAAATCGGTGTAGGCACAGCGACGATGTAAAAAAGTGGATGATGTGGGAAAATGCAGCTGAAAAGCGTTTTCAGGAATTTGCACATTCGCTACTCCCGAACAAATTGTTCCTGCGGTAAAACCGTAACAGTTATCCAAACAATTCCTTTTTTATGAGTGCCAGAAGGGTCGGGACATTCATGTGTGAAAGTCTCATGCTTGTACATAAAACGGTTTCGGAGTAGCGACGATGCGAATACGTGTGATGTTTTGGATTTTCAGACGTCATTTTTCAAAACCGCTCCATAGGAAATGAATGGGGGAGGTTTCGGGTTTGTGTCGCTCTGAGGTGATTTGCGAAAAATCTACAAATGCTACACCAATGAGGGTTACATTTCCTGAATCCAGACAAAAATTCCTACGTTTTGATGTATAATTTATGTGGATAGGTTGAAAATTGAGCGACTGAGAAGAAGTTGTTCGGAGAAGAAGAATTTGTTGAATTTCTAGAGTGCGCACTCTATAACTGCCTCCTTGACGACCATAGCAACGCATGTTATTTGCTGAATTTCTTGAAAAGCCAAAATTATTTTAAGGAGGTACTATATGAAAATGGTAAAAGATATGAAAAAGCTGAAATAGACCATAATAGCTGAAAGATATCACTACATTTTAAAAGTTGAATGGCGTTTCTAGCTGAAAGTAGGCTGAAGCAGTAAGCTGTCAAAAAGCAGCTGAAATGAGCGGAATTTTAGTGAATTACATTCATTTCCTATGGGAGAAAAAAAGCTGAAAATTTGCAGAAAAAGCTGAATATTTTAAAAAGTTGAAGAGTTAAAAGTACAAAAAGATATAGCCATCGATTCCAGAAGAAGCTGAATAGTTTAAAAGTTGAATGGTTGAAATCGGAGAAAAATTGTAGGAGGAGAAGCGAATCAAACTTTAAACAGTAAAAACGCATTTGGAAGAATATCCTATAATAATAATAAGAAGAATAAAGAATAAAGAGAAACAGGATCTCAAGAACTGTGAATGCCTACTGCATTCACAGTAATAACTAGAAAAATTTGCATTTCCTGCGAAAATGCACTGTGAATGCAGATAGCTGAATGATTGAGCAAAAGATGCAGAAGATCTTTGAAGAAGAGAAAAAATAGCTGAAAAGCATTGAAGAAGTTGAAAAAGTTGAAGAAGTTGAAAAAGTTTAAGAATTTGAAAGAGTTGAAGAATTTGAACATGAAAGAACAATAGCTGAATGATTAGAAGAAGAAAAAACTGAGGGTAAGGCACCAAACATTTCCTAACTCATTCTAAACACTGAATCATTTAACAAAGCAGAAGTAGAATTTCAAACTTGAATATACTGTAGCCATATGTGGGCCTGCATTTCTAGGGAGTATAAGGGGTTTCGCCCCCATTGAAAAGCATTGGATGTTTGACACCTCCTAGCTTGGAGATGCTTTACGTGACGTGGCCCAAATTTATAGTGGAGCATTCTGTATAAAGGAGGTAAAGACTCTGTAAAGCAGAAGTTTGTAGGACCTTCCTAGAGCTACTTCCGGTTAGCAACATGCTAACAGTTAGCCGCTAACAGGGTTGTGTTCAGTATCACCAGGTGAGTGTACTCTGTCAGTTTGGTCCAAATCCTGTACTGGGAAGTGCCTCAAAAAGGGTGCCAATACTTAATGTCACCAAAGGTCACCAAAGGTCATGAGTCAGATTGGCCTCCTTTAGCAACTCAGCCTCACCACATCTGGGCCCAGAACTCAACATTTGACCAAAATGGTCAGTAGCGCCATTTCCCACAGGTGGGTGGTGCTGTATTGGCCAATTATGTCGTGTCTGGGCATCATGCCAGATCCTGTTGGAAGCAAAGGCCCAATAGGAAAGCATGTGAAATCCAAAATGGGACAGAAAAGTGACACATGGCTGAAAGTCACTTGAAAATTTAAAAATGTTAAGAGGAAGTGACTGTGCGAATTTCAGATTCCTACATTAATCACAGCCGCTGCAGCGGGCGTCGAAAGTTGCCATTATATCCCAATGGAGCTTCTCCCTCTGGCCCTCAGAGTTCCGTCGTCATGGAAACTCACTCACACCTCTGCTGCAGGCCAGTCTACCGAAGTGCAGAGACTTTGCTCACAATAAGTCCCATTGGATTATAATGGAGAACTTTGCCCCGAACAACGCTCCATATCTCCTGATCCGTAAATGGTAGAGACGTAATTTTTTCTGCGTTTATTTTGTAACGGATAGGGGAAGAAGACAGGCTATCGGTTTTTGCTGGAAAAAGTTTAATAAAGGCGTGAAAAATTATGATATAAAGGTGATTTTTATGGACTTTCAGAAATCCTCTAAAATCGGTCCCGAACAAATCGCTGTAGCTGAAAAAGTATAAGAGATATCAAAATAATTCTTTCACTATGAGTATCAGCAGGCTTTTGAGGACTATGGTGCCCATTTTCATGTTTGTACAAAAATCGGTGTAGGCACAGCGACGATGTAAAAAAGTGGATGATGTGGGAAAATGCAGCTGAAAAGCGTTTTCAGGAATTTGCACATTCGCTACTCCCGAACAAATTGTTCCTGCGGTAAAACCGTAACAGTTATCCAAACAATTCCTTTTTTATGAGTGCCAGAAGGGTCGGGACATTCATGTGTGAAAGTCTCATGCTTGTACATGAAACGGTTTCGGAGTAGCGACGATGCGAAAACGTGTGATGTTTTCAATTTTCAGGCGTCATTTTTCAAAACCGCTCCATAGGAAATGAATGGGGGAGGTTTCGGGTTTGTGTCGCTCTGAGGTGATTTGCGAAAAATCTATAAATGCTACAGCAATGAGGGTTACATTTCCTGAATCCAGACAAAAATTCCTACGTTTTGATGTATAATTTATGTGGATAGGTTGAAAATTGAGTGACTGAGAAGAAGTTGTTCGGAGAAGAAGAATTTGTTGAATTTCTAGAGTGCGCACTCTATAACTGCCTCCTTGACGACCATAGCAACGCATGTTATTTGCTGAATTTCTTGAAAAGCCAAAATTATTTTAAGGAGGTACTATATGAAAATGGTAAAAGATATGAAAAAGCTGAAATAGACCATAGCAGCTGAAAGATATCACTACATTTTAAAAGTTGAATGGCGTTTCTAGCTGAAAGTGGGCTGAAGCAGTAAGCTGTCAAAAAGCAGCTGAAATGAGCAGAATTTCAGTGAATTACATTCATTTCCTATGGGAGAAAAAAAGCTGAAAATTTGCAGAAAAAGCTGAATATTTTAAAAAGTTGAAGAGTTAAAACTACAAAAAGATATAGCCATCGATTCCAGAAGAAGCTGAATAGTTTAAAAGTTGAATGGTTGAAATCGGAGAAAAATTGTAGGAGGAGAAGCGAATCAAACTTTAAACAGTAAAAACGCATTAGGAAGAATAAACACTAAGAAGAAGAAGAAGAAGAAGAAGAAGAAGAATAAAGAATAAAGAGAAACAGGATCTCAAGAACTGTGAATGCCTACTGCATTCACAGTAACTAGAAAAATTTGCATTTCCTGCGAAAATGCACTGTGAATGCAGATAGCTGAATGATTGAGCAAAAGATGCAGAAGATCTTTGAAGAAGAGAAAAAATAGCTGAAAAGCATTGAAGAAGTTGAAGAAGTTGAACATGAAAGAACAATAGCTGAATGATTAGAAGAAGAAAAAAACTGAGGGAATGGCACCAAACATTTACTAACTCATTCTAAACACTGAATCGTTTAACAAAGCATAAGTAGAATTTCAAACTTGAATATACTGTTGCCATATGTGGGCCTGCATTTCTAGGGAGTATAAGGGGTTTCGCCCCCATTGAAAAGCATTGGATGTTTAACACCTCCTAACTTGGAGATGCTTTACGTGACAAGGCCCAAACTTATTGTGGAGCATTTTGTATAAAGGAGGTACAGACTCTGTAAAGCAGAAGTTTGTCCGAGCTTCCTAGAGCTACTTCCGATTAGCAACATGCTAACCGTTAGCCGCTAACATGGTTGTGCTCAGGATCACCGGGTGATTGTACTCTGTCAGTTTGGTCCAAATCCTGTACTGGGAAGTGCCTCAATTAGGGGTGCCAATACTTAATGTCGCCAAACGTCACCAAAGTTCATGGGTCAGATTGGCCTCCTTTAGCCTCACCACATCTGGGCCCAGAACTCAATATTTGACCAAAATGGTCAGTAGCGCCATTTCCCACAGGTGGGCGGTGCTGTATTGGCCAATTATGTCGTGTCTGGGCATCATGCCAGGTCCTGTTGGAAGCAAAGGCCCAATAGGAAAGCATGTGAAATCCAAAATGGGATAGAAAAATGACACATAGCTGAAAGTCACTTGAAAATTTTAAAATGTCAAGAGGAAGTGACTGTGCGAATTTCAGATTCCTACATTAATCACAGCAACTGCGGTGAGCGTCGAAAGTTGCCATTCTATCTCAATTGATCCTCTCCCTCTGGCCCTCAGAGTTCCGTCGTCATGGAAACTCACTGACACACCTGCAGCGGCCAGTCTACCGAAGTGCAGAGACTTTGCTCACAATAAGTCCCATTGGATTATAATGGAGAACTTTGCCCCGAACAACACTTCATATCTCCTGATCCCTAAATGGTAGAGACGTAATTTTTTCTGCGTTTAGTTTGTAACGGATAGGGGAAGAAGAAAAGCTACGTTTTTTGCTGGAAAAAGTTTAATAAAGAGTTAAAAAATTATGATCTAAAGGGGTTTTTTAAGGAATTTGCAAAATCCTCTAAAAACAGTCCTGAACAAATCGCTCTAGCTGAAAAAGTATAAGAGATATCAAAATAATTCTTTCACTGTGAGTATCAGCAGGCTTTTGAGGACTATGTTGCTCATTTTTATGTTTGTACAAAAATCGGTGTAGGCACAGCGACGATGTAAAAAAGTGGATCATGTGGGAAAATGCAGCTCTAAAGCATTTTCAGGAGTTTGCACATTCGCTACTGCCGAACAAATTGTTCCTGCGGCAAAACCGTAACAGTTATCCAAAAAATTCCTTTTTTGTGAGTGCCAGAAGGGTTGGGACATTCATGTGTGAAAGTCTCATGCCTGTACATTAAAGGGTTTAGGAGTAGCGACGATGCGAAAACGTGTGATGTTTTGGATTTTCAGACGTCATTTTTCAAAACCGCTCCATAGGAAATGATGGGGGAGGTTTTGGGTTTGTGTCGCTCTGAGGTGATTTGCGAAAGATCTATAAATGCTACACCAATGAGGGTTACATTTCCTGAATCCAGACAAAAATTCCTACGTTTTGATGTATAATTTATGTGGATAGGTTGAAGATTGAGCGAGTGAGAAGAAGTTGTTTGGAGTAGAAGAATTAGTTGAATTTCTAGAGTGCGCACTCTACCAACTGCCACTTGACGACCATAGCAACGCATGTTATTTGCTGAATTTCTTGAAAAGCCAAAATTATTTTAAGGAGGTACTATATGAAAATGGTAAAAGATATGATAAAGCTGAAATATACCATAATAGCTGAAAGATATCACTACATTTTAAAAGTTGAATGGCGTTTCTAGCTGAAAGTAGGCTGAAGCAGTAAGCTGTCAAAAAGCAGCTGAAATGAGCGGAATTTTAGTGAATTACTTTCATTTCCTATGGGGGAAAAAAAAGCTGAAAATTTGCAGAAAAAGCTGAATATTTTAAAAAGTTGAAAAGGTATAAGTACAAAAAGATATAGCCATCGATTCCAGAAGAAGCTGAATAGTTTAAAAGTTGAATGGTTGAAATCGGAGAAAAACTGTAGGAGGAGAAGCGAATCAAACTTTAAACAGTAAAAACACGAAAGAGGATCTCAATAACTGTGAATGCCTACTGCATTCACAGTAATAATAAGAAGAACTAGAAAAATTTGCATTTCCTGCGAAAATGCACTGTGAATGCAGATAGCTGAATGATTGAGCAAAAGATGCAGAAGATCTTTGAAGAAGAGAAAAAAATAGCTGAAAAGCATTGAAGAAGTTGAAGAAGTTGAAAAAGTTGAAGAATTTGAAAGAGTTGAAGAATTTGAACATGAAAGAACAATAGCTGAATGATTAGAAGAAGAAAAAACTGAGGGTAAGGCACCAAACATTTCCTAACTCATTCTAAACACTGAATCATTTAACAAAGCAGAAGTAGAATTTCAAACTTGAATATACTGTAGCCATATGTGGGCCTGCATTTCTAGGGAGTATAAGGGGTTTCGCCCCCATTGAAAAGCATTGGATGTTTGACACCTCCTAGCTTGGAGATGCTTTACGTGACGTGGCCCAAATTTATAGTGGAGCATTCTGTATAAAGGAGGTAAAGACTCTGTAAAGCAGAAGTTTGTAGGACCTTCCTAGAGCTACTTCCGGTTAGCAACATGCTAACAGTTAGCCGCTAACAGGGTTGTGTTCAGTATCACCAGGTGAGTGTACTCTGTCAGTTTGGTCCAAATCCTGTACTGGGAAGTGCCTCAAAAAGGGTGCCAATACTTAATGTCACCAAAGGTCACCAAAGTTCATGGGTCAGATTGGCCTCCTTTAGCAACTCAGCCTCACCACATCTGGGCCCAGAACTCAACATTTGACCAAAATGGTCAGTAGCGCCATTTCCCACATGTGGGTGGTGCTGTATTGGCCAATTATGTCGTGTCTGGGCATCATGCCAGATCCTGTTGGAAGCAAAGGCCCAATAGGAAAGCATGTGAAATCCAAAATGGGACAGAAAAGTGACACATGGCTGAAAGTCACTTGAAAATTTAAAAATGTTAAGAGGAAGTGACTGTGCGAATTTCAGATTCCTACATTAATCACAGCCGCTGCAGCGGGCGTCGAAAGTTGCCATTGTATCCCAATGGAGCTTCTCCCTCTGGCCCTCAGAGTTCTGTCGTCATGGAAACTCACTCACACCTCTGCTGCAGGCCAGTCTACCGAAGTGCAGAGACTTTGCTCACAATAAGTCCCATTGGATTATAATGGAGAACTTTGCCCCGAACAACGCTCCATATCTCCTGATCCGTAAATGGTAAAGATGTAATTTTTTCTGCGTTTATTTCGTAACGGATAGGGGAAGAAGACAGGCTATCGGTTTTTGCTGGAAAAAGTTTAATAAAGGCGTGAAAAATTATGATATAAAAGTGATTTTTATGGACTTTCAGAAATCCTCTAAAAACGGTCCCGAACAAATCGCTGTAGCTGAAAAAGTATAAGAGATATCAAAATAATTCTTTCACTATGAGTATCAGCACGCTTTTGAGGACTATGGTGCCCATTTTCATGTTTGTACAAAAATCGGTGTAGGCACAGCGACGATGTAAAAAAGTGGATGATGTGGGAAAATGCAGCTGAAAAGCGTTTTCAGGAATTTGCACATTCGCTACTCCCGAACAAATTGTTCCTGTGGTAAAACCGTAACAGTTATCCAAACAATTCCTTTTTTATGAGTGCCAGAAGGGTCGGGACATTCATGTGTGAAAGTCTCATGCTTGTACATGAAACGGTTTCGGAGTAGCGACGATGCGAAAACGTGTGATGTTTTCAATTTTCAGGCGTCATTTTTCAAAACCGCTCCATAGGAAATGAATGGGGGAGGTTTCGGGTTTGTGTCGCTCTGAGGTGATTTGCGAAAAATCTATAAATGCTACAGCAATGAGGCTTACATTTCCTGAATCCAGACAAAAATTCCTACGTTTTGATGTATAATTTATGTGTATAGGTTGAAAATTGAGCGAGTGAGAAGAAGTTGTTCGGAGTAGAAGAATTAGTTGAATTTCTAGAGTGCGCACTCTATAACTGCCTCCTTGACGACCATAGCAACGCATGTTATTTGCTGAATTTCTTGAAAAGCCAAAATTATTTTAAGGAGGTACTATATGAAAATGGTAAAAGATATGAAAAAGCTGAAATAGACCATAATAGCTTAAAGATATCACTACATTTTAAAAGTTGAATGGCGTTTCTAGCTGAAAGTAGGCTGAAGCAGTAAGCTGTCAAAAAGCAGCTGAAATGAGCGGAATTTTAGTGAATTACATTCATTTCCTATGGGAGAAAAAAAGCTGAAAATTTGCAGAAAAAGCTGAATATTTTAAAAAGTTGAAGAGTTAAAAGTACAAAAAGATATAGCCATCGATTCCAGAAGAAGCTGAATAGTTTAAAAGTTGAATGGTTGAAATCGGAGAAAAATTGTAGGAGGAGAAGCGAATCAAACTTTAAACAGTAAAAACGCATTTGGAAGAATATCCTATAATAACTAGAAAAATTTGCATTTCCTGCGAAAATGCACTGTGAATGCAGATAGCTGAATGATTGAGCAAAAGATGCAGAAGATCTTTGAAGAAGAGAAAAAATAGCTGAAAAGCATTGAAGAAGTTGAAAAAGTTGAAGAAGTTGAAAAAGTTGAAGAATTTGAAAGAGTTGAAGAATTTGAACATGAAAGAACAATAGCTGAATGATTAGAAGAAGAAAAAACTGAGGGTAAGGCACCAAACATTTCCTAACTCATTCTAAACACTGAATCATTTAACAAAGCAGAAGTAGAATTTCAAACTTGAATATACTGTAGCCATATGTGGGCCTGCATTTCTAGGGAGTATAAGGGGTTTCGCCCCCATTGAAAAGCATTGGATGTTTGACACCTCCTAGCTTGGAGATGCTTTACGTGACGTGGCCCAAATTTATAGTGGAGCATTCTGTATAAAGGAGGTAAAGACTCTGTAAAGCAGAAGTTTGTAGGACCTTCCTAGAGCTACTTCCGGTTAGCAACATGCTAACAGTTAGCCGCTAACAGGGTTGTGTTCAGTATCACCAGGTGAGTGTACTCTGTCAGTTTGGTCCAAATCCTGTACTGGGAAGTGCCTCAAAAAGGGTGCCAATACTTAATGTCACCAAAGGTCACCAAAGGTCATGAGTCAGATTGGCCTCCTTTAGCAACTCAGCCTCACCACATCTGGGCCCAGAACTCAACATTTGACCAAAATGGTCAGTAGCGCCATTTCCCACATGTGGGTGGTGCTGTATTGGCCAATTATGTCGTGTCTGGGCATCATGCCAGATCCTGTTGGAAGCAAAGGCCCAATAGGAAAGCATGTGAAATCCAAAATGGGACAGAAAAGTGACACATGGCTGAAAGTCACTTGAAAATTTAAAAATGTTAAGAGGAAGTGACTGTGCGAATTTCAGATTCCTACATTAATCACAGCCGCTGCAGCGGGCGTCGAAAGTTGCCATTATATCCCAATGGAGCTTCTCCCTCTGGCCCTCAGAGTTCCGTCGTCATGGAAACTCACTCACACCTCTGCTGCAGGCCAGTCTACCGAAGTGCAGAGACTTTGCTCACAATAAGTCCCATTGGATTATAATGGAGAACTTTGCCCCGAACAACGCTCCATATCTCCTGATCCGTAAATGGTAGAGACGTAATTTTTTCTGCGTTTATTTCGTAACGGATAGGGGAAGAAGACAGGCTATCGGTTTTTGCTGGAAAAAGTTTAATAAAGGCGTGAAAAATTATGATATAAAGGTGATTTTTATGGACTTTCAGAAATCCTCTAAAATCGGTCCCGAACAAATCGCTGTAGCTGAAAAAGTATAAGAGATATCAAAATAATTCATTCACTATGAGTATCAGCAGGCTTTTGAGGACTATGGTGCCCATTTTCATGTTTGTACAAAAATCGGTGTAGGCACAGCGACGATGTAAAAAAGTGGATGATGTGGGAAAATGCAGCTGAAAAGCGTTTTCAGGAATTTGCACATTCGCTACTCCCGAACAAATTGTTCCTGCGGTAAAACCGTAACAGTTATCCAAACAATTCCTTTTTTATGAGTGCCAGAAGGGTCGGGACATTCATGTGTGAAAGTCTCATGCTTGTACATGAAACGGTTTCGGAGTAGCGACGATGCGAAAACGTGTGATGTTTTCAATTTTCAGGCGTCATTTTTCAAAACCGCTCCATAGGAAATGAATGGGGGAGGTTTCGGGTTTGTGTCGCTCTGAGGTGATTTGCGAAAAATCTATAAATGCTACAGCAATGAGGGTTACATTTCCTGAATCCAGACAAAAATTCCTACGTTTTGATGTATAATTTATGTGGATAGGTTGAAAATAGAGCGACTGAGAAGAAGTTGTTCGGAGAAGAAGAATTTGTTGAATTTCTAGAGTGCGCACTCTATAACTGCCTCCTTGACGACCATAGCAACGCATGTTATTTGCTGAATTTCTTGAAAAGCCAAAATTATTTTAAGGAGGTACTATATGAAAATGGTAAAAGATATGAAAAAGCTGAAATATACCATAATAGCTGAAAGATATCACTACATTTTAAAAGTTGAATGGCGTTTCTAGCTGAAAGTAGGCTGAAGCAGTAAGCTGTCAAAAAGCAGCTGAAATGAGCAGAATTTCAGTGAATTACATTCATTTCCTATGGGAGAAAAAAAGCTGAAAATTTGCAGAAAAAGCTGAATATTTTAAAAAGTTGAAGAGTTAAAACTACAAAAAGATATAGCCATCGATTCCAGAAGAAGCTGAATAGTTTAAAAGTTGAATGGTTGAAATCGGAGAAAAATTGTAGGAGGAGAAGCGAATCAAACTTTAAACAGTAAAAACGCATTAGGAAGAATAAACACTAAGAAGAAGAAGAAGAAGAAGAAGAAGAAGAATAAAGAATAAAGAGAAACAGGATCTCAAGAACTGTGAATGCATACTGCATTCACAGTAACTAGAAAAATTTGCATTTCCTGCGAAAATGCACTGTGAATGCAGATAGCTGAATGATTGAGCAAAATATGCAGAAGATCTTTGAAGAAGAGAAAAAATAGCTGAAAAGCATTGAAGAAGTTGAAAAAGTTGAAAAAGTTGAAGAATTTGAAAGAGTTGAAGAATTTGAACATGAAAGAACAATAGCTGAATGATTAGAAGAAGAAAAAACTGAGGGTAAGGCACCAAACATTTCCTAACTCATTCTAAACACTGAATCATTTAACAAAGCAGAAGTAGAATTTCAAACTTGAATATACTGTAGCCATATGTGGGCCTGCATTTCTAGGGAGTATAAGGGGTTTCGCCCCCATTGAAAAGCATTGGATGTTTGACACCTCCTAGCTTGGAGATGCTTTACGTGACGTGGCCCAAATTTATAGTGGAGCATTCTGTATAAAGGAGGTAAAGACTCTGTAAAGCAGAAGTTTGTAGGACCTTCCTAGAGCTACTTCCGGTTAGCAACATGCTAACAGTTAGCCGCTAACAGGGTTGTGTTCAGTATCACCAGGTGAGTGTACTCTGTCAGTTTGGTCCAAATCCTGTACTGGGAAGTGCCTCAAAAAGGGTGCCAATACTTAATGTCACCAAAGGTCACCAAAGGTCATGAGTCAGATTGGCCTCCTTTAGCAACTCAGCCTCACCACATCTGGGCCCAGAACTCAACATTTGACCAAAATGGTCAGTAGCGCCATTTCCCACATGTGGGTGGTGCTGTATTGGCCAATTATGTCGTGTCTGGGCATCATGCCAGATCCTGTTGGAAGCAAAGGCCCAATAGGAAAGCATGTGAAATCCAAAATGGGACAGAAAAGTGACACATGGCTGAAAGTCACTTGAAAATTTAAAAATGTTAAGAGGAAGTGACTGTGCGAATTTCAGATTCCTACATTAATCACAGCCGCTGCAGCGGGCGTCGAAAGTTGCCATTGTATCCCAATGGAGCTTCTCCCTCTGGCCCTCAGAGTTCCGTCGTCATGGAAACTCACTCACACCTCTGCTGCAGGCCAGTCTACCGAAGTGCAGAGACTTTGCTCACAATAAGTCCCATTGGATTATAATGGAGAACTTTGCCCCGAACAACGCTCCATATCTCCTGATCCGTAAATGGTAGAGACGTAATTTTTTCTGCGTTTATTTCGTAACGGATAGGGGAAGAAGACAGGCTATCGGTTTTTGCTGGAAAAAGTTTAATAAAGGCGTGAAAAATTATGATATAAAGGTTATTTTTATGGACTTTCAGAAATCCTCTAAAAACGGTCCCGAACAAATCGCTGTAGCTGAAAAAGTATAAGAGATATCAAAATAATTCTTTCACTATGAGTATCAGCAGGCTTTTGAGGACTATGGTGCCCATTTTCATGTTGGTACAAAAATCGGTGTAGGCACAGCGACGATGTAAAAAAGTGGATGATGTGGGAAAATGCAGCTGAAAAGCGTTTTCAGGAATTTGCACATTCGCTACTCCCGAACAAATTGTTCCTGCGGTAAAACCGTAACAGTTATCCAAACAATTCCTTTTTTATGAGTGCCAGAAGGGTCGGGACATTCATGTGTGAAAGTCTCATGCTTGTACATGAAACGGTTTCGGAGTAGCGACGATGCGAAAACGTGTGATGTTTTCAATTTTCAGGCGTCATTTTTCAAAACCGCTCCATAGGAAATGAATGGGGGAGGTTTCGGGTTTGTGTCGCTCTGAGGTGATTTGCGAAAAATCTATAAATGCTACAGCAATGAGGGTTACATTTCCTGAATCCAGACAAAAATTCCTACGTTTTGATGTATAATTTATGTGGATAGGTTGAAAATTGAGTGACTGAGAAGAAGTTGTTCGGAGAAGAAGAATTTGTTGAATTTCTAGAGTGCGCACTCTATAACTGCCTCCTTGACGACCATAGCAACGCATGTTATTTGCTGAATTTCTTGAAAAGCCAAAATTATTTTAAGGAGGTACTATATGAAAATGGTAAAAGATATGAAAAAGCTGAAATATACCATAATAGCTGAAAGATATCACTACATTTTAAAAGTTGAATGGCGTTTCTAGCTGAAAGTAGGCTGAAGCAGTAAGCTGTCAAAAAGCAGCTGAAATGAGCAGAATTTCAGTGAATTACATTCATTTCCTATGGGAGAAAAAAAGCTGAAAATTTGCAGAAAAAGCTGAATATTTTAAAAAGTTGAAGAGTTAAAACTACAAAAAGATATAGCCATCGATTCCAGAAGAAGCTGAATAGTTTAAAAGTTGAATGGTTGAAATCGGAGAAAAATTGTAGGAGGAGAAGCGAATCAAACTTTAAACAGTAAAAACGCATTAGGAAGAATAAACACTAAGAAGAAGAAGAAGAAGAAGAAGAAGAAGAATAAAGAATAAAGAGAAACAGGATCTCAAGAACTGTGAATGCCTACTGCATTCACAGTAATAATAAGAAGAATAAAGAATAAAGAGAAACAGGATCTCAAGAACTGTGAATGCCTACTGCATTCACAGTAATAATAAGAAGAATAAAGAATAAAGAGAAACAGGATCTCAAGAACTGTGAATGCCTACTGCATTCACAGTAACTAGAAAAATTTGCATTTCCTGCGAAAATGCACTGTGAATGCAGATAGCTGAATGATTGAGCAAAAGATGCAGAAGATCTTTGAAGAAGAGAAAAAATAGCTGAAAAGCATTGAAGAAGTTGAAAAAGTTGAAGAATTTGAAAGAGTTGAAGAATTTGAACATGAAAGAACAATAGCTGAATGATTAGAAGAAGAAAAAACTGAGGGTGAGGCACCAAACATTTCCTAACTCATTCTAAACACTGAATCATTTAACAAAGCAGAAGTAGAATTTCAAACTTGAATATACTGTAGCCATATGTGGGCCTGCATTTCTAGGGAGTATAAGGGGTTTCGCTCCCATTGAAAAGCATTGGATGTTTGACACCTCCTAGCTTGGAGATGCTTTACGTGACGTGGCCCAAATTTATAGTGGAGCATTCTGTATAAAGGAGGTAAAGACTCTGTAAAGCAGAAGTTTGTAGGACCTTCCTAGAGCTACTTCCGGTTAGCAACATGCTAACAGTTAGCCGCTAACAGGGTTGTGTTCAGTATCACCAGGTGAGTGTACTCTGTCAGTTTGGTCCAAATCCTGTACTGGGAAGTGCCTCAAAAAGGGTGCCAATACTTAATGTCACCAAAGGTCACCAAAGGTCATGAGTCAGATTGGCCTCCTTTAGCAACTCAGCCTCACCACATCTGGGCCCAGAACTCAACATTTGACCAAAATGGTCAGTAGCGCCATTTCCCACATGTGGGTGGTGCTGTATTGGCCAATTATGTCGTGTCTGGGCATCATGCCAGATCCTGTTGGAAGCAAAGGCCCAATAGGAAAGCATGTGAAATCCAAAATGGGACAGAAAAGTGACACATGGCTGAAAGTCACTTGAAAATTTAAAAATGTTAAGAGGAAGTGACTGTGCGAATTTCAGATTCCTACATTAATCACAGCCGCTGCAGCGGGCGTCGAAAGTTGCCATTGTATCCCAATGGAGCTTCTCCCTCTGGCCCTCAGAGTTCCGTCGTCATGGAAACTCACTCACACCTCTGCTGCAGGCCAGTCTACCGAAGTGCAGAGACTTTGCTCACAATAAGTCCCATTGGATTATAATGGAGAACTTTGCCCCGAACAACGCTCCATATCTCCTGATCCATAAATGGTAGAGACGTAATTTTTTCTGCGTTTATTTCGTAACGGATAGGGGAAGAAGACAGCTAATCGGTTTTTGCTGGAAAAAGTTTAATAAAGGCGTGAAAAATTATGATATAAAGTTGATTTTTATGGACTTTCAGAAATCCTCTAAAAACGGTCCCGAACAAATCGCTGTAGCTGAAAAAGTATAAGAGATATCAAAATAATTCTTTCACTATGAGTATCAGCAGGCTTTTGAGGACTATGGTGCCCATTTTCATGTTTGTACAAAAATCGGTGTAGGCACAGCGACGATGTAAAAAAGTGGATGATGTGGGAAAATGCAGCTGAAAAGCGTTTTCAGGAATTTGCACATTCGCTACTCCCGAACAAATTGTTCCTGCGGTAAAACCGTAACAGTTATTCAAACAATTCCTTTTTTATCAGTGCCAGAAGGGTCAGGACATTCATGTGTGAAAGTCTCATGCTTGTACATGAAACGGTTTCGGAGTAGCGACGATGCGAAAACGTGTGATGTTTTCAATTTTCAGGCGTCATTTTTCAAAACCGCTCCATAGGAAATGAATGGGGGAGGTTTCGGGTTTGTGTCGCTCTGAGGTGATTTGCGAAAAATCTATAAATGCTACAGCAATGAGGGTTACATTTCCTGAATCCAGACAAAAATTCCTACGTTTTGATGTATAATTTATGTGGATAGGTTGAAAATTGAGCGACTGAGAAGAAGTTGTTCGGAGAAGAAGAATTAGTTGAATTTCTAGAGTGCGCACTCTATAACTGCCTCCTTGACGACCATAGCAACGCATGTTATTTGCTGAATTTCTTGAAAAGCCAAAATTATTTTAAGGAGGTACTATATGAAAATGGTAAAAGATATGAAAAAGCTGAAATAGACCATAATAGCTGAAAGATATCACTACATTTTAAAAGTTGAATGGCGTTTCTAGCTGAAAGTAGGCTGAAGCAGTAAGCTGTCAAAAAGCAGCTGAAATGAGCGGAATTTTAGTGATTTACATTCATTTCCTATGGGAGAAAAAAAGCTGAAAATTTGCAGAAAAAGCTGAATATTTTAAAAAGTTGAAAAGATATAAGTACAAAAAGATATAGCCATCGATTCCAGAAGAAGCTGAATAGTTTAAAAGTTGAATGGTTGAAATCGGAGAAAAATTGTAGGAGGAGAAGCGAATCAAACTTTAAACAGTAAAAACGCATTTGGAAGAATATCCTATAATAATAATAAGAAGAATAAAGAATAAAGAGAAACAGGATCTCAAGAACTGTGAATGCCTACTGCATTCACAGTAACTAGAAAAATTTGCATTTCCTGCGAAAATGCACTGTGAATGCAGATAGCTGAATGATTGAGCAAAAGATGCAGAAGATCTTTGAAGAAGAGAAAAAATAGCTGAAAAGCATTGAAGAGGTTGAAAAAGTTGAAGAAGTTGAAAAAGTTGAAGAAGTTGAAAAAGTTGAAGAATTTGAAAGAGTTGAAGAATTTGAACATGAAAGAACAATAGCTGAATGATTAGAAGAAGAAAAAACTGAGGGTAAGGCACCAAACATTTCCTAACTCATTCTAAACACTGAATCATTTAACAAAGCAGAAGTAGAATTTCAAACTTGAATATACTGTAGCCATATGTGGGCCTGCATTTCTAGGGAGTATAAGGGGTTTCGCCCCCATTGAAAAGCATTGGATGTTTGACACCTCCTAGCTTGGAGATGCTTTACGTGACGTGGCCCAAATTTATAGTGGAGCATTCTGTATAAAGGAGGTAAAGACTCTGTAAAGCAGAAGTTTGTAGGACCTTCCTAGAGCTACTTCCGGTTAGCAACATGCTAACAGTTAGCCGCTAACAGGGTTGTGTTCAGTATCACCAGGTGAGTGTACTCTGTCAGTTTGGTCCAAATCCTGTACTGGGAAGTGCCTCAAAAAGGGTGCCAATACTTAATGTCACCAAAGGTCACCAAAGGTCACGAGTCAGATTGGCCTCCTTTAGCAACTCAGCCTCACCACATCTGGGCCCAGAACTCAATATTTGACCAAAATGGTCAGTAGCACCATTTCCCACATGTGGGTGGTGCTGTATTGGCCAATTATGTCGTGTCTGGGCATCATGCCAGATCCTGTTGGAAGCAAAGGCCCAATAGGAAAGCATGTGAAATCCAAAATGGGATAGAAAAATGACACATAGCTGAAAGTCACTTGAAAATTTTAAAATGTCAAGAGGAAGTGACTGTGCGAATTTCAGATTCCTACATTAATCACAGCCGCTGCAGCGGGCGTCGAAAGTTGCCATTGTATCCCAATGGAGCTTCTCCCCCTGGCCCTCAGAGTTCCGTCGTCATGGAAACTCACTCACACCTGCAGCGGGCCAGTCTACCGAAGTGCAGAGACTTTGCTCACAATAAGTCCCATTGGATTATAATGGAGAACTTTGCCCCGAACAACGCTCCATATCTCCTGATCCGTAAATGGTAGAGACGTAATTTTTTCTGCGTTTATTTCGTAACGGATAGGGGAAGAAGACAGGCTATCGGTTTTTGCTGGAAAAAGTTTAATAAAGGCGTGAAAAATTATGATATAAAGGTGATTTTTATGGACTTTCAGAAATCCTCTAAAACCGGTCCCGAACAAATCGCTGTAGCTGAAAAAGTATAAGAGATATCAAAATAATTCTTTCACTATGAGTATCAGCAGGCTTTTGAGGACTATGGTGCCCATTTTCATGTTTGTACAAAAATCGGTGTAGGCACAGCGACGATGTAAAAAAGTGGATGATGTGGGAAAATGCAGCTGAAAAGCGTTTTCAGGAATTTGCACATTCGCTACTCCCGAACAAATTGTTCCTGCGGTAAAACCGTAACAGTTATCCAAACAATTCCTTTTTTATGAGTGCCAGAAGGGTCGGGACATTCATGTGTGAAAATCTCATGCTTGTACATGAAACGGTTTAGGAGTAGCGACGATGCGAAAACATGTGATGTTTTGGATTTTCAGACGTCATTTTTCAAAAGCGCTCCATAGGAAATGAATGGGGAGGATTTCGGGTTTGTGTCGCTCTGAGGTGATTTGCGAAAAATCTATAAATGCTACACCAATGAGGGTTACATTTCCTGAATTCAGACAAAAATACCTACGTTTTGATGTATAATTTATGTGGATAGGTTGAAAATTGAGCGAGTGAGAAGAAGTTGTTCGGAGAAGAAGAATATGTTGAATTTCTAGAGTGCGCACTCTATAACTGCCTCCTTGACGACCATAGCAACGCATGTTATTTGCTGAATTTCTTGAAAAGCCAAAATTATTTTAAGGAGGTACTATATGAAAATGGTAAAAGATATGAAAAAGCTGAAATATACCATAATAGCTGAAAGATATCACTACATTTTAAAAGTTGAATGGCGTTTCTAGCTGAAAGTAGGCTGAAGCAGTAAGCTGTCAAAAAGCAGCTGAAATGAGTGGAATTTTAGTGAATTACATTCATTTCCTATGGGAGAAAAAAAAGCTGAAAATTTGCAGAAAAAGCTGAATATTTTAAAAAGTTGAAAAGGTATAAGTACAAAAAGATATAGCCATCGATTCCAGAAGAAGCTGAATAGTTTAAAAGTTGAATGGTTGAAATCGGAGAAAAACTGTAGGAGGAGAAGCGAATCAAACTTTAAACAGTAAAAAGGCGAAAGAGGATCTCAAGAACTGTGAATGCCTACTGCATTCACAGTAATAAAGAATAAAGAGAAACAGGATCTCAAGAACTGTGAATGCCTACTGCATTCACAGTAATAAGAAGAATAAAGAATAAAGAGAAACAGGATCTCAAGAACTGTGAATGCCTACTGCATTCACAGTAATAAGAAGAATAAAGAACTAGAAAAATTTGCATTTCCTGCGAAAATGCACTGTGAATGCAGATAGCTGAATGATTGAGCAAAAGATGCAGAAGATCTTTGAAGAAGAGAAAAAATAGCTGAAAAGCATTGAAGAAGTTGAAAAAGTTGAAGAAGTTGAAAAAGTTGAAGAATTTGAAAGAGTTGAAGAATTTGAACATGAAAGAACAATAGCTGAATGATTAAAAGTAGAAAAAACTGAGGGTAAGGCACCAAACATTTCCTAACTCATTCTAAACACTGAATCATTTAACAAAGCAGAAGTAGAATTTCAAACTTGAATATACTGTAGCCATATGTGGGCCTGCATTTCTAGGGAGTATAAGGGGTTTCGCCCCCATTGAAAAGCATTGGATGTTTGACACCTCCTAGCTTGGAGATGCTTTACGTGACGTGGCCCAAATTTATAGTGGAGCATTCTGTATAAAGGAGGTAAAGACTCTGTAAAGCAGAAGTTTGTAGGACCTTCCTAGAGCTACTTCCGGTTAGCAACATGCTAACAGTTAGCCGCTAACAGGGTTGTGTTCAGTATCACCAGGTGAGTGTACTCTGTCAGTTTGGTCCAAATCCTGTACTGGGAAGTGCCTCAAAAAGGGTGCCAATACTTAATGTCACCAAAGGTCACCAAAGGTCATGAGTCAGATTGGCCTCCTTTAGCAACTCAGCCTCACCACATCTGGGCCCAGAACTCAACATTTGACCAAAATGGTCAGTAGCGCCATTTCCCACATGTGGGTGGTGCTGTATTGGCCAATTATGTCGTGTCTGGGCATCATGCCAGATCCTGTTGGAAGCAAAGGCCCAATAGGAAAGCATGTGAAATCCAAAATGGGACAGAAAAGTGACACATGGCTGAAAGTCACTTGAAAATTTAAAAATGTTAAGAGGAAGTGACTGTGCGAATTTCAGATTCCTACATTAATCACAGCCGCTGCAGCGGGCGTCGAAAGTTGCCATTCTATCTCAATGGAGCTTCTCCCTCTGGCCCTCAGAGTTCCGTCGTCATGGAAACTCACTCACACACCTGCAGCAGCCAGTCTACCGAAGTGCAGAGACTTTGCTCATAATAAGTCCCATTGGATTATAATGGAGAACTTTGCCCCGAACAACGCTCCATATCTCCTGATCCGTAAATGGTAGAGACGTAATTTTTTCTGCGTTTATTTCGTAACGGATAGGGGAAGAAGACAGGCTATCGGTTTTTGCTGGAAAAAGTTTAATAAAGGCGTGAAAAATTATGATATAAAGGTAATTTTTATGGACTTTCAGAAATCCTCTAAAAACGGTCCCGAACAAATCGCTGTAGCTGAAAAAGTATAAGAGATATCAAAATAATTCTTTCACTATGAGTATCAGCAGGCTTTTGAGGACTATGGTGCCCATTTTCATGTTTGTACAAAAATCGGTGTAGGCACAGCGACGATGTAAAAAAGTGGATGATGTGGGAAAATGCAGCTGAAAAGCGTTTTCAGGAATTTGCACATTCGCTACTCCCGAACAAATTGTTCCTGCGGTAAAACCGTAACAGTTATCCAAACAATTCCTTTTTTATGAGTGCCAGAAGGGTCGGGACATTCATGTGTGAAAGTATCATGCTTGTACATGAAACGGTTTCGGAGTAGCGACGATGCGAAAACGTGTGATGTTTTCAATTTTCAGGCGTCATTTTTCAAAACCGCTCCATAGGAAATGAATGGGGGAGGTTTCGGGTTTGTGTCGCTCTGAGGTGATTTGCGAAAAATCTATAAATGCTACAGCAATGAGGGTTACATTTCCTGAATCCAGACAAAAATTCCTACGTTTTGATGTATAATTTATGTGGATAGGTTGAAAATTGAGCGACTGAGAAGAAGTTGTTCGGAGAAGAAGAATTTGTTGAATTTCTAGAGTGCGCACTCTATAACTGCCTCCTTGACGACCATAGCAACGCATGTTATTTGCTGAATTTCTTGAAAAGCCAAAATTATTTTAAGGAGGTACTATATGAAAATGGTAAAAGATATGAAAAAGCTGAAATAGACCATAATAGCTGAAAGATATCACTACATTTTAAAAGTTGAATGGCGTTTCTAGCTGAAAGTAGGCTGAAGCAGTAAGCTGTCAAAAAGCAGCTGAAATGAGCGGAATTTTAGTGAATTACATTCATTTCCTATGGGAGAAAAAAAGCTGAAAATTTGCAGAAAAAGCTGAATATTTTAAAAAGTTGAAGAGTTAAAAGTACAAAAAGATATAGCCATCGATTCCAGAAGAAGCTGAATAGTTTAAAAGTTGAATGGTTGAAATCGGAGAAAAATTGTAGGAGGAGAAGCGAATCAAACTTTAAACAGTAAAAACGCATTTGGAAGAATATCCTATAACTAGAAAAATTTGCATTTCCTGCGAAAATGCACTGTGAATGCAGATAGCTGAATGATTGAGCAAAAGATGCAGAAGATCTTTGAAGAAGAGAAAAAATAGCTGAAAAGCATTGAAGAAGTTGAAAAAGTTGAAGAATTTGAACATGAAAGAACAATAGCTGAATGATTAGAAGAAGAAAAAACTGAGGGAAAGGCACCAAACATTTCCTTACTCATTCTAAACACTGAATCGTTTAACAAAGCAGAAGTAGAATTTCAAACTTGAATATACTGTAGCCATATGTGGGCCTGCATTTCTAGGGAGTATAAGGGGTTTCGCCCCCATTGAAAAGCATTGGATATTTGACACCTCCTAACTTGGAGATGCTTTAGGTGACGAGGCCCAAACTTATTGTGGAGCATTTTGTATAAAGTAGGTACAGACTCTGTGAAGCAGAAGTTTGTCCGAGCTTCCTCTAGTTACTTCCGATTAGCAACATGCTAACCGTTAGCCGCTAACATGGTTGTGTTCAGTATCACCGAGTGATTGTACTCTGTCAGTTTGGTCCAAATCCTGTACTGGGAAGTGCCTCAAAAAGGGTGCCAATACTTAATGTCACCAAAGGTCACCAAAGGTCATGGGTCAGATTTGCCTCCTTTAGCAACTCAGCCTCACTACATCTGGGCCCAGAACTCAACATTTGACCAAAATGGCGTGTAGCGCCATTTCCCACAGGTGGGTGGTGCTGTATTGGCCAATTGGGTCGTGTCTGGGCATCATGCCAGGTGCTGTTGGAAGCAAAGGCCCAATAGGAAAGCATGTGAAATCCAAAATGGGACAGAAAAGTGACACATGGCTGAAAGTCACTTGAAAATTTTAAAATGTCAAGAGGAAGTGACTGTGCGAATTTCAGATTCCTACATTAATCACAGCAACTGCGGTGAGTGTCGAAAGTTGCCATTCTATCTCAATGGAGCCTCTCCCTCTGGCCCTCAGAGTTCCGTCGTCATGGAAACTCACTGACACACCTGCAGCGGGCCAGTCTACCGAAGTGCAGACACTTTGCTCAAAATATGTCCCATTGGGTTATAATGGAGAACTTTGCCTCGCACAACGCTCCATATTACGGAGCCCCTAAGGGGACATGGAGAAAAAAATAAAAGGAAAGAAATCCCGACTTATTATCGCGAGATCCCGAGAAACTAAGTCGAGATCTCGAGATCCCGACTTATTATCGCGAGATCCCGACTTATTATCGCGAGATCCCGACTTATTATCTCGAGATCCCAACTTATTATCGCGAGATCCCGACTTATTATCGCGAGATCCCGACTTATTATCTCGAGATCCCGACTTATTATCGCGAGATCCCGACTTATTATCTCGAGATCCCGACTTATTATCTCGAGATCCCGCGACATTTCTGAAAAATCGCGAGTTACTTTTTTTGGGGGGAAAGGCATGTTTTTATGCGGTAAACGTGGGGGAGTGTGTCTACATTGATTATGGAGGACGACATATCATTTTCTGCGGTCCAGAGATGTCCCAGAGGAGGATATCATGCACATGCAAAGAGACAAGGTAAATATAATCGCATAAAACATTGTTTGATAAATATCCGCTCAGTGAAAAACTACGTTTGATAGCCTTAGCATAGCTCTCAACTCTCACGCATTGACCGTGTGACACACGCATTTCACTAACTTCACACGCTCACACGCAACACATGACATTTCACACGCAAACATGGCATTTCTCACGCATAAAAATCACAAAGCCCATCTGGGCTGCGGACGACAAAACTCTGCCTTCTGCTGAGCTGTTTCGGCTTCTTTCACAGCTTGTGGCCATCAGTAATTCCTGCTGCAGTTCATGTTAACAGAGCAGCAGGAAGAGTGATCAGAGTTATGAATAATTTTAGTCTTAACAGTGGTGAAAGTGAGCCGGTAAGGTCCTGTACCGCGTACACAGGAGGGGAGGAGGCGGGGGTGGAGCTGCTGCAAGATGACCGGTCCATTCAGAACCAGTCATGGCTGCACGCTGATCATAAAAACAGTTCTGCTAACCAGATGCAGTTTAAAACGCCACTTGGTCAGTTTATAAGTTTCGTTTTTATTAATTCTGCATTTTGTAACTACATGCACCGTATTTCTGTGCCTCCGCGCTTGCTCCTCTCCCCCCTCCTTTCCCTCGGAGCAGGTGCTTTCTGGGCGTCAGTGCGCCCAGAAAGCACTGACGAGAGCAATAGAGATTTGTCTGGTCAGCGCGGCGACTGACTGAGAAACCTGTCGCTGTGAAAGGTGATAATGGTTATAAACTGTAACAGTCTAGAAGTGCATTGAGCTGAAAAGAGGGAGACATCAGCAGCTGGATCGTGCGTAAAGACGCAGCGGGAACCTCTGTGTGCTTCAGTGTTGCTGCTGAGGGGATCATAAAGGCTTGATGAAACTCAGTCTGATTCACCAATCAGGTTATAGATTTACAATGATAAACAACCCATAGATGAATGTGTAACAGTATAATAATTCGGTTAATAATTAAAATCTACTTAATTTTATTCAGTATTATTTGAACAATTGTGTATTATTTATGTTTTAATCCATTAACTGAACAATTAATTAAGTATTATTATTATTATTAAGTATTAATATGTCTCTTTCTCTTTTTAACACAAGTAATACATGTCTACTTCATTGTCTGGTGGGATAAAAATGAGATGGAGTTGACTCCACCGGCTCTTCCAGGGTCCGGTTAGCCCCGCCCCCAAACAAGCCCCGCCCCCAAATTAGCATAATCTCACTCCTAACTTTTGATAAAAGTTGAGAGGTCTGGCCTTAGGTAAGAACCGCTTTGTATTTTATCAAGAAAAACTTGTTTTATCTGTTAAAGTTTGACCACACATTCTACAATTTGTCTTCAAAAAAGGGGGTTACTATGGCAACGGCACAACAAATTATGCGACCCATAACTAGCAGCGATAGTGCTACACAAGAAGTCTTCGCATGGCTTTCTGAAATACAACTATTACTATATATATATATATATATATATATATATATATATATATATATATATATATATATATAAAGATGTGGATGTCTTTATTCTAATTATTTTTTTATTTTTTATGTCTCCAGGTGGACAAGGCTGTGCTGTCTATAATGACAGACGAACAGATGACCAATTACATCACTTCATATGGTGACAGAATAGCAGTTCTGTCTTTTTGTCAGCAAAGTACACTTATTGCAGAAAAAGATACTCTTCTCCAGAACTTAAGAGATAAAATTGGAGCACGGAAAATGAGATCTAGGACCAAAAGAGCTATTTGTAGCACATCTGGTTTGTTCCAAATGCAAGGGGTGGAGATGGCAAGAGGAAGAAGTAAGGCAGCAGGGAGGACTTCGAGAAAAATTTAAATTGGGTGGCTTCATTTTCACATTGATGAATACCAACAAGTGAGAACAAGAAATGGTGGAGGAACGAGGCATGCAACAGTGGATAAAACTACAACTGTTTCTCAAATTCTTGAAATGGGAAAGGAGCTTTTTTTTCCAGATGGGACCTCCACCAAAGGGGTAATTGAAGACTTTCTTTTTGAAGTTTGTGACTTCCAAAAAAATCGGATTTTTCAAAAACGCTCCATAGGAAATGAATGGGGGAGGTTTTGGGTTTGTGTCGCTCTGAGGTGATTTGTGAAAAATCTATAAATGCTACACCAATGAGGGTTACATTTCCTGAATCCAGACAAAAATTCCTACGTTTTGATGTATAATTTATGTGGATAGGTTGAAAATTGAGCGAGTGAGAAGAAGTTGTTCGGAGAAGAAGAATTTGTTGAATTTCTAGAGTGTGCACTCTATAACTGCCTCCTTGACGACCATAGCAACGCATGTTATTTGCTGAATTTCTTGAAAAGCCAAAATTATTTTAAAGACGTACTATACGAAAATGGTGAAAGATATGAAAAAGCTGAAACATACCATAATAGCCAAAAGATATTACTACATTTTAAAAGTTGAATGACGTTTCTAGCTGAAAGTAGGCTGCAGCAGTAAGCTGTCAAAAAGCAGCTGAAATGAGCGGAATTTTAGTGATTTCAATGCATTTCCTATGGGAGAAAAAAAGCTGAAAATTTGCAGAAAAAGCTGAATATTTTAAAAAGTTGAAGAGTTAAAAGTACAAAAAGATATAGCCATCGATTCCAGAAGAAGCTGAATAGTTTAAAAGTTGAATGGTTGAAATCGGAGAAAAATTGTAGGAGGAGAAGCGAATCAAACTTTAAACAGTAAAAACGCATTTGGAAGAATAAACACTAAGAAGAAGAATAAAGAATAAAGAGAAACAGGATCTCAAGAACTGTGAATGCCTACTGCATTCACAGTAACTAGAAAAATTTGCATTTCCTGCGAAAATGCACTGTGAATGCAGATAGCTGAATGATTGAGCAAAAGATGCAGAAGATCTTTGAAGAAGAGAAAAAATAGCTGAAAAGCATTGAAGAAGTTGAAAAAGTTGAAGAATTTGAAAGAGTTGAAGAATTTGAACATGAAAGAACAATAGCTGAATGATTAGAAGAAGAAAGAACTGAGGGTAAGGCACCAAACATTTCCTAACTCATTCTAAACACTGAATCCTTTAACAAAGCAGAAGTAGAATTTCAAACTTGAATATACTGTAGCCATATGTGGGCCTGCATTTCTAGGGAGTATAAGGGGTTTCGCCCCCATTGAAAAGCATTGGATGTTTGACACCTCCTAGCTTGGAGATGCTTTACGTGACGTGGCCCAAATTTATAGTGGAGCATTCTGTATAAAGGAGGTAAAGACTCTGTAAAGCAGACGTTTGTAGGACCTTCCTAGAGCTACTTCCGGTTAGCAACATGCTAACAGTTAGCCGCTAAGAGGGTTGTGTTCAGTATCACCGGGTGAGTGTACTCTGTCAGTTTGGTCCAAATCCTGTACTGGGAAGTGCCTCAAAAAGGGTGCCAATACTTAATGTCACCAAAGGTCACCAAAGGTCATGAGTCAGATCCGCCTCCTTTAGCAACTCAGCCTCACCACATCTGGGCCCAGAACTCAACATTTGACCAAAATGGTCAGTAGCGCCATTTCCCACATGTGGGTGGTGCTGTATTGGCCAATTATGTCGTGTCTGGGCATCATGCCAGATCCTGTTGGAAGCAAAGGCCCAATAGGAAAGCATGTGAAATCCAAAATGGGACAGAAAAGTGACACATGGCTGAAAGTCACTTGAAAATTTAAAAATGTTAAGAGGAAGTGACTGTGCGAATTTCAGATTCCTACATTAATCACAGCCGCTGCAGCGGGCGTCGAAAGTTGCCATTGTATCCCAATGGAGCTTCTCCCTCTGGCCCTCAGAGTTCCGTCGTCATGGAAACTCACTCACACCTCTGCTGCAGGCCAGTCTACCGAAGTGCAGAGACTTTGCTCACAATAAGTCCCATTGGATTATAATGGAGAACTTTGCCCCGAACAACGCTCCATATCTCCTGATCCGTAAATGGTAGAGAAGTAATTTTTTCTGCGTTTATTTCGTAACGGATAGGGGAAGAAGACAGGCTATCGGTTTTTGCTGGAAAAAGTTTAATAAAGGCATGAAAAATTATGATATAAAGGTGATTTTTATGGACTTTCAGAAATCCTCTTAAAACGGTCCCGAACAAATCGCTGTAGCTGAAAAAGTATAAGAGATATCAAAATAATTCTTTCACTATGAGTATCAGCAGGCTTTTGAGGACTATGGTGCCCATTTTCATGTTTGTACAAAATTCGGTGTAGGCACAGCGACGATGTAAAAAAGTGGATGATGTGGGAAAATGCAGCTGAAAAGCGTTTTCAGGAATTTGCACATTCGCTGCTCCCGAACAAATTGTTCCTGCGGTAAAACCGTAACAGTTATCCAAACAATTCCTTTTTTATGAGTGCCAGAAGGGTCGGGACATTCATGTGTGAAAGTCTCATGCTTGTACATGAAACAGTTTCGGAGTAGCGACGATGCGAATACGTGTGATGTTTTCAATTTTCAGGCGTCATTTTTCAAAACCGCTCCATAGGAAATGAATGGGGGAGGTTTCGGGTTTGTGTCGCTCTGAGGTGATTTCCGAAAAATCTATAAATGCTACAGCAATGAGGGTTACATTTCCTGAATCCAGACAAAAATTCCTACGTTTTGATGTATAATTTATGTGGATAGGTTGAAAATTGAGCGACTGAGAAGAAGTTGTTCGGAGAAGAAGAATTTGTTGAATTTCTAGAGTGCGCACTCTATAACTGCCTCCTTGACGACCATAGCAACGCATGTTATTTGCTGAATTTCTTGAAAAGCCAAAATTATTTTAAGGAGGTACTATATGAAAATGGTAAAAGATATGAAAAAGCTGAAATAGACCATAATAGCTGAAAGATATCACTACATTTTAAAAGTTGAATGGCGTTTCTAGCTGAATGTAGGCTGAAGCAGTAAGCTGTCAAAAAGCAGCTGAAATGAGCGGAATTTTAGTGAATTACATTCATTTCCTATGGGAGAAAAAAAGCTGAAAATTTGCAGAAAAAGCTGAATATTTTAAAAAGTTGAAGAGTTAAAAGTACAAAAAGATATAGCCATCGATTCCAGAAGAATCTGAATAGTTTAAAAGTTGAATGGTTGAAATCGGAGAAAAATTGTAGGAGGAGAAGCGAATCAAACTTTAAACAGTAAAAACGCATTTGGAAGAATATCCCATAAAAATAAGAATAAAGAATAAAGAGAAACAGGATCTCAAGAACTGTGAATGCCTACTGCATTCACAGTAATAATAATAACTAGAAAAATTTGCATTTCCTGCGAAAATGCACTGTGAATGCAGATAGCTGAATGATTGAGCAAAAGATGCAGAAGATCTTTGAAGAAGAGAAAAAATAGCTGAAAAGCATTGAAGAAGTTGAAAAAGTTGAAGAAGTTGAAAAAGTTGAAGAATTTGAAAGAGTTGAAGAATTTGAACATGAAAGAACAATAGCTGAATGATTAGAAGAAGAAAAAACTGAGGGTAAGGCACCAAACATTTCATAACTCATTCTAAACACTGAATCATTTAACAAAGCAGAAGTAGAATTTCAAACTTGAATATACTGTAGCCATATGTGGGCCTGCATTTCGAGGGAGTATAAGGGGTTTCGCCCCCATTGAAAAGCATTGGATGTTTGACACCTCCTAGCTTGGAGATGCTTTACGTGACGTGGCCCAAATTTATAGTGGAGCATTCGGTATAAAGGAGGTAAAGACTCTGTAAAGCAGAAGTTTGTAGGACCTTCCTAGAGCTACTTCCGGTTAGCAACATGCTAACAGTTAGCCGCTAACAGGGTTGTGTTCAGTATCACCAGGTGAGTGTACTCTGTCAGTTTGGTCCAAATCCTGTACTGGGAAGTGCCTCAAAAAGGGTGCCAATACTTAATGTCACCAAAGGTCACCAAAGGTCATGAGTCAGATTGGCCTCCTTTAGCAACTCAGCCTCACCACATCTGGGCCCAGAACTCAACATTTGACCAAAATGGTCAGTAGCGCCATTTCCCACATGTGGGTGGTGCTGTATTGGCCAATTATGTCGTGTCTGGGCATCATGCCAGATCCTGTTGGAAGCAAAGGCCCAATAGGAAAGCATGTGAAATCCAAAATGGGACAGAAAAGTGACACATGGCTGAAAGTCACTTGAAAATTTAAAAATGTTAAGAGGAAGTGACTGTGCGAATTTCAGATTCCTACATTAATCACAGCCGCTGCAGCGGGCGTCGAAAGTTGCCATTATATCCCAATGGAGCTTCTCCCTCTGGCCCTCAGAGTTCCGTCGTCATGGAAACTCACTCACACCTGCAGCGGGCCAGTCTACCGAAGTGCAGAGACTTTGCTCACAATAAGTCCCATTGGATTATAATGGAGAACTTTGCCCCGAACAACGCTCCATATCTCCTGATCCGTAAATGGTAGAGACGTAATTTTTTCTGCGTTTATTTCGTAACGGATAGGGGAAGAAGACAGGCTATCGGTTTTTGCTGGAAAAAGTTTAATAAAGGCGTGAAAAATTATGATATAAAGGTGATTTTTATGGACTTTCAGAAATCCTCTAAAAACGGTCCCGAACAAATCGCTGTAGCTGAAAAAGTATAAGAGATATCAAAATAATTCTTTCACTATGAGTATCAGCAGGCTTTTGAGGACTATGGTGCCCATTTTCATGTTTGTACGAAAATCGGTGTAGGCACAGCGACGATGTAAAAAATGGATGATGTGGGAAAATGCAGCTGAAAAGCGTTTTCAGGAATTTGCACATTCGCTACTCCCGAACAAATTGTTCCTGCGGTAAAACCGTAACAGTTATCCAAACAATTCCTTTTTTATGAGTGCCAGAAGGGTCGGGACATTCATGTGTGAAAGTCTCATGCTTGTACATGAAACGGTTTCGGAGTAGCGACGATGCGAAAACGTGTGATGTTTTCAATTTTCAGGCGTCATTTTTCAAAACCGCTCCATAGGAAATGAATGGGGGAGGTTTCGGGTTTGTGTCGCTCTGAGGTGATTTGCGAAAAATCTATAAATGCTACAGCAATGAGGGTTACATTTCCTGAATCCAGACAAAAATTCCTACGTTTTGATGTATAATTTATGTGGATAGGTTGAAAATTGAGCGACTGAGAAGAAGTTGTTCGGAGAAGAAGAATTTGTTGAATTTCTAGAGTGCGCACTCTATAACTGCCTCCTTGACGACCATAGCAACGCATGTTATTTGCTGAATTTCTTGAAAAGCCAAAATTATTTTAAGGAGGTACTATATGAAAATGGTAAAAGATATGAAAAAGCTGAAATATACCATAATAGCTGAAAGATATCACTACATTTTAAAAGTTGAATGGCGTTTCTAGCTGAAAGTAGGCTGAAGCAGTAAGCTGTCAAAAAGCAGTTGAAATGAGCAGAATTTCAGTGAATTACATTCATTTCCTATGGGAGAAAAAAAGCTGAAAATTTGCAGAAAAAGCTGAATATTTTAAAAAGTTGAAGAGTTAAAACTACAAAAAGATATAGCCATCGATTCCAGAAGAAGCTGAATAGTTTAAAAGTTGAATGGTTGAAATCGGAGAAAAATTGTAGGAGGAGAAGCGAATCAAACTTTAAACAGTAAAAACGCATTAGGAAGAATAAACACTAAGAAGAAGAAGAAGAAGAAGAAGAAGAAGAATAAAGAATAAAGAGAAACAGGATCTCAAGAACTGTGAATGCCTACTGCATTCACAGTAACTAGAAAAATTTGCATTTCCTGCGAAAATGCACTGTGAATGCAGATAGCTGAATGATTAAGCAAAAGATGCAGAAGATCTTTGAAGAAGAGAAAAAATAGCTGAAAAGCATTGAAGAAGTTGAAAAAGTTGAAGAAGTTGAAAAAGTTGAAGAATTTGAAAGAGTTGAAGAATTTGAACATGAAAGAACAATAGCTGAATGATTAGAAGAAGAAAAAACCGAGGGAAAGGCACCAAACATTTCCTAACTCATTCTAAACACTGAATCGTTTAACAAAGCATAAGTAGAATTTCAAACTTGAATATACTGTTGCCATATGTGGGCCTGCATTTCTAGGGAGTATAAGGGGTTTCGCCCCCATTGAAAAGCATTGGATGTTTGACACCTCCTAACTTGGAGATGCTTTACGTGACAAGGCCCAAACTTATTGTGGAGCATTCTGTATAAAGGAGGTACAGACTCTGTAAAGCAGAAGTTTGTCCGAGCTTCCTAGAGCTACTTCCAATTAGCAACATGCTAACCGTTAGCCGCTAACATGGTTGTGCTCAGGATCACCGGGTGATTGTACTCTGTCAGTTTGGTCCAAATCCTGTACTGGGAAGTGCCTCAAATAGGGGTGCCAATACTTAATGTCGCCAAACGTCACCAAAGTTCATGGGTCAGATTGGCCTCCTTTAGCAACTCAGCCTCACCACATCTGGGCCCAGAACTCAATATTTGACCAAAATGGTCAGTAGCACCATTTCCCACAGGTGGGTGGTGCTGTATTGGCCAATTGGGTCGTGTCTGGGCATCATGGCAGGTCCTGTTGGAAGCAAAGGCCCAATAGGAAAGCATGTGAAATCCAAAATGGGATAGAAAAATGACACATAGCTGAAAGTCACTGGAAAATTTTAAAATGTCAAGAGGAAGTGACTGTGCGAATTTCAGATTCCTACATTAATCACAGCAACTGCAGCGGGCGTCGAAAGTTGCCATTGTATCTCAATTGAGCCTCTCCCTCTGGCCCTCAGAGTTCCGTCGTCATGGAAACTCACTCACACACCTGCAGCGGCCAGTCTACCGAAGTGCAGAGACTTTGCTCACAATAAGTCCCATTGGATTATAATGGAGAACTTTGCCCCGAACAACGCTTCATATCTCCTGATCCCTAAATGGTAGAGACGTAATTTTTTCTGCGTTTAGTTCGTAACGGATAGGGGAAGAAGAAAAGCTATCGTTTTTTGCTGGAAAAAGTTTAATAAAGGCGTAAAAAATTATGATCTAAAGGAAATTTTTAAGAAATTTCCAAAATCCTCTAAAAACGGTCCCGAACAAATCGCTTTAGCTGAAAAAGTATAAGAGATATCAAATTAATTCTTTCACTGTGAGTATCAGCAGGCTTTTGAGGACTATGTTGCTCATTTTTATGTTTGTACAAAAATCGGTGTAGGCACAGCGACGATGTAAAAAAGTGGATCATGTGGAACAATGCAGCTCTAAAGCATTGTCAGGATTTTGCACATTCGCTACTCCCGAACAAATTGTTCATGCGGAAAAACCGTAACAGTTATCCACAAAATTCCTTTTTTGTGAGTGCCAGAAGGGTTGGGACATTCATATATGAAAGTCTCATGCCTATACATCAAACGGTTTAGGAGTAGCGACGATGCGAAAACGTGTGATGTCTTGGATTTTCAGACGTCATTTTTCAAAACCGCTCCATAGGAAATGAATGGGGGAGGTTTCGGGTTTGTGTCGCTCTGAGGTGATTTGCGAAAAATCTATAAATGCTACACCAATTACTGTTACATTTCCTGAATCCAGACAAAAATTCCTACGTTTTGATGTATAATTCATGTGGATAGGTTGAAAATTGAGCGAGTGAGAAGAAGTTGTTCGGAGAAGAAGAATTTGTTGAATTTCTAGAGTGCGCACTCTATAACTGCCTCCTTGACGACCATAGCAACGCATGTTATTTGCTGAATTTCTTGAAAAGCCAAAATTATTTTAAGGAGGTACTATATGAAAATGGTAAAAGATATGAAAAAGCTGAAATAGACCATAATAGCTGAAAGATATCACTACATTTTAAAAGTTGAATGGCGTTTCTAGCTGAAAGTAGGCTGAAGCAGTAAGCTGTCAAAAAGCAGCTGAAATGAGCGGAATTTTAGTGATTTACATTCATTTTCTATGGGAGAAAAAAAGCTGAAAATTTGCAGAAAAAGCTGAATATTTTAAAAAGTTGAAAAGTTAAAAGTACAAAAAGATATAGCCATCGATTCCAGAAGAAGCTGAATAGTTTAAAAGTTGAATGGTTGAAATCGGAGAAAAACTGTAGGAGGAGAAGCGAATCAAACTTTAAACAGTAAAAACGCGAAAGAGGATCTCAAGAACTGTGAATGCCTACTGCATTCACAGTAATAACTAGAAAAATTTGCATTTCCTGCGAAAATGCACTGTGAATGCAGATAGCTGAATGATTGAGCAAAATATGCAGAAGATCTTTGAAGAAGAGAAAAAATAGCTGAAAAGCATTGAAGAAGTTGAAAAAGTTGAAAAAGTTGAAGAATTTGAAAGAGTTGAAGAATTTGAACATGAAAGAACAATAGCTGAATGATTAGAAGAAGAAAAAACTGAGGGTAAGGCACCAAACATTTCCTAACTCATTCTAAACACTGAATCATTTAACAAAGCAGAAGTAGAATTTCAAACTTGAATATACTGTAGCCATATGTGGGCCTGCATTTCTAGGGAGTATAAGGGGTTTCGCCCCCATTGAAAAGCATTGGATGTTTGACACCTCCTAGCTTGGAGATGCTTTACGTGACGTGGCCCAAATTTATAGTGGAGCATTCTGTATAAAGGAGGTAAAGACTCTGTAAAGCAGAAGTTTGTAGGACCTTCCTAGAGCTACTTCCGGTTAGCAACATGCTAACAGTTAGCCGCTAACAGGGTTGTGTTCAGTATCACCAGGTGAGTGTACTCTGTCAGTTTGGTCCAAATCCTGTACTGGGAAGTGCCTCAAAAAGGGTGCCAATACTTAATGTCACCAAAGGTCACCAAAGGTCATGAGTCAGATTGGCCTCCTTTAGCAACTCAGCCTCACCACATCTGGGCCCAGAACTCAACATTTGACCAAAATGGTCAGTAGCGCCATTTCCCACATGTGGGTGGTGCTGTATTGGCCAATTATGTCGTGTCTGGGCATCATGCCAGATCCTGTTGGAAGCAAAGGCCCAATAGGAAAGCATGTGAAATCCAAAATGGGACAGAAAAGTGACACATGGCTGAAAGTCACTTGAAAATTTAAAAATGTTAAGAGGAAGTGACTGTGCGAATTTCAGATTCCTACATTAATCACAGCCGCTGCAGCGGGCGTCGAAAGTTGCCATTGTATCCCAATGGAGCTTCTCCCTCTGGCCCTCAGAGTTCCGTCGTCATGGAAACTCACTCACACCTCTGCTGCAGGCCAGTCTACCGAAGTGCAGAGACTTTGCTCACAATAAGTCCCATTGGATTATAATGGAGAACTTTGCCCCGAACAACGCTCCATATCTCCTGATCCGTAAATGGTAGAGACGTAATTTTTTCTGCGTTTATTTCGTAACGGATAGGGGAAGAAGACAGGCTATCGGTTTTTGCTGGAAAAAGTTTAATAAAGGCGTGAAAAATTATGATATAAAGGTTATTTTTATGGACTTTCAGAAATCCTCTAAAAACGGTCCCGAACAAATCGCTGTAGCTGAAAAAGTATAAGAGATATCAAAATAATTCTTTCACTATGAGTATCAGCAGGCTTTTGAGGACTATGGTGCCCATTTTCATGTTGGTACAAAAATCGGTGTAGGCACAGCGACGATGTAAAAAAGTGGATGATGTGGGAAAATGCAGCTGAAAAGCGTTTTCAGGAATTTGCACATTCGCTACTCCCGAACAAATTGTTCCTGCGGTAAAACCGTAACAGTTATCCAAACAATTCCTTTTTTATGAGTGCCAGAAGGGTCGGGACATTCATGTGTGAAAGTCTCATGCTTGTACATGAAACGGTTTCGGAGTAGCGACGATGCGAAAACGTGTGATGTTTTCAATTTTCAGGCGTCATTTTTCAAAACCGCTCCATAGGAAATGAATGGGGGAGGTTTCGGGTTTGTGTCGCTCTGAGGTGATTTGCGAAAAATCTATAAATGCTACAGCAATGAGGGTTACATTTCCTGAATCCAGACAAAAATTCCTACGTTTTGATGTATAATTTATGTGGATAGGTTGAAAATTGAGTGACTGAGAAGAAGTTGTTCGGAGAAGAAGAATTTGTTGAATTTCTAGAGTGCGCACTCTATAACTGCCTCCTTGACGACCATAGCAACGCATGTTATTTGCTGAATTTCTTGAAAAGCCAAAATTATTTTAAGGAGGTACTATATGAAAATGGTAAAAGATATGAAAAAGCTGAAATATACCATAATAGCTGAAAGATATCACTACATTTTAAAAGTTGAATGGCGTTTCTAGCTGAAAGTAGGCTGAAGCAGTAAGCTGTCAAAAAGCAGCTGAAATGAGCAGAATTTCAGTGAATTACATTCATTTCCTATGGGAGAAAAAAAGCTGAAAATTTGCAGAAAAAGCTGAATATTTTAAAAAGTTGAAGAGTTAAAACTACAAAAAGATATAGCCATCGATTCCAGAAGAAGCTGAATAGTTTAAAAGTTGAATGGTTGAAATCGGAGAAAAATTGTAGGAGGAGAAGCGAATCAAACTTTAAACAGTAAAAACGCATTAGGAAGAATAAACACTAAGAAGAAGAAGAAGAAGAAGAAGAAGAAGAATAAAGAACTAGAAAAATTTGCATTTCCTGCGAAAATGCACTGTGAATGCAGATAGCTGAATGATTGAGCAAAAGATGCAGAAGATCTTTGAAGAAGAGAAAAAATAGCTGAAAAGCATTGAAGAAGTTGAAAAAGTTGAAGAAGTTGAAAAAGTTGAAGAATTTGAAAGAGTTGAAGAATTTGAACATGAAAGAACAATAGCTGAATGATTAGAAGAAGAAAAAACTGAGGGTAAGGCACCAAACATTTCCTAACTCATTCTAAACACTGAATCATTTAACAAAGCAGAAGTAGAATTTCAAACTTGAATATACTGTAGCCATATGTGGGCCTGCATTTCTAGGGAGTATAAGGGGTTTCGCCCCCATTGAAAAGCATTGGATGTTTGACACCTCCTAGCTTGGAGATGCTTTACGTGACGTGGCCCAAATTTATAGTGGAGCATTCTGTATAAAGGAGGTAAAGACTCTGTAAAGCAGAAGTTTGTAGGACCTTCCTAGAGCTACTTCCGGTTAGCAACATGCTAACAGTTAGCCGCTAACAGGGTTGTGTTCAGTATCACCAGGTGAGTGTACTCTGTCAGTTTGGTCCAAATCCTGTACTGGGAAGTGCCTCAAAAAGGGTGCCAATACTTAATGTCACCAAAGGTCACCAAAGGTCATGAGTCAGATTGGCCTCCTTTAGCAACTCAGCCTCACCACATCTGGGCCCAGAACTCAACATTTGACCAAAATGGTCAGTAGCGCCATTTCCCACATGTGGGTGGTGCTGTATTGGCCAATTATGTCGTGTCTGGGCATCATGCCAGATCCTGTTGGAAGCAAAGGCCCAATAGGAAAGCATGTGAAATCCAAAATGGGACAGAAAAGTGACACATGGCTGAAAGTCACTTGAAAATTTAAAAATGTTAAGAGGAAGTGACTGTGCGAATTTCAGATTCCTACATTAATCACAGCCGCTGCAGCGGGCGTCGAAAGTTGCCATTGTATCCCAATGGAGCTTCTCCCTCTGGCCCTCAGAGTTCCGTCGTCATGGAAACTCACTCACACCTCTGCTGCAGGCCAGTCTACCGAAGTGCAGAGACTTTGCTCACAATAAGTCCCATTGGATTATAATGGAGAACTTTGCCCCGAACAACGCTCCATATCTCCTGATCCGTAAATGGTAGAGACGTAATTTTTTCTGCGTTTATTTCGTAACGGATAGGGGAAGAAGACAGGCTATCGGGTTTTGCTGGAAAAAGTTTAATAAAGGCGTGAAAAATTATGATATAAAGGTGATTTTTATGGACTTCCAGAAATCCTCTAAAAACGGTCCCGAACAAATCGCTGTAGCTGAAAAAGTATAAGAGATATCAAAATAATTCTTTCACTATGAGTATCAGCAGGCTTTTGAGGACTATGGTGCCCATTTTCATGTTTGTACAAAAATCGGTGTAGGCACAGCGACGATGTAAAAAAGTGGATGATGTGGGAAAATGCAGCTGAAAAGCGTTTTCAGGAATTTGCACATTCGCTACTCCCGAACAAATTGTTCCTGCGGTAAAACCGTAACAGTTATCCAAACAATTCCTTTTTTATGAGTGCCAGAAGGGTCGGGACATTCATGTGTGAAAGTCTCATGCTTGTACATGAAACGGTTTCGGAGTAGCGACGATGCGAAAACGTGTGATGTTTTCAATTTTCAGGCGTCATTTTTCAAAACCGCTCCATAGGAAATGAATGGGGGAGGTTTCGGGTTTGTGTCGCTCTGAGGTGATTTGCGAAAAATCTATAAATGCTACAGCAATGAGGGTTACATTTCCTGAATCCAGACAAAAATTCCTACGTTTTGATGTATAATTTATGTGGATAGGTTGAAAATTGAGTGACTGAGAAGAAGTTGTTCGGAGAAGAAGAATTTGTTGAATTTCTAGAGTGCGCACTCTATAACTGCCTCCTTGACGACCATAGCAACGCATGTTATTTGCTGAATTTCTTGAAAAGCCAAAATTATTTTAAGGAGGTACTATATGAAAATGGTAAAAGATATGAAAAAGCTGAAATATACTATAATAGCTGAAAGATATCACTACATTTTAAAAGTTGAATGGCGTTTCTAGCTGAAAGTAGGCTGAAGCAGTAAGCTGTCAAAAAGCAGCTGAAATGAGCAGAATTTCAGTGAATTACATTCATTTCCTATGGGAGAAAAAAAGCTGAAAATTTGCAGAAAAAGCTGAATATTTTAAAAAGTTGAAGAGTTAAAAGTACAAAAAGATATAGCCATCGATTCCAGAAGAAGCTGAATAGTTTAAAAGTTGAATGGTTGAAATCGGAGAAAAATTGTAGGAGGAGAAGCGAATCAAACTTTAAACAGTAAAAACGCATTAGGAAGAATAAACACTAAGAAGAAGAAGAAGAAGAAGAAGAAGAAGAATAAAGAATAAAGAGAAACAGGATCTCAAGAACTGTGAATGCCTACTGCATTCACAGTAATAAAGAGAAACAGGATCTCAAGAACTGTGAATGCCTACTGCATTCACAGTAACTAGAAAAATTTGCATTTCCTGCGAAAATGCACTGTGAATGCAGATAGCTGAATGATTGAGCAAAAGATGCAGAAGATCTTTGAAGAAGAGAAAAAAATAGCTGAAAAGCATTGAAGAAGTTGAAGAAGTTGAAAAAGTTGAAGAATTTGAAAGAGTTGAAGAATTTGAACATGAAAGAACAATAGCTGAATGATTAGAAGAAGAAAAAACTGAGGGTAAGGCACCAAACATTTCCTAACTCATTCTAAACACTGAATCATTTAACAAAGCAGAAGTAGAATTTCAAACTTGAATATACTGTAGCCATATGTGGGCCTGCATTTCTAGGGAGTATAAGGGGTTTCGCCCCCATTGAAAAGCATTGGATGTTTGACACCTCCTAGCTTGGAGATGCTTTACGTGACGTGGCCCAAATTTATAGTGGAGCATTCTGTATAAAGGAGGTAAAGACTCTGTAAAGCAGAAGTTTGTAGGACCTTCCTAGAGCTACTTCCGGTTAGCAACATGCTAACAGTTAGCCGCTAACAGGGTTGTGTTCAGTATCACCAGGTGAGTGTACTCTGTCAGTTTGGTCCAAATCCTGTACTGGGAAGTGCCTCAAAAAGGGTGCCAATACTTAATGTCACCAAAGGTCACCAAAGTTCATGGGTCAGATTGGCCTCCTTTAGCAACTCAGCCTCACCACATCTGGGCCCAGAACTCAACATTTGACCAAAATGGTCAGTAGCGCCATTTCCCACATGTGGGTGGTGCTGTATTGGCCAATTATGTCGTGTCTGGGCATCATGCCAGATCCTGTTGGAAGCAAAGGCCCAATAGGAAAGCATGTGAAATCCAAAATGGGACAGAAAAGTGACACATGGCTGAAAGTCACTTGAAAATTTAAAAATGTTAAGAGGAAGTGACTGTGCGAATTTCAGATTCCTACATTAATCACAGCCGCTGCAGCGGGCGTCGAAAGTTGCCATTGTATCCCAATGGAGCTTCTCCCTCTGGCCCTCAGAGTTCTGTCGTCATGGAAACTCACTCACACCTCTGCTGCAGGCCAGTCTACCGAAGTGCAGAGACTTTGCTCACAATAAGTCCCATTGGATTATAATGGAGAACTTTGCCCCGAACAACGCTCCATATCTCCTGATCCGTAAATGGTAAAGATGTAATTTTTTCTGCGTTTATTTCGTAACGGATAGGGGAAGAAGACAGGCTATCGGTTTTTGCTGGAAAAAGTTTAATAAAGGCGTGAAAAATTATGATATAAAAGTGATTTTTATGGACTTTCAGAAATCCTCTAAAAACGGTCCCGAACAAATCGCTGTAGCTGAAAAAGTATAAGAGATATCAAAATAATTCTTTCACTATGAGTATCAGCACGCTTTTGAGGACTATGGTGCCCATTTTCATGTTTGTACAAAAATCGGTGTAGGCACAGCGACGATGTAAAAAAGTGGATGATGTGGGAAAATGCAGCTGAAAAGCGTTTTCAGGAATTTGCACATTCGCTACTCCCGAACAAATTGTTCCTGTGGTAAAACCGTAACAGTTATCCAAACAATTCCTTTTTTATGAGTGCCAGAAGGGTCGGGACATTCATGTGTGAAAGTCTCATGCTTGTACATGAAACGGTTTCGGAGTAGCGACGATGCGAAAACGTGTGATGTTTTCAATTTTCAGGCGTCATTTTTCAAAACCGCTCCATAGGAAATGAATGGGGGAGGTTTCGGGTTTGTGTCGCTCTGAGGTGATTTGCGAAAAATCTATAAATGCTACAGCAATGAGGCTTACATTTCCTGAATCCAGACAAAAATTCCTACGTTTTGATGTATAATTTATGTGTATAGGTTGAAAATTGAGCGAGTGAGAAGAAGTTGTTCGGAGTAGAAGAATTAGTTGAATTTCTAGAGTGCGCACTCTATAACTGCCTCCTTGACGACCATAGCAACGCATGTTATTTGCTGAATTTCTTGAAAAGCCAAAATTATTTTAAGGAGGTACTATATGAAAATGGTAAAAGATATGAAAAAGCTGAAATAGACCATAATAGCTTAAAGATATCACTACATTTTAAAAGTTGAATGGCGTTTCTAGCTGAAAGTAGGCTGAAGCAGTAAGCTGTCAAAAAGCAGCTGAAATGAGCGGAATTTTAGTGAATTACATTCATTTCCTATGGGAGAAAAAAAGCTGAAAATTTGCAGAAAAAGCTGAATATTTTAAAAAGTTGAAGAGTTAAAAGTACAAAAAGATATAGCCATCGATTCCAGAAGAAGCTGAATAGTTTAAAAGTTGAATGGTTGAAATCGGAGAAAAATTGTAGGAGGAGAAGCGAATCAAACTTTAAACAGTAAAAACGCATTTGGAAGAATATCCTATAATAATAATAAGAAGAATAAAGAATAAAGAGAAACAGGATCTCAAGAACTGTGAATGCCTACTGCATTCACAGTAACTAGAAAAATTTGCATTTCCTGCGAAAATGCACTGTGAATGCAGATAGCTGAATGATTGAGCAAAAGATGCAGAAGATCTTTGAAGAAGAGAAAAAAATAGCTGAAAAGCATTTAAGAAGTTGAAAAAGTTGAAGAAGTTGAAAAAGTTGAAGAATTTGAAAGAGTTGAAGAATTTGAACATGAAAGAACAATAGCTGAATGATTAGAAGCAGAAAAAACTGAGGGTAAGGCACCAAACATTTCCTAACTCGTTCTAAACACTGAATCATTTAACAAAGCAGAAGTAGAATTTCAAACTTGAATATACTGTAGCCATATGTGGGCCTGCATTTCTAGGGAGTATAAGGGGTTTCACCCCCATTGAAAAGCATTGGATGTTTGACACCTCCTAGCTTGGAGATGCTTTTTGTGACGTGGCCCAAATTTATAGTGGAGCATTCTGTATAAAGGAGGTAAAGACTCTGCAAAGCAGAAGTTTGTAGGACCTTCCTAGAGCTACTTCCGGTTAGCAACATGCTAACAGTTAGCCGCTAACAGGGTTGTGTTCAGTATCACCAGGTGAGTGTACTCTGTCAGTTTGGTCCAAATCCTGTACTGGGAAGTGCCTCAAAAAGGGTGCCAATACTTCATGTCACCAAAGGTCACCAAAGGTCATGAGTCAGATTGGCCTCCTTTAGCAACTCAGCCTCACCACATCTGGGCCCAGAACTCAACATTTGACCAAAATGGTCAGTAGCGCCATTTCCCACATGTGGGTGGTGCTGTATTGGCCAATTATGTCGTGTCTGGGCATCATGCCAGATCCTGTTGGAAGCAAAGGCCCAATAGGAAAGCATGTGAAATCCAAAATGGGACAGAAAAGTGACACATGGCTGAAAGTCACTTGAAAATTTAAAAATGTTAAGCGGAAGTGACTGTGCGAATTTCAGATTCCTACATTAATCACAGCCGCTGCAGCGGGCGTCGAAAGTTGCCATTGTATCCCAATGGAGCTTCTCCCTCTGGCCCTCAGAGTTCCGTCGTCATGGAAACTCACTCACACCTCTGCTGCAGGCCAGTCTACCGAAGTGCAGAGACTTTGCTCACAATAAGTCCCATTGGATTATAATGGAGAACTTTGCCCCGAACAACGCTCCATATCTCCTGATCCGTAAATGGTAGAGACGTAATTTTTTCTGCGTTTATTTCGTAACGGATAGGGGAAGAAGACAGGCTATCGGTTTTTGCTGGAAAAAGTTTAATAAAGGCGTGAAAAATTATGATATAAAGGTGATTTTTATGGACTTTCAGAAATCCTCTAAAAACGGTCCCGAACAAATCGCTGTAGCTGAAAAAGTATAAGAGATATGAAAATAATTCTTTCACTATGAGTATCAGCACGCTTTTGAGGACTATGGTGTCCATTTTCATGTTTGTACAAAAATCGGTGTAGGCACAGCGACGATGTAAAAAAGTGGATGATGTGGGAAAATGCAGCTGAAAAGCGTTTTCAGGAATTTGCACATTCGCTACTCCCGAACAAATTGTTCCTGCGGTAAAACCGTAACAGTTATCCAAACAATTCCTTTTTTATGAGTGCCAGAAGGGTCGGGACATTCATGTGTGAAAGTCTCATGCTTGTACATGAAACGGTTTCGGAGTAGCGACGATGCGAAAACGTGTGATGTTTTCAATTTTCAGGCGTCATTTTTCAAAACCGCTCCATAGGAAATGAATGGGGGTGGTTTCGGGTTTGTGTCGCTCTGAGGTGATTTGCGAAAAATCTATAAATGCTACAGCAATGAGGGTTACATTTCCTGAATCCAGACAAAAATTCCTACGTTTTGATGTATAATTTATGTAGATAGGTTGAAAATTGAGCGAGTGAGAAGAAGTTGTTCGGAGAAGAAGAATATGTTGAATTTCTAGAGTGCGCACTCTATAACTGCCTCCTTGACGACCATAGCAACGCATGTTATTTGCTGAATTTCTTGAAAAGCCAAAATTATTTTAAGGAGGTACTATATGAAAATGGTAAAAGATATGAAAAAGCTGAAATATACCATAATAGCTGAAAGATATCACTACATTTTAAAAGTTGAATGGCGTTTCTAGCTGAAAGTAGGCTGAAGCAGTAAGCTGTCAAAAAGCAGCTGAAATGAGCGGAATTTTAGTGAATTACATTCATTTCCTATGGGAGAAAAAAAAGCTGAAAATTTGCAGAAAAAGCTGAATATTTTAAAAAGTTGAAAAGGTATAAGTACAAAAAGATATAGCCATCGATTCCAGAAGAAGCTGAATAGTTTAAAAGTTGAATGGTTGAAATCGGACAAAAACTGTAGGAGGAGAAGCGAATCAAACTTTAAACAGTAAAAAGGCGAAAGAGGATCTCAATAACTGTGAATGCCTACTGCATTCACAGTAACTAGAAAAATTTGCATTTCCTGCGAAAATGCACTGTGAATGCAGATAGCTGAATGATTGAGCAAAAGATGCAGAAGATCTTTGAAGAAGAGAAAAAATAGCTGAAAAGCATTGAAGAAGTTGAAAAAGTTGAAGAAGTTGAAAATGTTGAAGAATTTGAAAGAGTTGAAGAATTTGAACATGAAAGAACAATAGCTGAATGATTAGAAGAAGAAAAAACTGAGGGAAAGGCACCAAACATTTCCTAACTCATTCTAAACACTGAATCGTTTAACAAAGCAGAAGTAGAATTTCAAACTTGAATATAGCCATATGTGGGCCTGCATTTCTAGGGAGTATAAGGGGTTTCGCCCCCATTGAAAAGCATTGGATGTTTGACACCTCCTAGCTTGGAGATGCTTTACATGACGTGGCCCAAATTTATAGTGGAGCATTCTGTATAAAGGAGGTAAAGACTCTGTAAAGCAGAAGTTTGTAGGACCTTCCTAGAGCTACTTCCGGTTAGCAACATGCTAACAGTTAGCCGCTAACAGGGTTGTGTTCAGTATCACCAGGTGAGTGTACTCTGTCAGTTTGGTCCAAATCCTGTACTGGGAAGTGCCTCAAAAAGGGTGCCAATACTTAATGTCACCAAAGGTCACCAAAGGTCATGAGTCAGATTGGCCTCCTTTAGCAACTCAGCCTCACCACATCTGGGCCCAGAACTCAACATTTGACCAAAATGGTCAGTAGCGCCATTTCCCACATGTGGGTGGTGCTGTATTGGCCAATTATGTCGTGTCTGGGCATCATGCCAGATCCTGTTGGAAGCAAAGGCCCAATAGGAAAGCATGTGAAATCCAAAATGGGACAGAAAAGTGACACATGGCTGAAAGTCACTTGAAAATTTAAAAATATTAAGAGGAAGTGACTGTGCGAATTTCAGATTCCTACATTAATCACAGCCGCTGCAGCGGGCGTCGAAAGTTGCCATTGTATCCCAATGGAGCTTCTCCCTCTGGCCCTCAGAGTTCCGTCGTCATGGAAACTCACTCACACCTGCAGCGGGCCAGTCTACCGAAGTGCAGAGACTTTGCTCACAATAAGTCCCATTGGATTATAATGGAGAACTTTGCCCCGAACAACGCTCCATATCTCCTGATCCGTAAATGGTAGAGACGTAATTTTTTCTGCGTTTATTTCGTAACGGATAGAGGAAGAAGACAGGCTATCGGTTTTTGCTGGAAAAAGTTTAATAAAGGCGTGAAAAATTATCATATAAAGGTGATTTTTATGGACTTTCAGAAATCCTCTAAAAACGGTCCCGAACAAATCGCTGTAGCTGAAAAAGTATAAGAGATATCAAAATAATTCTTTCACTATGTGTATCAGCAGGCTTTTGAGGACTATGGTGCCCATTTTCATGTTTGTACAAAAATCGGTGTAGGCACAGCGACGATGTAAAAAAGTGGATGATGTGGGAAAATGCAGCTGAAAAGCGTTTTCAGGAATTTGCACATTCGCTACTCCCGAACAAATTGTTCCTGCGGTAAAACCGTAACAGTTATCCAAACAATTCCTTTTTTATGAGTGCCAGAAGGGTCGGGACATTCATGTGTGAAAGTCTCATGCTTGTACATGAAACGGTTTCGGAGTAGCGACGATGCGAAAACATGTGATGTTTTCAATTTTCAGGCGTCATTTTTCAAAACCGCTCCATAGGAAATGAATTGGGGAGGTTTCGGGTTTGTGTCGCTCTGAGGTGATTTGCGAAAAATCTATAAATGCTACAGCAATGAGGGTTACATTTCCTGAATCCAGACAAAAATTCCTACATTTTGATGTATAATTTATGTGGATAGGTTGAAAATTGAGCGACTGAGAAGAAGTTGTTCGGAGAAGAAGAATTTGTTGAATTTCTAGAGTGCGCACTCTATAACTGCCTCCTTGACGACCATAGCAACGCATGTTATTTGCTGAATTTCTTGAAAAGCCAAAATTATTTTAAGGAGGTACTATATGAAAATGGTAAAAGATATGAAAAAGCTGAAATAGACCATAATAGCTGAAAGATATCACTACATTTTAAAAGTTGAATGGCGTTTCTAGCTGAAAGTAGGCTGAAGCAGTAAGCTGTCAAAAAGCAGCTGAAATGAGCGGAATTTTAGTGAATTACATTCATTTCCTATGGGAGAAAAAAAGCTGAAAATTTGCAGAAAAAGCTGAATATTTTAAAAAGTTGAAGAGTTAAAAGTACAAAAAGATATAGCCATCGATTCCAGAAGAAGCTGAATAGTTTAAAAGTTGAATGGTTGAAATCGGAGAAAAATTGTAGGAGGAGAAGCGAATCAAACTTTAAACAGTAAAAACGCATTTGGAAGAATATCCCATAAAAATAAGAATAAAGAACTAGAAAAATTTGCATTTCCTGCGAAAATGCACTGTGAATGCAGATAGCTGAATGATTGAGCAAAAGATGCAGAAGATCTTTGAAGAAGAGAAAAAATAGCTGAAAAGCATTGAAGAAGTTGAAAAAGTTGAAGAAGTTGAAAAAGTTGAAGAATTTGAAAGAGTTGAAGAATTTGAACATGAAAGAACAATAGCTGAATGATTAGAAGAAGAAAAAACTGAGGATAAGGCACCAAACATTTCCTAACTCATTCTAAACACTGAATCATTTAACAAAGCAGAAGTAGAATTTCAAACTTGAATATACTGTAGCCATATGTGGGCCTGCATTTCTAGGGAGTATAAGGGGTTTCGCCCCCATTGAAAAGCATTGGATGTTTGACACCTCCTAGCTTGGAGATGCTTTACGTGACGTGGCCCAAATTTATAGTGGAGCATTCTGTATAAAGGAGGTAAAGACTCTGTAAAGCAGAAGTTTGTCCGAGCTTCCTAGAGCTACTTCCGGTTAGCAACATGCTAACAGTTAGCCGCTAACAGGGTTGTGTTCAGTATCACCAGGTGAGTGTACTCTGTCAGTTTGGTCCAAATCCTGTACTGGGAAGTGCCTCAAAAAGGGTGCCAATACTTAATGTCACCAAAGGTCACCAAAGTTCATGGGTCAGATTGGCCTCCTTTAGCAACTCAGCCTCACCACATCTGGGCCCAGAACTCAACATTTGACCAAAATGGTCAGTAGCGCCATTTCCCACATGTGGGTGGTGCTGTATTGGCCAATTATGTCGTGTCTGGGCATCATGCCAGATCCTGTTGGAAGCAAAGGCCCAATAGGAAAGCATGTGAAATCCAAAATGGGACAGAAAAGTGACACATGGCTGAAAGTCACTTGAAAATTTAAAAATGTTAAGAGGAAGTGACTGTGCGAATTTCAGATTCCTACATTAATCACAGCCGCTGCAGCGGGCGTCGAAAGTTGCCATTGTATCCCAATGGAGCTTCTCCCTCTGGCCCTCAGAGTTCTGTCGTCATGGAAACTCACTCACACCTCTGCTGCAGGCCAGTCTACCGAAGTGCAGAGACTTTGCTCACAATAAGTCCCATTGGATTATAATGGAGAACTTTGCCCCGAACAACGCTCCATATCTCCTGATCCGTAAATGGTAAAGATGTAATTTTTTCTGCGTTTATTTCGTAACGGATAGGGGAAGAAGACAGGCTATCGGTTTTTGCTGGAAAAAGTTTAATAAAGGCGTGAAAAATTATGATATAAAAGTGATTTTTATGGACTTTCAGAAATCCTCTAAAAACGGTCCCGAACAAATCGCTGTAGCTGAAAAAGTATAAGAGATATCAAAATAATTCTTTCACTATGAGTATCAGCACGCTTTTGAGGACTATGGTGCCCATTTTCATGTTTGTACAAAAATCGGTGTAGGCACAGCGACGATGTAAAAAAGTGGATGATGTGGGAAAATGCAGCTGAAAAGCGTTTTCAGGAATTTGCACATTCGCTACTCCCGAACAAATTGTTCCTGTGGTAAAACCATAACAGTTATCCAAACAATTCCTTTTTTATGAGTGCCAGAAGGGTCGGGACATTCATGTGTGAAAGTCTCATGCTTGTACATGAAACGGTTTCGGAGTAGCGACGATGCGAAAACATGTGATGTTTTCAATTTTCAGGCGTCATTTTTCAAAACCGCTCCATAGGAAATGAATGGGGGAGGTTTCGGGTTTGTGTCGCTCTGAGGTGATTTGCGAAAAATCTATAAATGCTACAGCAATGAGGCTTACATTTCCTGAATCCAGACAAAAATTCCTACGTTTTGATGTATAATTTATGTGTATAGGTTGAAAATTGAGCGAGTGAGAAGAAGTTGTTCGGAGTAGAAGAATTAGTTGAATTTCTAGAGTGCGCACTCTATAACTGCCTCCTTGACGACCATAGCAACGCATGTTATTTGCTGAATTTCTTGAAAAGCCAAAATTATTTTAAGGAGGTACTATATGAAAATGGTAAAAGATATGAAAAAGCTGAAATAGACCATAATAGCTTAAAGATATCACTACATTTTAAAAGTTGAATGGCGTTTCTAGCTGAAAGTAGGCTGAAGCAGTAAGCTGTCAAAAAGCAGCTGAAATGAGCGGAATTTTAGTGAATTACATTCATTTCCTATGGGAGAAAAAAAGCTGAAAATTTGCAGAAAAAGCTGAATATTTTAAAAAGTTGAAGAGTTAAAAGTACAAAAAGATATAGCCATCGATTCCAGAAGAAGCTGAATAGTTTAAAAGTTGAATGGTTGAAATCGGAGAAAAATTGTAGGAGGAGAAGCGAATCAAACTTTAAACAGTAAAAACGCATTTGGAAGAATATCCTATAATAACTAGAAAAATTTGCATTTCCTGCGAAAATGCACTGTGAATGCAGATAGCTGAATGATTGAGCAAAAGATGCAGAAGATCTTTGAAGAAGAGGAAAAAATAGCTGAAAAGCATTGAAGAAGTTGAAAAAGTTGAAGAATTTGAAAGAGTTGAAGAATTTGAACATGAAAGAACAATAGCTGAATGATTAGAAGAAGAAAAAACTGAGGGTGAGGCACCAAACATTTCCTAACTCATTCTAAACACTGAATCATTTAACAAAGCAGAAGTAGAATTTCAAACTTGAATATACTGTAGCCATATGTGGGCCTGCATTTCTAGGGAGTATAAGGGGTTTCGCCCCCATTGAAAAGCATTGGATGTTTGACACCTCCTAGCTTGGAGATGCTTTACGTGACGTGGCCCAAATTTATAGTGGAGCATTCTGTATAAAGGAGGTAAAGACTCTGTAAAGCAGAAGTTTGTAGGACCTTCCTAGAGCTACTTCCGGTTAGCAACATGCTAACAGTTAGCCGCTAACAGGGTTGTGTTCAGTATCACCAGGTGAGTGTACTCTGTCAGTTTGGTCCAAATCCTGTACTGGGAAGTGCCTCAAAAAGGGTGCCAATACTTAATGTCACCAAAGGTCACCAAAGGTCATGAGTCAGATTGGCCTCCTTTAGCAACTCAGCCTCACCACATCTGGGCCCAGAACTCAACATTTGACCAAAATGGTCAGTAGCGCCATTTCCCACATGTGGGTGGTGCTGTATTGGCCAATTATGTCGTGTCTGGGCATCATGCCAGATCCTGTTGGAAGCAAAGGCCCAATAGGAAAGCATGTGAAATCCAAAATGGGACAGAAAAGTGACACATGGCTGAAAGTCACTTGAAAATTTAAAAATGTTAAGAGGAAGTGACTGTGCGAATTTCAGATTCCTACATTAATCACAGCCGCTGCAGCGGGCGTCGAAAGTTGCCATTGTATCCCAATGGAGCTTCTCCCTCTGGCCCTCAGAGTTCCGTCGTCATGGAAACTCACTCACACCTCTGCTGCAGGCCAGTCTACCGAAGTGCAGAGACTTTGCTCACAATAAGTCCCATTGGATTATAATGGAGAACTTTGCCCCGAACAACGCTCCATATCTCCTGATCCGTAAATGGTAGAGACGTAATTTTTTCTGCGTTTATTTCGTAACGGATAGGGGAAGAAGACAGCTAATCGGTTTTTGCTGGAAAAAGTTTAATAAAGGCGTGAAAAATTATGATATAAAGTTGATTTTTATGGACTTTCAGAAATCCTCTAAAAACGGTCCCGAACAAATCGCTGTAGCTGAAAAAGTATAAGAGATATCAAAATAATTCTTTCACTATGAGTATCAGCAGGCTTTTGAGGACTATGGTGCCCATTTTCATGTTTGTACAAAAATCGGTGTAGGCACAGCGACGATGTAAAAAAGTGGATGATGTGGGAAAATGCAGCTGAAAAGCGTTTTCAGGAATTTGCACATTCGCTACTCCCGAACAAATTGTTCCTGCGGTAAAACCGTAACAGTTATCCAAACAATTCCTTTTTTATGAGTGCCAGAAGGGACGGGACATTCATGTGTGAAAGTCTCATGCTTGTACATGAAACGGTTTCGGAGTAGCGACGATGCGAAAACGTGTGATGTTTTCAATTTTCAGGCGTCATTTTTCAAAACCGCTCCATAGGAAATGAATGGGGGAGGTTTCGGGTTTGTGTCGCTCTGAGGTGATTTGCGAAAAATCTATAAATGCTACAGCAATGAGGGTTACATTTCCTGAATCCAGACAAAAATTCCTACGTTTTGATGTATAATTTATGTGGATAGGTTGAAAATTGAGCGACTGAGAAGAAGTTGTTCGGAGAAGAAGAATTAGTTGAATTTCTAGAGTGCGCACTCTATAACTGCCTCCTTGACGACCATAGCAACGCATGTTATTTGCTGAATTTCTTGAAAAGCCAAAATTATTTTAAGGAGGTACTATATGAAAATGGTAAAAGATATGAAAAAGCTGAAATAGACCATAATAGCTGAAAGATATCACTACATTTTAAAAGTTGAATGGCGTTTCTAGCTGAAAGTAGGCTGAAGCAGTAAGCTGTCAAAAAGCAGCTGAAATGAGCGGAATTTTAGTGATTTACATTCATTTCCTATGGGAGAAAAAAAGCTGAAAATTTGCAGAAAAAGCTGAATATTTTAAAAAGTTGAAAAGATATAAGTACAAAAAGATATAGCCATCGATTCCAGAAGAAGCTGAATAGTTTAAAAGTTGAATGGTTGAAATCGGAGAAAAATTGTAGGAGGAGAAGCGAATCAAACTTTAAACAGTAAAAACGCATTTGGAAGAATATCCTATAATAACTAGAAAAATTTGCATTTCCTGCGAAAATGCACTGTGAATGCAGATAGCTGAATGATTGAGCAAAAGATGCAGAAGATCTTTGAAGAAGAGAAAAAATAGCTGAAAAGCATTGAAGAAGTTGAAAAAGTTGAAGAAGTTGAAAAAGTTGAAGAATTTGAAAGAGTTGAAGAATTTGAACATGAAAGAACAATAGCTGAATGATTAGAAGAAGAAAAAACTGAGGGTAAGGCACCAAACATTTCCTAACTCATTCTAAACACTGAATCATTTAACAAAGCAGAAGTAGAATTTCAAACTTGAATATACTGTAGCCATATGTGGGCCTGCATTTCTAGGGAGTATAAGGGGTTTCGCCCCCATTGAAAAGCATTGGATGTTTGACACCTCCTAGCTTGGAGATGCTTTACGTGACGTGGCCCAAATTTATAGTGGAGCATTCTGTATAAAGGAGGTAAAGACTCTGTAAAGCAGAAGTTTGTAGGACCTTCCTAGAGCTACTTCCGGTTAGCAACATGCTAACAGTTAGCCGCTAAGAGGGTTGTGTTCAGTATCACCGGGTGAGTGTACTCTGTCAGTTTGGTCCAAATCCTGTACTGGGAAGTGCCTCAAAAAGGGTGCCAATACTTAATGTCACCAAAGGTCACCAAAGGTCATGAGTCAGATCCGCCTCCTTTAGCAACTCAGCCTCACCACATCTGGGCCCAGAACTCAACATTTGACCAAAATGGTCAGTAGCGCCATTTCCCACATGTGGGTGGTGCTGTATTGGCCAATTATGTCGTGTCTGGGCATCATGCCAGATCCTGTTGGAAGCAAAGGCCCAATAGGAAAGCATGTGAAATCCAAAATGGGACAGAAAAGTGACACATGGCTGAAAGTCACTTGAAAATTTAAAAATGTTAAGAGGAAGTGACTGTGCGAATTTCAGATTCCTACATTAATCACAGCCGCTGCAGCGGGCGTCGAAAGTTGCCATTGTATCCCAATGGAGCTTCTCCCTCTGGCCCTCAGAGTTCCGTCGTCATGGAAACTCACTCACACCTCTGCTGCAGGCCAGTCTACCGAAGTGCAGAGACTTTGCTCACAATAAGTCCCATTGGATTATAATGGAGAACTTTGCCCCGAACAACGCTCCATATCTCCTGATCCGTAAATGGTAGAGAAGTAATTTTTTCTGCGTTTATTTCGTAACGGATAGGGGAAGAAGACAGGCTATCGGTTTTTGCTGGAAAAAGTTTAATAAAGGCATGAAAAATTATGATATAAAGGTGATTTTTATGGACTTTCAGAAATCCTCTTAAAACGGTCCCGAACAAATCGCTGTAGCTGAAAAAGTATAAGAGATATCAAAATAATTCTTTCACTATGAGTATCAGCAGGCTTTTGAGGACTATGGTGCCCATTTTCATGTTTGTACAAAATTCGGTGTAGGCACAGCGACGATGTAAAAAAGTGGATGATGTGGGAAAATGCAGCTGAAAAGCGTTTTCAGGAATTTGCACATTCGCTGCTCCCGAACAAATTGTTCCTGCGGTAAAACCGTAACAGTTATCCAAACAATTCCTTTTTTATGAGTGCCAGAAGGGTCGGGACATTCATGTGTGAAAGTCTCATGCTTGTACATGAAACAGTTTCGGAGTAGCGACGATGCGAATACGTGTGATGTTTTCAATTTTCAGGCGTCATTTTTCAAAACCGCTCCATAGGAAATGAATGGGGGAGGTTTCGGGTTTGTGTCGCTCTGAGGTGATTTCCGAAAAATCTATAAATGCTACAGCAATGAGGGTTACATTTCCTGAATCCAGACAAAAATTCCTACGTTTTGATGTATAATTTATGTGGATAGGTTGAAAATTGAGCGACTGAGAAGAAGTTGTTCGGAGAAGAAGAATTTGTTGAATTTCTAGAGTGCGCACTCTATAACTGCCTCCTTGACGACCATAGCAACGCATGTTATTTGCTGAATTTCTTGAAAAGCCAAAATTATTTTAAGGAGGTACTATATGAAAATGGTAAAAGATATGAAAAAGCTGAAATAGACCATAATAGCTGAAAGATATCACTACATTTTAAAAGTTGAATGGCGTTTCTAGCTGAATGTAGGCTGAAGCAGTAAGCTGTCAAAAAGCAGCTGAAATGAGCGGAATTTTAGTGAATTACATTCATTTCCTATGGGAGAAAAAAAGCTGAAAATTTGCAGAAAAAGCTGAATATTTTAAAAAGTTGAAGAGTTAAAAGTACAAAAAGATATAGCCATCGATTCCAGAAGAATCTGAATAGTTTAAAAGTTGAATGGTTGAAATCGGAGAAAAATTGTAGGAGGAGAAGCGAATCAAACTTTAAACAGTAAAAACGCATTTGGAAGAATATCCCATAAAAATAAGAATAAAGAATAAAGAGAAACAGGATCTCAAGAACTGTGAATGCCTACTGCATTCACAGTAATAATAAGAAGAATAAAGAATAAAGAGAAACAGGATCTCAAGAACTGTGAATGCCTACTGCATTCACAGTAATAATAAGAAGAATAAAGAATAAAGAGAAACAGGATCTCAAGAACTGTGAATGCCTACTGAATTCACAGTAATAAAGAGAAACAGGATCTCAAGAACTGTGAATGCCTACTGCATTCACAGTAACTAGAAAAATTTGCATTTCCTGCGAAAATGCACTGTGAATGCAGATAGCTGAATGATTGAGCAAAAGATGCAGAAGATCTTTGAAGAAGAGAAAAAATAGCTGAAAAGCATTGAAGAAGTTGAAAAAGTTGAAGAAGTTGAAAAAGTTGAAGAATTTGAAAGAGTTGAAGAATTTGAACATGAAAGAACAATAGCTGAATGATTAGAAGAAGAAAAAACTGAGGGTAAGGCACCAAACATTTCCTAACTCATTCTAAACACTGAATCATTTAACAAAGCAGAAGTAGAATTTCAAACTTGAATATACTGTAGCCATATGTGGGCCTGCATTTCTAGGGAGTATAAGGGGTTTTGCCCCCATTGAAAAGCATTGGATGTTTGACACCTCCTAGCTTGGAGATGCTTTACGTGATGTGGCCCAAATTTATAGTGGAGCATTCTGTATAAAGGAGGTAAAGACTCTGTAAAGCAGAAGTTTGTAGGACCTTCCTAGAGCTACTTCCGGTTAGCAACATGCTAACAGTTAGCCGCTAACAGGGTTGTGTTCAGTATCACCAAGTGAGTGTACTCTGTCAGTTCGGTCCAAATCCTGTACTGGGAAGTGCCTCAAAAAGGGTGCCAATACTTAATGTCACCAAAGGTCACCAAAGGTCATGAGTCAGATTGGCCTCCTTTAGCAACTCAGCCTCACCATATCTGGGCCCAGAACTCAACATTTGACCAAAATGGTCAGTAGCGCCATTTCCCACAGGTGGGTGGTGCTGTATTGGCCAATTGGGTCGCGTCGGTTATCAAGCAAGGTCCTGTTGGAAACAAAGGCCCAATAGGAAAGCATGTGAAATCCAAAATGGGACAGAAAAGTGACACATGGCTGAAAGTCACTTGAAAATTTTAAAATGTTAAGAGGAAGTGACTGTGCGAATTTCAGATTCCTACATTAATCACAGCCGCTGCAGCGGGCGTCGAAAGTTGCCATTGTATCCCAATGGAGCTTCTCCCTCTGGCCCTCAGAGTTCCGTCGTCATGGAAACTCACTCACACCTCTGCTGCAGGCCAGTCTACCGAAGTGCAGAGACTTTGCTCACAATAAGTCCCATTGGATTATAATGGAGAACTTTGCCCCGAACAACGCTCCATATCTCCTGATCCGTAAATGGTAGAGACGTAATTTTTTCTGCGTTTATTTCGTAACGGATAGGGGAAGAAGACAGGCTATCGGTTTTTGCTGGAAAAAGTTTAATAAAGGCGTGAAAAATTATGATATAAAGGTGATTTTTATGGATTTTCAGAAATCCTCTAAAACCGGTCCCGAACAAATCGCTGTAGCTGAAAAAGTATAAGAGATATCAAAATAATTCTTTCACTATGAGTATCAGCAGGCTTTTGAGGACTATGGTGCCCATTTTCATGTTTGTACAAAAATCGGTGTAGGCACAGCGACGATGTAAAAAAGTGGATGATGTGGGAAAATGCAGCTGAAAAGCGTTTTCAGGAATTTGCACATTCGCTACTCCCGAACAAATTGTTCCTGCGGTAAAACCATAACAGTTATCCAAACAATTCCTTTTTTATGAGTGCCAGAAGGGTCGGGACATTCATGTGTGAAAATCTCATGCTTGTACATGAAACGGTTTCGGAGTAGCGACGATGCGAAAACATGTGATGTTTTGGATTTTCAGACGTCATTTTTCAAAAGCGCTCCATAGGAAATGAATGGGGAGGATTTCGGGTTTGTGTCGCTCTGAGGTGATTTGCGAAAAATCTATAAATGCTACACCAATGAGGGTTACATTTCCTGAATTCAGACAAAAATACCTACGTTTTGATGTATAATTTATGTGGATAGGTTGACAATTGAGCGAGTGAGAAGAAGTTGTTCGGAGAAGAAGAATATGTTGAATTTCTAGAGTGCGCACTCTATAACTGCCTCCTTGACAACCATAGCAACGCATGTTATTTGCTGAATTTCTTGAAAAGCCAAAATTATTTTAAGGAGGTACTATATGAAAATGGTAAAAGATATGAAAAAGCTGAAATATACCATAATAGCTGAAAGATATCACTACATTTTAAAAGTTGAATGGCGTTTCTAGCTGAAAGTAGGCTGAAGCAGTAAGCTGTCAAAAAGCAGCTGAAATGAGCGGAATTTTAGTGAATTACATTCATTTCCTATGGGAGAAAAAAAAGCTGAAAATTTGCAGAAAAAGCTGAATATTTTAAAAAGTTGAAAAGGTATAAGTACAAAAAGATATAGCCATCGATTCCAGAAGAAGCTGAATAGTTTAAAAGTTGAATGGTTGAAATCGGAGAAAAACTGTAGGAGGAGAAGCGAATCAAACTTTAAACAGTAAAAAGGCGAAAGAGGATCTCAATAACTGTGAATGCCTACTGCATTCACAGTAACTAGAAAAATTTGCATTTCCTGCGAAAATGCACTGTGAATGCAGATAGCTGAATGATTGAGCAAAAGATGCAGAAGATCTTTGAAGAAGAGAAAAAATAGCTGAAAAGCATTGAAGAAGTTGAAAAAGTTGAAGAAGTTGAAAAAGTTGAAGAATTTGAAAGAGTTGAAGAATTTGAACATGAAAGAACCATAGCTGAATGATTAGAAGAAGAAAAAACTGAGGGTAAGGCACCAAACATTTCCTAACTCATTCTAAACACTGAATCATTTAACAAAGCAGAAGTAGAATTTCAAACTTGAATATACTGTAGCCATATGTGGGCCTGCATTTCTAGGGAGTATAAGGGGTTTCGCCCCCATTGAAAAGCATTGGATGTTTGACACCTCCTAGCTTGGAGATGCTTTACGTGACGTGGCCCAAATTTATAGTGGAGCATTCTGTATAAAGGAGGTAAAGACTCTGTAAAGCAGAAGTTTGTCCGAGCTTCCTAGAGCTACTTCCAATTAGCAACATGCTAACCGTTAGCCGCTAACAGGGTTGTGTTCAGTATCACCAGGTGAGTGTACTCTGTCAGTTTGGTCCAAATCCTGTACTGGGAAGTGCCTCAAAAAGGGTGCCAATACTTAATGTCACCAAAGGTCACCAAAGGTCATAAGTCAGATTGGCCTCCTTTAGCAACTCAGCCTCACCACATCTGGGCCCAGAACTCAACATTTGACCAAAATGGTCAGTAGCGCCATTTCCCACATGTGGGTGGTGCTGTATTGGCCAATTATGTCGTGTCTGGGCATCATGCCAGATCCTGTTGGAAGCAAAGGCCCAATAGGAAAGCATGTGAAATCCAAAATGGGACAGAAAAGTGACACATGGCTGAAAGTCACTTGAAAATTTAAAAATGTTAAGAGGAAGTGACTGTGCGAATTTCAGATTCCTACATTAATCACAGCCGCTGCAGCGGGCGTCGAAAGTTGCCATTGTATCCCAATGGAGCTTCTCCCTCTGGCCCTCAGAGTTCCGTCGTCATGGAAACTCACTCACACCTGCAGCGGGCCAGTCTACCGAAGTGCAGAGACTTTGCTCACAATAAGTCCCATTGGATTATAATGGAGAACTTTGCCCCGAACAACGCTCCATATCTCCTGATCCGTAAATGGTAGAGACGTAATTTTTTCTGCGTTTATTTCGTAACGGATAGGGGAAGAAGACAGGCTATCGGTTTTTGCTGGAAAAAGTTTAATAAAGGCGTGAAAAATTATGATATAAAGGTAATTTTTATGGACTTTCAGAAATCCTCTAAAAACGGTCCCGAACAAATCGCTGTAGCTGAAAAAGTATAAGAGATATCAAAATAATTCTTTCACTATGAGTATCAGCAGGCTTTTGAGGACTATGGTGCCCATTTTCATGTTTGTACAAAAATCGGTGTAGGCACAGCGACGATGTAAAAAAGTGGATGATGTGGGAAAATGCAGCTGAAAAGCGTTTTCAGGAATTTGCACATTCGCTACTCCCGAACAAATTGTTCCTGCGGTAAAACCGTAACAGTTATCCAAACAATTCCTTTTTTATGAGTGCCAGAAGGGTCAGGACATTCATGTGTGAAAGTCTCATGCTTGTACATGAAACGGTTTCAGAGTAGCGACGATGCGAAAACGTGTGATGTTTTCAATTTTCAGGCGTCATTTTTCAAAACCGCTCCATAGGAAATGAATGGGGGAGGTTTCGGGTTTGTGTCGCTCTGAGGTGATTTGCGAAAAATCTATAAATGCTACAGCAATGAGGGTTACATTTCCTGAATCCAGACAAAAATTCCTACGTTTTGATGTATAATTTATGTGGATAGGTTGAAAATTGAGTGACTGAGAAGAAGTTGTTCGGAGAAGAAGAATTTGTTGAATTTCTAGAGTGCGCACTCTATAACTGCCTCCTTGACGACCATAGCAACGCATGTTATTTGCTGAATTTCTTGAAAAGCCAAAATTATTTTAAGGAGGTACTATATGAAAATGGTAAAAGATATGAAAAAGCTGAAATATACCATAATAGCTGAAAGATATCACTACATTTTAAAAGTTGAATGGCGTTTCTAGCTGAAAGTAGGCTGAAGCAGTAAGCTGTCAAAAAGCAGCTGAAATGAGCAGAATTTCAGTGAATTACATTCATTTCCTATGGGAGAAAAAAAGCTGAAAATTTGCAGAAAAAGCTGAATATTTTAAAAAGTTGAAGAGTTAAAACTACAAAAAGATATAGCCATCGATTCCAGAAGAAGCTGAATAGTTTAAAAGTTGAATGGTTGAAATCGGAGAAAAATTGTAGGAGGAGAAGCGAATCAAACTTTAAACAGTAAAAACGCATTAGGAAGAATAAACACTAAGAAGAAGAAGAAGAAGAAGAAGAAGAAGAATAAAGAACTAGAAAAATTTGCATTTCCTGCGAAAATGCACTGTGAATGCAGATAGCTGAATGATTGAGCAAAATATGCAGAAGATCTTTGAAGAAGAGAAAAAATAGCTGAAAAGCATTGAAGAAGTTGAAAAAGTTGAAAAAGTTGAAGAATTTGAAAGAGTTGAAGAATTTGAACATGAAAGAACAATAGCTGAATGATTAGAAGAAGAAAAAACTGAGGGTAAGGCACCAAACATTTCCTAACTCATTCTAAACACTGAATCATTTAACAAAGCAGAAGTAGAATTTCAAACTTGAATATACTGTAGCCATATGTGGGCCTGCATTTCTAGGGAGTATAAGGGGTTTCGCCCCCATTGAAAAGCATTGGATGTTTGACACCTCCTAGCTTGGAGATGCTTTACGTGACGTGGCCCAAATTTATAGTGGAGCATTCTGTATAAAGGAGGTAAAGACTCTGTAAAGCAGAAGTTTGTCCGAGCTTCCTAGAGCTACTTCCAATTAGCAACATGCTAACCGTTAGCCGCTAACAGGGTTGTGTTCAGTATCACCAGGTGAGTGTACTCTGTCAGTTTGGTCCAAATCCTGTACTGGGAAGTGCCTCAAAAAGGGTGCCAATACTTAATGTCACCAAAGGTCACCAAAGGTCATAAGTCAGATTGGCCTCCTTTAGCAACTCAGCCTCACCACATCTGGGCCCAGAACTCAACATTTGACCAAAATGGTCAGTAGCGCCATTTCCCACATGTGGGTGGTGCTGTATTGGCCAATTATGTCGTGTCTGGGCATCATGCCAGATCCTGTTGGAAGCAAAGGCCCAATAGGAAAGCATGTGAAATCCAAAATGGGACAGAAAAGTGACACATGGCTGAAAGTCACTTGAAAATTTAAAAATGTTAAGAGGAAGTGACTGTGCGAATTTCAGATTCCTACATTAATCACAGCCGCTGCAGCGGGCGTCGAAAGTTGCCATTGTATCCCAATGGAGCTTCTCCCTCTGGCCCTCAGAGTTCCGTCGTCATGGAAACTCACTCACACCTGCAGCGGGCCAGTCTACCGAAGTGCAGAGACTTTGCTCACAATAAGTCCCATTGGATTATAATGGAGAACTTTGCCCCGAACAACGCTCCATATCTCCTGATCCGTAAATGGTAGAGACGTAATTTTTTCTGCGTTTATTTCGTAACGGATAGGGGAAGAAGACAGGCTATCGGTTTTTGCTGGAAAAAGTTTAATAAAGGCGTGAAAAATTATGATATAAAGGTAATTTTTATGGACTTTCAGAAATCCTCTAAAAACGGTCCCGAACAAATCGCTGTAGCTGAAAAAGTATAAGAGATATCAAAATAATTCTTTCACTATGAGTATCAGCAGGCTTTTGAGGACTATGGTGCCCATTTTCATGTTTGTACAAAAATCGGTGTAGGCACAGCGACGATGTAAAAAAGTGGATGATGTGGGAAAATGCAGCTGAAAAGCGTTTTCAGGAATTTGCACATTCGCTACTCCCGAACAAATTGTTCCTGCGGTAAAACCGTAACAGTTATCCAAACAATTCCTTTTTTATGAGTGCCAGAAGGGTCGGGACATTCATGTGTGAAAGTCTCATGCTTGTACATGAAACGGTTTCAGAGTAGCGACGATGCGAAAACGTGTGATGTTTTCAATTTTCAGGCGTCATTTTTCAAAACCGCTCCATAGGAAATGAATGGGGGAGGTTTCGGGTTTGTGTCGCTCTGAGGTGATTTGCGAAAAATCTATAAATGCTACAGCAATGAGGGTTACATTTCCTGAATCCAGACAAAAATTCCTACGTTTTGATGTATAATTTATGTGGATAGGTTGAAAATTGAGTGACTGAGAAGAAGTTGTTCGGAGAAGAAGAATTTGTTGAATTTCTAGAGTGCGCACTCTATAACTGCCTCCTTGACGACCATAGCAACGCATGTTATTTGCTGAATTTCTTGAAAAGCCAAAATTATTTTAAGGAGGTACTATATGAAAATGGTAAAAGATATGAAAAAGCTGAAATATACCATAATAGCTGAAAGATATCACTACATTTTAAAAGTTGAATGGCGTTTCTAGCTGAAAGTAGGCTGAAGCAGTAAGCTGTCAAAAAGCAGCTGAAATGAGCAGAATTTCAGTGAATTACATTCATTTCCTATGGGAGAAAAAAAGCTGAAAATTTGCAGAAAAAGCTGAATATTTTAAAAAGTTGAAGAGTTAAAACTACAAAAAGATATAGCCATCGATTCCAGAAGAAGCTGAATAGTTTAAAAGTTGAATGGTTGAAATCGGAGAAAAATTGTAGGAGGAGAAGCGAATCAAACTTTAAACAGTAAAAACGCATTAGGAAGAATAAACACTAAGAAGAAGAAGAAGAAGAAGAAGAATAAAGAACTAGAAAAATTTGCATTTCCTGCGAAAATGCACTGTGAATGCAGATAGCTGAATGATTGAGCAAAAGATGCAGAAGATCTTTGAAGAAGAGAAAAAATAGCTGAAAAGCATTGAAGAAGTTGAAAAAGTTGAAGAAGTTGAAAAAGTTGAAGAATTTGAAAGAGTTGAAGAATTTGAACATGAAAGAACAATAGCTGAATGATTAGAAGAAGAAAAAACTGAGGGTAAGGCACCAAACATTTCATAACTCATTCTAAACACTGAATCATTTAACAAAGCAGAAGTAGAATTTCAAACTTGAATATACTGTAGCCATATGTGGGCCTGCATTTCTAGGGAGTATAAGGGGTTTCGCCCCCATTGAAAAGCATTGGATGTTTGACACCTCCTAGCTTGGAGATGCTTTACGTGACGTGGCCCAAATTTATAGTGGAGCATTCTGTATAAAGGAGGTAAAGACTCTGTAAAGCAGAAGTTTGTAGGACCTTCCTAGAGCTACTTCCGGTTAGCAACATGCTAACAGTTAGCCGCTAACAGGGTTGTGTTCAGTATCACCAGGTGAGTGTACTCTGTCAGTTTGGTCCAAATCCTGTACTGGGAAGTGCCTCAAAAAGGGTGCCAATACTTAATGTCACCAAAGGTCACCAAAGGTCATGAGTCAGATTGGCCTCCTTTAGCAACTCAGCCTCACCACATCTGGGCCCAGAACTCAACATTTGACCAAAATGGTCAGTAGCGCCATTTCCCACATGTGGGTGGTGCTGTATTGGCCAATTATGTCGTGTCTGGGCATCATGCCAGATCCTGTTGGAAGCAAAGGCCCAATAGGAAAGCATGTGAAATCCAAAATGGGACAGAAAAGTGACACATGGCTGAAAGTCACTTGAAAATTTAAAAATGTTAAGAGGAAGTGACTGTGCGAATTTCAGATTCCTACATTAATCACAGCCGCTGCAGCGGGCGTCGAAAGTTGCCATTATATCCCAATGGAGCTTCTCCCTCTGGCCCTCAGAGTTCCGTCGTCATGGAAACTCACTCACACCTGCAGCGGGCCAGTCTACCGAAGTGCAGAGACTTTGCTCACAATAAGTCCCATTGGATTATAATGGAGAACTTTGCCCCGAACAACGCTCCATATCTCCTGATCCGTAAATGGTAGAGACGTAATTTTTTCTGCGTTTATTTCGTAACGGATAGGGGAAGAAGACAGGCTATCGGTTTTTGCTGGAAAAAGTTTAATAAAGGCGTGAAAAATTATGATATAAAGGTGATTTTTATGGACTTTCAGAAATCCTCTAAAAAACGGTCCCGAACAAATCGCTGTAGCTGAAAAAGTATAAGAGATATCAAAATAATTCTTTCACTATGAGTATCAGCAGGCTTTTGAGGACTATGGTGCCCATTTTCATGTTTGTACAAAAATCGGTGTAGGCACAGCGACGATGTAAAAAAGTGGATGATGTGGGAAAATGCAGCTGAAAAGCGTTTTCAGGAATTTGCACATTCGCTACTCCCGAACAAATTGTTCCTGCGGTAAAACCGTAACAGTTATCCAAACAATTCCTTTTTTATGAGTGCCAGAAGGGTCGGGACATTCATGTGTGAAAGTCTCATGCTTGTACATGAAACGGTTTCGGAGTAGCGACGATGCGAAAACGTGTGATGTTTTCAATTTTCAGGCGTCATTTTTCAAAACCGCTCCATAGGAAATGAATGGGGGAGGTTTCAGGTTTGTGTCGCTCTGAGGTGATTTGCGAAAAATCTATAAATGCTACAGCAATGAGGGTTACATTTCCTGAATCCAGACAAAAATTCCTACGTTTTGATGTATAATTTATGTGGATAGGTTGAAAATTGAGCGACTGAGAAGAAGTTGTTCGGAGAAGAAGAATTTGTTGAATTTCTAGAGTGCGCACTCTATAACTGCCTCCTTGACGACCATAGCAACGCATGTTATTTGCTGAATTTCTTGAAAAGCCAAAATTATTTTAAGGAGGTACTATATGAAAATGGTAAAAGATATGAAAAAGCTGAAATAGACCATAATAGCTGAAAGATATCACTACATTTTAAAAGTTGAATGGCGTTTCTAGCTGAAAGTAGGCTGAAGCAGTAAGCTGTCAAAAAGGAGCTGAAATGAGCGGAATTTTAGTGAATTACATTCATTTCCTATGGGAGAAAAAAAGCTGAAAATTTGCAGAAAAAGCTGAATATTTTAAAAAGTTGAAGAGTTAAAAGTACAAAAAGATATAGCCATCGATTCCAGAAGAAGCTGAATAGTTTAAAAGTTGAATGGTTGAAATTGGAGAAAAATTGTAGGAGGAGAAGCGAATCAAACTTTAAACAGTAAAAACGCATTTGGAAGAATATCCTATAATAATAATAAGAAGAATAAAGAATAAAGAGAAACAGGATCTCAAGAACTGTGAATGCCTACTGCATTCACAGTAATAAAGAGAAACAGGATCTCAAGAACTGTGAATGCCTACTGCATTCACAGTAATAAAGAATAAAGAGAAACAGGATCTCAAGAACTGTGAATGCCTACTGCATTCACAGTAACTAGAAAAATTTGCATTTCCTGCGAAAATGCACTGTGAATGCAGATAGCTGAATGATTGAGCAAAAGATGCAGAAGATCTTTGAAGAAGAGAAAAAATAGCTGAAAAGCATTGAAGAAGTTGAAAAAGTTGAAGAAGTTGAAAAAGTTGAAGAAGTTGAAAAAGTTGAAGAATTTGAAAGAGTTGAAGAATTTGAACATGAAAGAACAATAGCTGAATGACTAGAAGAAGAAAAAACTGAGGGAAAGGCACCAAACATTTCCTAACTCATTCTAAACACTGAATCGTTTAACAAAGCATAAGTAGAATTTCAAACTTGAATATACTGTTGCCATATGTGGGCCTGCATTTCTAGGGAGTATAAGGGGTTTCGCCCCCATTGAAAAGCATTGGATGTTTGACACCTCCTAACTTGGAGATGCTTTACGTGATGAGGCCCAAACTTATTGTGGAGCATTCTGTATATAGGAGGTAAAGACTCTGTAAAGCAGAAGTTTGTAGGACCTTCCTAGAGCTACTTCCGGTTAGCAACATGCTAACAGTTAGCCGCTAACAGGGTTGTGTTCAGTATCACCAGGTGAGTGTACTCTGTCAGTTTGGTCCAAATCCTGTACTGGGAAGTGACTCAAAAAGGGTGCCAATACTTAATGTCATCAAAGGTCACCAAAGGTTATGAGTCAGATTGGCCTCCTTTAGCAACTCAGCCTCACCACATCTGGGCCCAGAACTCAACATTTGACCAAAATGGTCAGTAGCGCCATTTCCCACATGTGGGTGGTGCTGTATTGGCCAATTATGTCGTGTCTGGGCATCATGCCAGATCCTGTTGGAAGCAAAGGCCCAATAGGAAAGCATGTGAAATCCAAAATGGGACAGAAAAGTGACACATGGCTGAAAGTCACTTGAAAATTTAAAAATGTTAAGAGGAAGTGACTGTGCGAATTTCAGATTCCTACATTAATCACAGCCGCTGCAGCGGGCGTCGAAAGTTGCCATTGTATCCCAATGGAGCTTCTCCCTCTGGCCCTCAGAGTTCCGTCGTCATGGAAACTCACTCACACCTCTGCTGCAGGCCAGTCTACCGAAGTGCAGAGACTTTGCTCACAATAAGTCCCATTGGATTATAATGGAGAACTTTGCCCCGAACAACGCTCCATATCTCCTGATCCGTAAATGGTAGAGACGTAATTTTTTCTGCGTTTATTTTGTAACGGATAGGGGAAGAAGACAGGCTATCGGTTTTTGCTGGAAAAAGTTTAATAAAGGCGTGAAAAATTATGATATAAAGGTGATTTTTATGGACTTTCAGAAATCCTCTAGAAACGGTCCCGAACAAATCGCTGTAGCTGAAAAAGTATAAGAGATATCAAAATAATTCTTTCACTATGAGTATCAGCAGGCTTTTGAGGACTATGGTGCCCATTTTCATGTTTGTACAAAAATCGGTGTAGGCACAGCGACGATGTAAAAAAGTGGATGATGTGGGAAAATGCAGCTGAAAAGCGTTTTCAGGAATTTGCACATTCGCTACTCCCGAACAAATTGTTCCTGCGGTAAAACCGTAACAGTTATCCAAACAATTCCTTTTTTATGAGTGCCAGAAGGGTCGGGACATTCATGTGTGAAAGTCTCATGCTTGTACATGAAACGGTTTCGGAGTAGCGACGATGCGAAAACGTGTGATGTTTTCAATTTTCAGGCGTCATTTTTCAAAACCGCTCCATAGGAATTGAATGGGGGAGGTTTCGGGTTTGTGTCGCTCTGAGGTGATTTGTGAAAAATCTATAAATGCTACAGCAATGAGGGTTACATTTCCTGAATCCAGACAAAAATTCCTACGTTTTGATGTATAATTTATGTGGATAGGTTGAAAATTGAGCGAGTGAGAAGAAGTTGTTCGGAGTAGAAGAATTAGTTGAAATTCTAGAGTGCGCACTCTACCAACTGCCACTTGACGACCATAGCAACGCATGTTATTTGCTGAATTTCTTGAAAAGCCAAAATTATTTTAAGGAGGTACTATATGAAAATGGTAAAAGATATGAAAAAGCTGAAATAGACCGTAACAGCTGAAAGATATCACTACATTTTAAAAGTTGAATGGCGTTTCTAGCTGAAAGTAGGCTGAAGCAGTAAGCTGTCAAAAAGCAGCTGAAATGAGCGGAATTTTAGTGAATTACATTCATTTTCTATGGGAGAAAAAAAAGCTGAAAATTTGCAGGAAAAGCTGAATATTTTAAAAAGTTGAAAAGATATAAGTACAAAAAGATATAGCCATCGATTCCAGAAGAAGCTGAATAGTTTAAAAGTTGAATGGTTGAAATCGGAGAAAAACTGTAGGAGGAGAAGCGAATCAAACTTTAAACAGTAAAAAGGCGAAAGAGGATCTCAATAACTGTGAATGCCTACTGCATTCACAGTAATAAAGAGAAACAGGATCTCAAGAACTGTGAATGCCTACTGCATTCACAGTAATAAAGAGAAACAGGATCTCAAGAACTGTGAATGCCTACTGCATTCACAGTAATAATAAGAAGAATAAAGAATAAAGAGAAACAGGATCTCAAGAACTGTGAATGCCTACTGCATTCACAGTAATAAAGAGAAACAGGATCTCAAGAACTGTGAATGCCTACTGCATTCACAGTAATTACTGTGAATGCAGTAGGCATTCACAGTTATTGAGATCCTCTTTCGCCTTTTTTCTGTTTAAAGTTTGATTCGCTTCTCCTCCTACAGTTTTTCTCCGATTTCAACCATTCAACTTTTAAACTATTCAGCTTCTTCTGGAATCGATGGCTATATCTTTTTGTAGTTTTAACTCTTCAACTTTTTAAAATATTCAGCTTTTTCTGCAAATTTTCAGCTTTTTTTTCTCCCATAGGAAATGAATGTAATTCACTGAAATTCTGCTCATTTCAGCTGCTTTTTGACAGCTTACTGCTTCAGCCTACTTTCAGCTAGAAACGCCATTCAACTTTTAAAATGTAGTGATATCTTTCAGCTATTATGGTATATTTCAGCTTTTTCATATCTTTTACCATTTTCATATAGTACCTCCTTAAAATAATTTTGGCTTTTCAAGAAATTCAGCAAATAACATGCGTTGCTATGGTCGTCAAGGAGGCAGTTATAGAGTGCGCACTCTAGAAATTCAACAAATTCTTCTTCTCCGAACAACTTCTTCTCAGTCACTCAATTTTCAACCTATCCACATAAATTATACATCAAAACGTAGGAATTTTTGTCTGGATTCAGGAAATGTAACCCTCATTGCTGTAGCATTTATAGATTTTTCGCAAATCACCTCAGAGCGACACAAACCCGAAACCTCCCCCATTCATTTCCTATGGAGCGGTTTTGAAAAATGACGCCTGAAAATTGAAAACATCACACGTTTTCGCATCGTCGCTACTCCGAAACCGTTTCATGTACAAGCATGAGACTTTCACACATGAATGTCCCGACCCTTCTGGCACTCATAAAAAAGGAATTGTTTGAATAACTGTTACGGTTTTACCGCAGGAACAATTTGTTCGGGAGTAGCGAATGTTCAAATTTCTGAAAACGCTTTTCAGCTGCATTTTCCCACATCATCCACTTTTTTACATCGTCGCTGTGCCTACACCGATTTTTGTACAAACATGAAAATGGGCACCATAGTCCTCAAAAGCCTGCTGATACTCATAGTGAAAGAATTATTTTGATATCTCTTATACTTTTTCAGCTACAGCGATTTGTTCGGGACCGTTTTTTAGAGGATTTCTGAAAGTCCATAAAAATCACCTTTATATCATAATTTTTCACGCCTTTATTAAACTTTTTCCAGCAAAAACCGATAGCCTGTCTTCTTCCCCTATCCGTTACGAAATAAACGCAGAAAAAATTACGTCTCTACCATTTACGGATCAGGAGATATGGAGCGTTGTTCGGGGCAAAGTTCTCCATTATAATCCAATGGGACTTATTGTGAGCAAAGTCTCTGCACTTCGGTAGACTGGCCTGCAGCAGAGGTGTGAGTGAGTTTCCATGACGACGGAACTCTGAGGGCCAGAGGGAGAAGCTCCATTGGGATACAATGGCAACTTTCGACGCCCGCTGCAGCGGCTGTGATTAATGTAGGAATCTGAAATTCGCACAGTCACTTCCTCTTAACATTTTTAAATTTTCAAGTGACTTTCAGCCATGTGTCACTTTTCTGTCCCATTTTGGATTTCACATGCTTTCCTATTGGGCCTTTGCTTCCAACAGGATCTGGCATGATGCCCAGACACGACATAATTGGCCAATACAGCACCACCCACATGTGGGAAATGGCGCTACTGACCATTTTGGTCAAATGTTGAGTTCTGGGCCCAGATGTGGTGAGGCTGAGTTGCTAAAGGAGGCCAATCTGACTCATGACCTTTGGTGACCTTTGGTGACATTAAGTATTGGCACCCTTTTTGAGGCACTTCCCAGTACAGGATTTGGACCAAACTGACAGAGTACACTCACCTGGTGATACTGAACACAACCCTGTTAGCGGCTAACTGTTAGCATGTTGCTAACCGGAAGTAGCTCTAGGAAGGTCCTAAAAACTTCTGCTTTACAGAGTCTTTACCTCCTTTATACAGAATGCTCCACTATAAATTTGGGCCACGTCACGTAAAGCATCTCCAAGCTAGGTGGTGTCAAACATCCAATGCTTTTCAATGGGGGCGAAACCCCTTATACTCCCTAGAAATGCAGGCCCACATATGGCTACAGTATATTCAAGTTTGAAATTCTACTTCTGCTTTGTTAAATGATTCAGTGTTTAGAATGAGTTAGGAAATGTTTGGTGCCTTACCCTCAGTTTTTTCTTCTTCTAATCATTCAGCTATTGTTCTTTCATGTTCAAATTCTTCAACTCTTTCAAATTCTTCAACTTTTTCAACTTCTTCAACTTTTTCAACTTCTTCAATGCTTTTCAGCTATTTTTTCTCTTCTTCAAAGATCTTCTGCATCTTTTGCTCAATCATTCAGCTATCTGCATTCACAGTGCATTGTCGCAGGAAATGCAAATTTTTCTAGTTACTGTGAATGCAGTAGGCATTCACAGTTCTTGAGATCCTCTTTCGCGTTTTTACTGTTTAAAGTTTGATTCGCTTCTCCTCCTACAGTTTTTCTCCGATTTCAACCATTCAACTTTTAAACTATTCAGCTTCTTCTGGAATCGATGGCTATATCTTTTTGTACTTATACCTTTTCAACTTTTTAAAATATTCAGCTTTTTCTGCAAATGTTCAGCTTTTTTTTCTCCCATAGGAAATGAATGTAATTCACTAAAATTCCGCTCATTTCAGCTGCTTTTTGACAGCTTACTGCTTCAGCCTACTTTCAGCTAGAAACGCCATTCAACTTTTAAAATGTAGTGATATCTTTCAGCTATTATGGTATATTTCAGCTTTTTCATATCTTTTACCATTTTCATATAGTACCTCCTTAAAATAATTTTGGCTTTTCAAGAAATTCAGCAAATAACATGCGTTGCTATGGTCGTCAAGGAGGCAGTTATAGAGTGCACACTCTAGAAATTGAACAAATTCTTCTTCTCCAAACAACTTCTTCTCACTCGCTCAATTTTCAACCTATCCACATAAATTATACATCAAAACGTAGGAATTTTTGTCTGGATTCAGGAAATGTAACCCTCATTGGTGTAGCATTTATAGATTTTTCGCAAATCCCCTCAGAGCGACACAAACCCGAAACCTCCCCCATTCATTTCCTATGGAGCGGTTTTGAAAAATGACGTCTGAAAATCCAAAACATCACACGTTTTCGCATCGTCGCTACTCCTAAACCGTTTAATGTACAGGCATGAGACTTTCACACATTCAAGTCCAGACACTTCTGGCACTCACAAAAGAGGAATTTTTTGGATAACTGTTACGGTTTTGCCGCAGGAACAATTTGTTCGGGAGTAGCGACTGTTCAAAATCCGAAAAATGCTTTAGAGCTGCATTTTTCCACATGATCCACTTTTTTACATCGTCGGTGTGCCTACACCGATTTTTGTACAAACATAAAAATGAGCAACATAGTCCTCAAAAGCCTGCTGATACTCACAGTGAAAGAATTATTTTGATATCTCCTATACTTTTTCAGCTAGAGCGATTTGTTCGGGACCGTTTTTAGAGGATTTTTTTAATTCCTTAAAAATCCGCTTTAGATCATAATTTTTTACACCTTTATTAAAATATTTCCTGGAAAAACCGATAGCAAGTCTTCTTCCCCTATCCGTTAAGAAATAAACGCAGAAAAAATTACGTCTCTACCATTTACGGATCAGGAGATATGGAGCGTTGTGCGAGGCAAAGTTCTCCATTATAACCCAATGGGACATATTTTGAGCAAAGTCTCTGCACTTCGGTAGACTGGCCCGCTGCAGGTGTGTCAGTGAGTTTCCATGACGACGGAACTCTGAGGGCCAGAGGGAGAGGCTCCATTGAGATAGAATGGCAACTTTCGACGCTCACCACAGTTGCTGTGATTAATGTAGGAATCTGAAATTTGCACAGTCACTTCCTCTTGACATTTTAAAATTTTCAAGTGACTTTCAGCCATGTGTCCCTTTTCTGTCCCATTTTGGATTTCACATGCTTTCCTATTGGGCCTTTGCTTCCAACAGGACCTGGCATGATGCCCAGAGACGACCCAATTGGCCAATACAGCACCACCCACCTGTGGGAAATGGCGCTACATGCCATTTTGGTCAAATGTTGAGTTCTGGGCCCAGATGTGGTGAGGCTGAGTTGCTAAAGGAGGCCAATCTGACCCATGAACTTTGGTCACGTTTGGTGACATTAAGTATTGGCACCCTTTTTGAGGCACTTTCCAGTACAGGATTTGGACCAAACTAACAGAGTACAATCACCCGGTGATACTGAACACAACCATGTTAGCGGCTAACGGTTAGCATGTTGCTAACCGGAAGTAGCTCTAGGAAGGTCCTACAAACTTCTGCTTTACAGAGTCTGTACCTCCTTTATACAGAATGCTCCACAATAAATTTGGGCCTCGTCGCGTAAAGCATCTCCAAGTTAGGAGGTGTCAAACATCCAATGCTTTTCAATGGGGACGAAACCCCTTATACTCCTAGAAAAGCAGGCCCACATATGGCTACAGTATATTCAAGTTTTAAATTCCACTTCTGCTTTGTTAAACGATTCAGTGTTTAGAATGAGTTAGGAAATGTTTGGTGCCATTCCCTCAGTTTTTTCTTCTTCTAATCATTCAGCTATTGTTCTTTCATGTTCAACTTCTTCAACTTTTTCAACTTCTTCAACTTTTTCAACTTCAATGCTTTTCAGCTATTTGTTCTCTTCTTCAAAGATCTTCTGCATCTTTTGCTCAATCATTCAGCTATCTGCATTCACAGTGCATTTTCGCAGGAAATGCAAATTTTTCTAGTATATAATAATATTCCTTACCTGCAGATTGCTTGCTTTACACAAAAGGCACAGTCTCACTTCTGAACAAGTTCATTGTGCTGCGCTTCATTTTTGATGGTAGCTTTTGTATAACATAGGTGACACAGAAATATCAGTGAAAGCAATAATTACTGTGAATGCAGTAGGCATTCACAGTTCTTGAGATCCTCTTTCGCCTTTTTACTGTTTAAAGTTTGATTCGCTTCTCCTCCTACAATTTTTCTCCGATTTCAACCATTCAACTTTTAAACTATTCAGCTTCTTCTGGAATCGATGGCTATATCTTTTTGTACTTATACCTTTTCAACTTTTTAAAATATTCAGCTTTTTCTGCAAATTTTCAGCTTTTTTTTTCTCCCATAGGAAATGAATGTAATTCACTAAAATTCCACTCATTTCAGCTGCTTTTTGACAGCTTATTGCTTCAGCCTACTTTCAGCTAGAAACGCCATTCAACTTTTAAAATGTAGTGATATCTTTAAAGCTATTATGGTATATTTCAGCTTTTTCATATCTTTTACCATTTTCATATAGTACCTCCTTAAAATAATTTTGGCTTTTCAAGAAATTCAGCAAATCACATGCGTTGCTATGGTCGTCATGGAGGCAGTTATAGAGTGCACACTCTAGAAATTCAACAAATTCTTCTTCTCCGAACAACTTCTTCTCACTCGCTCAATTTTCAACCTATCCACATAAATTATACATCAAAACGTAGGAATTTTTGTCTGGATTTAGGAAATGTAACCCTCATTGGTGTAGCATTTATAGATTTTTCGTAAATCACCTCAGAGTGACACAAACCCGAAACCTACCCCATTCATTTCCTATGGAGCGGTTTTGAAAAATGACGTCTGAAAATCCAAAACACCACACGTTTTTGCATCGTCTCTACTCCTAAACCGTTTCATGTACAAGCATGAGACTTTCAAACATGAATGTCCCGACCCTTCTGGCACTCACAAAAAAGGAATTGTTTGGATAACTGTTACGGTTTTGCCGCAGGAACAATTTGTTCGGGAGTAGCGAATGTGCAAAATCCTGAAAATGCTTTAGAGCTGCATTTTTCCACATGATCCACTTTTTTACATCGTCGCTGTGCCTACACCGATTTTTGTACAAACATAAAAATGAGCAACATAGTCCTCAAAAGCCTGCTGATACTCACAGTGAAAGAATTATTTTGATATCTCTTATACTTTTTCAGCTAGAGCGATTTGTTCGGGACCGTTTTTAGAGGATTTTTGAAATTCCTTAAAAATCCCCTTTATATCATAATTTTTTACGCCTTTATTAAAATATTTCCAGCAAAAACCGATAGCAAGTCTTCTTCCCCTATCCGTTAAGAAATAAACGCAGAAAAAATTACGTCTCTACCATTTACGGATCAGGAGATATGAAGTGTTGTGCGAGGCAATGTTCTCCATTATAATCCAATGGGACTTATTGTGAGCAAAGTCTCTGCACTTCGGTAGACTGGCCTGCAGCAGAGGTGTGAGTGAGTTTCCATGACGACGGAACTCTGAGGGCCAGAGGGAGAAGCTCCATTGGGATACAATGGCAACTTTCGACGCCCGCTGCAGCGGCTGTGATTAATGTAGGAATCTGAAATTCGCACAGTCACTTCCTCTTAACATTTTTAAATTTTCAAGTGACTTTCAGCCATGTGTCACTTTTCTGTCCCATTTTGGATTTCACATGCTTTCCTATTGGGCCTTTGCTTCCAACAGGATCTGGCATGATGCCCAGACACGACATAATTGGCCAATACAGCACCACCCACATGTGGGAAATGGCGCTACTGACCATTTTGGTCAAATGTTGAGTTCTGGGCCCAGATGTGGTGAGGCTGAGTTGCTAAAGGAGGCCAATCTGACTCATGACCTTTGGTGACCTTTGGTGACATTAAGTATTGGCACCCTTTTTGAGGCACTTCCCAGTACAGGATTTGGACCAAACTGACAGAGTACACTCACCTGGTGATACTGAACACAACCCTGTTAGCGGCTAACTGTTAGCATGTTGCTAACCGGAAGTAGCTCTAGGAAGGTCCTAAAAACTTCTGCTTTACAGAGTCTTTACCTCCTTTATACAGAATGCTCCACTATAAATTTGGGCCACGTCACGTAAAGCATCTCCAAGCTAGGTGGTGTCAAACATCCAATGCTTTTCAATGGGGGCGAAACCCCTTATACTCCCTAGAAATGCAGGCCCACATATGGCTACAGTATATTCAAGTTTGAAATTCTACTTCTGCTTTGTTAAATGATTCAGTGTTTAGAATGAGTTAGGAAATGTTTGGTGCCTTACCCTCAGTTTTTTCTTCTTCTAATCATTCAGCTATTGTTCTTTCATGTTCAAATTCTTCAACTCTTTCAAATTCTTCAACTTTTTCAACTTCTTCAACTTTTTCAACTTCTTCAATGCTTTTCAGCTATTTTTTCTCTTCTTCAAAGATCTTCTGCATCTTTTGCTCAATCATTCAGCTATCTGCATTCACAGTGCATTGTCGCAGGAAATGCAAATTTTTCTAGTTACTGTGAATGCAGTAGGCATTCACAGTTCTTGAGATCCTCTTTCGCGTTTTTACTGTTTAAAGTTTGATTCGCTTCTCCTCCTACAGTTTTTCTCCGATTTCAACCATTCAACTTTTAAACTATTCAGCTTCTTCTGGAATCGATGGCTATATCTTTTTGTACTTATACCTTTTCAACTTTTTAAAATATTCAGCTTTTTCTGCAAATGTTCAGCTTTTTTTTCTCCCATAGGAAATGAATGTAATTCACTAAAATTCCGCTCATTTCAGCTGCTTTTTGACAGCTTACTGCTTCAGCCTACTTTCAGCTAGAAACGCCATTCAACTTTTAAAATGTAGTGATATCTTTCAGCTATTATGGTATATTTCAGCTTTTTCATATCTTTTACCATTTTCATATAGTACCTCCTTAAAATAATTTTGGCTTTTCAAGAAATTCAGCAAATAACATGCGTTGCTATGGTCGTCAAGGAGGCAGTTATAGAGTGCACACTCTAGAAATTGAACAAATTCTTCTTCTCCAAACAACTTCTTCTCACTCGCTCAATTTTCAACCTATCCACATAAATTATACATCAAAACGTAGGAATTTTTGTCTGGATTCAGGAAATGTAACCCTCATTGGTGTAGCATTTATAGATTTTTCGCAAATCCCCTCAGAGCGACACAAACCCGAAACCTCCCCCATTCATTTCCTATGGAGCGGTTTTGAAAAATGACGTCTGAAAATCCAAAACATCACACGTTTTCGCATCGTCGCTACTCCTAAACCGTTTAATGTACAGGCATGAGACTTTCACACATTCAAGTCCAGACACTTCTGGCACTCACAAAAGAGGAATTTTTTGGATAACTGTTACGGTTTTGCCGCAGGAACAATTTGTTCGGGAGTAGCGACTGTTCAAAATCCGAAAAATGCTTTAGAGCTGCATTTTTCCACATGATCCACTTTTTTACATCGTCGGTGTGCCTACACCGATTTTTGTACAAACATAAAAATGAGCAACATAGTCCTCAAAAGCCTGCTGATACTCACAGTGAAAGAATTATTTTGATATCTCCTATACTTTTTCAGCTAGAGCGATTTGTTCGGGACCGTTTTTAGAGGATTTTTTTAATTCCTTAAAAATCCGCTTTAGATCATAATTTTTTACACCTTTATTAAAATATTTCCTGGAAAAACCGATAGCAAGTCTTCTTCCCCTATCCGTTAAGAAATAAACGCAGAAAAAATTACGTCTCTACCATTTACGGATCAGGAGATATGGAGCGTTGTGCGAGGCAAAGTTCTCCATTATAACCCAATGGGACATATTTTGAGCAAAGTCTCTGCACTTCGGTAGACTGGCCCGCTGCAGGTGTGTCAGTGAGTTTCCATGACGACGGAACTCTGAGGGCCAGAGGGAGAGGCTCCATTGAGATAGAATGGCAACTTTCGACGCTCACCACAGTTGCTGTGATTAATGTAGGAATCTGAAATTTGCACAGTCACTTCCTCTTGACATTTTAAAATTTTCAAGTGACTTTCAGCCATGTGTCCCTTTTCTGTCCCATTTTGGATTTCACATGCTTTCCTATTGGGCCTTTGCTTCCAACAGGACCTGGCATGATGCCCAGAGACGACCCAATTGGCCAATACAGCACCACCCACCTGTGGGAAATGGCGCTACATGCCATTTTGGTCAAATGTTGAGTTCTGGGCCCAGATGTGGTGAGGCTGAGTTGCTAAAGGAGGCCAATCTGACCCATGAACTTTGGTCACGTTTGGTGACATTAAGTATTGGCACCCTTTTTGAGGCACTTTCCAGTACAGGATTTGGACCAAACTAACAGAGTACAATCACCCGGTGATACTGAACACAACCATGTTAGCGGCTAACGGTTAGCATGTTGCTAACCGGAAGTAGCTCTAGGAAGGTCCTACAAACTTCTGCTTTACAGAGTCTGTACCTCCTTTATACAGAATGCTCCACAATAAATTTGGGCCTCGTCGCGTAAAGCATCTCCAAGTTAGGAGGTGTCAAACATCCAATGCTTTTCAATGGGGACGAAACCCCTTATACTCCTAGAAAAGCAGGCCCACATATGGCTACAGTATATTCAAGTTTTAAATTCCACTTCTGCTTTGTTAAACGATTCAGTGTTTAGAATGAGTTAGGAAATGTTTGGTGCCATTCCCTCAGTTTTTTCTTCTTCTAATCATTCAGCTATTGTTCTTTCATGTTCAACTTCTTCAACTTTTTCAACTTCTTCAACTTTTTCAACTTCAATGCTTTTCAGCTATTTGTTCTCTTCTTCAAAGATCTTCTGCATCTTTTGCTCAATCATTCAGCTATCTGCATTCACAGTGCATTTTCGCAGGAAATGCAAATTTTTCTAGTATATAATAATATTCCTTACCTGCAGATTGCTTGCTTTACACAAAAGGCACAGTCTCACTTCTGAACAAGTTCATTGTGCTGCGCTTCATTTTTGATGGTAGCTTTTGTATAACATAGGTGACACAGAAATATCAGTGAAAGCAATAATTACTGTGAATGCAGTAGGCATTCACAGTTCTTGAGATCCTCTTTCGCCTTTTTACTGTTTAAAGTTTGATTCGCTTCTCCTCCTACAATTTTTCTCCGATTTCAACCATTCAACTTTTAAACTATTCAGCTTCTTCTGGAATCGATGGCTATATCTTTTTGTACTTATACCTTTTCAACTTTTTAAAATATTCAGCTTTTTCTGCAAATTTTCAGCTTTTTTTTTCTCCCATAGGAAATGAATGTAATTCACTAAAATTCCACTCATTTCAGCTGCTTTTTGACAGCTTATTGCTTCAGCCTACTTTCAGCTAGAAACGCCATTCAACTTTTAAAATGTAGTGATATCTTTAAAGCTATTATGGTATATTTCAGCTTTTTCATATCTTTTACCATTTTCATATAGTACCTCCTTAAAATAATTTTGGCTTTTCAAGAAATTCAGCAAATCACATGCGTTGCTATGGTCGTCATGGAGGCAGTTATAGAGTGCACACTCTAGAAATTCAACAAATTCTTCTTCTCCGAACAACTTCTTCTCACTCGCTCAATTTTCAACCTATCCACATAAATTATACATCAAAACGTAGGAATTTTTGTCTGGATTTAGGAAATGTAACCCTCATTGGTGTAGCATTTATAGATTTTTCGTAAATCACCTCAGAGTGACACAAACCCGAAACCTACCCCATTCATTTCCTATGGAGCGGTTTTGAAAAATGACGTCTGAAAATCCAAAACACCACACGTTTTTGCATCGTCTCTACTCCTAAACCGTTTCATGTACAAGCATGAGACTTTCAAACATGAATGTCCCGACCCTTCTGGCACTCACAAAAAAGGAATTGTTTGGATAACTGTTACGGTTTTGCCGCAGGAACAATTTGTTCGGGAGTAGCGAATGTGCAAAATCCTGAAAATGCTTTAGAGCTGCATTTTTCCACATGATCCACTTTTTTACATCGTCGCTGTGCCTACACCGATTTTTGTACAAACATAAAAATGAGCAACATAGTCCTCAAAAGCCTGCTGATACTCACAGTGAAAGAATTATTTTGATATCTCTTATACTTTTTCAGCTAGAGCGATTTGTTCGGGACCGTTTTTAGAGGATTTTTGAAATTCCTTAAAAATCCCCTTTATATCATAATTTTTTACGCCTTTATTAAAATATTTCCAGCAAAAACCGATAGCAAGTCTTCTTCCCCTATCCGTTAAGAAATAAACGCAGAAAAAATTACGTCTCTACCATTTACGGATCAGGAGATATGAAGTGTTGTGCGAGGCAATGTTCTCCATTATAATCCTATTGGACATAGTCTGAGCAAAGTGTCTGCACTTCAGTAGAATGGCAAGCTGCAGGTGTGAGTGAGTTTCCATGACGACGGAACCCTGCTGGCCAGAGGTTACTAGGTCAGGGACAGGCTCCATTCGGATAGAATGACAACTTTCCACGCCCACTGCAGTGGCTGTGATGAATGTAGGAATCTGAAATTCGCACAGTCACTTCCTCTTAACATTTTAAAATTTTCAAGTGATTATCAGGCATGTGTGACTTTTCTGTCACTTTTTGGATTTCACATGCTTTCCTATTGGGCCTTTGCTTCCAACAGGACCTGGCATGATGCCCAGAGACGACCCAATTGGCCAATACAGCACCACCCACCTGTGGGAAATGGCGCTACACACCATTTTGATCAAATGTTGAGTTCTGGGCCCAGATTTGGTGAGGCTGAGTTGCTAAAGGAGGCCAATCTGACCCATGACCTTTGGTGACCTTTGGTGACGTTAAGTATTGGCACCCTTTTTGAGGCACTTCCCAGTACAGGAGTTGGACCAAACTAACAGAGTACCATCACACGGTGATACTGAACACAACCCTGTTAGTGGCTAACGGTTAGCATGTTGCTAACCGGAAGTAGCTCTAGGAAGGTCCTACAAACTTCTGCTTTACAGAGTCCGTACCTCCTTTATACAGAATGCTCCAAAATAAATTTGGGCCTCGTCGCGTAAAGCATCTACAAGTTAGGAGGTGTCAAACATCCAATGCTTTTCAATGGGGGCGAAACCGCTTATACTCCTAGAAATGCAGGCCCACATATGGCTACAGTATATTCAAGTTTGAAATTCTACTTCTGCTTTGTTAAACGATTCAGTGTTTATAATGAGTTAGGAAATGTTTGGTGCCATTCCCTCAGTTTTTTCTTCTTCTAATCATTCAGCTATTGTTCTTTCATGTTCAAATTCTTCAACTCTTTCAAATTCTTCAACTTTTTCAACTTCTTCAATGCTTTTCAGCTATTTTTTCTCTTCTTCAAAGATCTTCTGCATCTTTTGCTCAATCATTCAGCTTACTGCATTCACAGTGCATTTTCGCATGAAATGCAAATTTTTCTAGTTTAGTCTGTATCACATTTTGAGATAGCACTAATCATCTGTTTAAACATTTTAGGGTTTCTAGGCATAATTGGCTGCATAAATTGTACTGCTCCTTCATTAAATTAAGGAGATTATGTAAATAGGAAGTGTAAGTGCTGTTGAATTCATGTTAAAATGAATCATTCATAATTTATGTTGTTAAATAGTTTAGGTAAAAACTTGAAATGAATAAACTCATGTGCGTGTTATAAGATAAAACACGGGTTAATTTCATAATGTATTTATAAGTTTGTTTTATCGGCGCTGTTATGTTTCAGCCAGGAACCAATGTACGTACTTGTGTACCACTTCGGTAAATGAATCGATGCTGCACTATGAAACTAGATTGCAAAGCCTGATCCAAGCGTGTCAAGAACCTCTCTTCATGACAAACGGCTAATGAGGTATTATTATTTGTTTATTGATGCATTTGTTTATACTTATGCAGCGCAGCATTTTGCTCTTATTTGTACTTGTACATTGTTTGTTTGAGCTGATTTATATATTTGTGTCTGTACAGTTCTCACGGCATTAAAGTATGAACGCCATAAAGCGTGTAAATGGAGCGTCATGTTGAACGACATGAGAGAAAAGACGAAATAAATGGCAGTTAAAGAGAAACCGATCCGTGTCTGTCGTGACGAGAGCTACAGGAAGTCTTTCCATAGTGTTAATGGGCAGGTTAGGCCTGCATACTCTTAATCAATACAAATGTAGTTGAAATTGCTGCTAACTATAGTTTTGTAGTGTGAAGATGCAGCCCACATAATCAGCAATGTGGAAGCCTGGGTCTGTGCCTGACTCGTACTTTTTGTGAGTCCACACTGAGAGCTAGCCTTGTCCATGGTGAATTTGCAGTGGCTCGCAAAAATATTCATGCCCCTTGAACTTTTCCACATTTTGTCCCATTACAACCACAAACATAAATATATTTTAGTGGAATCTTATATGTGCCCTGCGATAAACTGGCAACCTGTCCAGGGTGTATCCCGCCTCTCGCCTATTGACAGCTGGCGGTGGTCAGAGGGCCCGGTGGCGCGGGTGCATGGCAGCCTCGCCTCTGTCAGTCTGCCCCAGGGCAGCTGTAGCTACTAACATAGCTCACCACCGTCAGGGTGTGAATGTGTGCGTGAATGGGTGAATGACTAAACTGTAGTGTGAAGCGCTTTGGAGGTCGTCAAGACTAGTTAAAGCGCTATACAAGTACAAGCCATTTACCATTTACCATGTACCATAGGCACCAGCAACCCTCGCGACACCACAAGGTATAGATGTGTTAGAAGATGGATGGATGGAATCTTATATGAAAGACTAACACAAAGCGTTATACAATTATGAAGTAAAAAGAATATTATACATGATTTTTTTTTTTAATTACGAAGAAAACTGAAATGTGTGGTGTGCAAAAGTATTCAGCCCCCATTTTTCTCTGACTGTATCCAATTGCCTTCAGAAGCTGCCTGAGGATTGCTAATGACTGAATAGAGTAAATTTGTGTGTAATCTAATCTCAGTACAAATACAGCTGCTCTGCGACAGCCTCAGAGGCTGGTTAAGAGAATATTGGGGAGCAAACAGCATCATGAAGCCCAAGGAACACAAAAGACAGGTCAGGGATAAAGTTGTGGAGAGGTTTAAAGCAGGCTTAGACATCTCACGGAGCACTGTTCATCATCCAGAAATGGTAAAAGGATGGCACAGCTGTAAACCTACCATGACAAGGCAGTCCATCTAAACGTACAGACCGAACAAAGAGAGCGCTGATCAGAGTTGCAGCCAAGAGGCCCATGGTGACTCTGGACAACCTGCAGAGATCCACAGCTCAGGTGGAGGAATCTGTCCACAGGACAACTGTTAGTCGTGCACAAATGTGGTCTTTATGGAAGAGTGACAACAAGAAAACCGTTGTTAAAAGAAAACCATAGGAAGTTGTGTTTGCAATTTTTCAGAAGCCATGCTGGGGGTAGCAAATGTGGAAGAAGGTGCTTTGGTCAGGCGAGACCAAAATGTAAATTTTTGGCCAAAATGTAAGACACTATGTGTGGCGGAGAACTAACACTGCCTATCAATCTGAACACATCATCCCCAGTGTCACATATGGTGGTGGCAGCATCATGGTCTGGGGTGTTTCTCGTCATCAGAGACAGGGAAGATGGTCAGAGTTGATAGGAAGATGGATGGAGCCAAATAAAGGGCAATCTTAGAAGAAAACCTGTTGCAGCCTGCAGAAGACTTGAGTCTGGGGTGGAGGTTCACCTTCCAACAAAACAACGACCCTAAACATAAAGCCGGGGCTACAATGGGATGGTTATAACAAAACATATGTTATAGAATGGCCCAGTCAAAGTCCAGACCTAAACCCAATCGAGAATATGTGGCAATATCTGAAAACTGCTGTTCACAAACACTCTCCATCTGATCAGACTGAGCCTGAACTGTTTTACAAAGAAGAATGGGCAAAAAATTAAGTCTCTAGATGTACCTTTCTCTCTCACACTCAGACTCTGTGCCATGTAATCCAATATAAATAATATGCAAAACCCACCTGTACTTTTGACAAGCATTTGTTACATGTAGTGGTGACTATCAAGGAAGCTTCCGCTATGCAGGGAAGAATATTCAAATTCAGGTGTCAGAATGAGAACGAGGCTGTTAAATATCTAAGCTGATTCCTATTTTTCTCATTTTGTAGTGGAGGAGCTAAGCGCTCTGTTCTGTTCAGTCATCTGTGAAAATAGTTTATAAAAAACTAATTTCAGTGAACAGATTTTGTTCTTCCTCCAAAGATGCCGTTGAAGCGATTGCTTGTCTATTTGATTGGTAAGTCACTCATTTCCTTTTTGTTCAGTGTTTTTATGTTTAAAACACTAAATTGTCAGAAATAATAATACCAATGTAGTCTTAAGAGTCCAATTTTAAGGCCAGTGACCCTGCTACTGTACAAAACAGGGTTTAATCAGAGGGTTGTAAAGTGCCTTGAGATGACATGTTTCATGAATTGTTATATAAATATATATATATATATATAAAATTGAATTGAATTGGAGGCTGAGGTTTAGAGAAAGTTAAACTTGTAATATAGCTGCATGTTGCTCAGTTTCAAAATAACAATGGACATTTTTTGTCATGTCACTTCTCAGGAAGGCTGTGTTTAATTCAGCAAACTGCAGGTAAAACCAACTGTACTTCTTGCTCTAATTAATTAATATTTTATTTTTTATTTCTGTACCCTTTAAGTTGCATATATGTACTGCACCTGTTCAGGTAAATAAGTCATGAGTGTCATGTAAATACAAACAATATGAAGTTAAATAATCTGTAATTTCTATGTTTCTTCTGAAGGTGTCTGTGATTCACCAAAACTAAATCTGACTGGCAAGAAAGCATCTCAGTCTTCAAACTACACTGATAATGGTGGGATACCATACATCGCTGACAGAGCCTTTGATGGGGATCACTCCACATGTTCTAATACCGAGCTGCAGACTAACTCCTGGTGGAGAATTGACCTGCAGGGTGTTTACAACATTTCCTGTATCTCTATCTACAATGCTGGCCAGAACGATAATGTTAATATAAACGGTGCTAAGATCTACATCGGGAACTCTCTGCAGAACAACGGCACCAGCAACACACTGTGAGAATCTCATGTTTCCTTTAATTGATCGTTTTCACATTTTAGATTTATGCATGTGTATCATCCAATAATTCTTTTACCAGCCTTGAAAATAAATGTTTAAACCGAACAGAGTTCGATGCCCCTCACTCACTGCTTAATTTTGCAGTATCTTGGTTAGATATATGTCACAGAATTGTTTAAAAACATTTCAGAATCAGAATCAGAATCAAGTTTAATCGCCAAGTAGGTTTGCACATACAAGGAATTTGACTTGGTGTTGATGGTGCAGACAGAAATAAGAATACAATAAAATAAAGTAAAATTGAATAAAATCAATATATATACAGAAGTAATATACATTCAGTAGACTGTGCGTTAATGTAACGCAGAAGCTTGTAGTCCTGAACGGGGGAGAGAGACAGTGTCCAGTGTCATAGGCGGCTCTTGGCCTTGTTCATAAGACCGTTAGCAGATGGGAAAAAGCTGTTCTTGTGGCGTGAGGTTCTGGTCCTGATGGACCGCAGCCTCCTGCCAGATGGAAGTGTCTGAAATAGTCCATGACTGGGGTGCGAGGGATCAGCCATTTCTGGTGAAAGTCTCACTAATTTGCTCGTGATTAGGTTTCATATTAAATGTTAGAAACAGCTTAGTGCTTGATTTAATCCTATGGGTCTCCAATGCTGCCTGTAAATGTTTACAGATTTCTTCTCCATTGTTATCTTCAGGACAACTGCATTAATTGGACTGAATATGAAGTTATTGGTTCCTATTAAAAAATTTCTGTTAAATAATTTCATGTTTTTTTTCCCTCTTGTCCAGGGTTGAAAACATCTCAGGTTTCACAAAAGGCCAGATCAAGGACTATATATATATATATATATATATATATATATATATATATATATATATATATATATATATATATATATATATATATATACTATAAACTTTAACATCATTTAATATATTGTTGCAATAACCATTTTGAAAACTCTTATTTTAACTTCCACCTACTGCATGGGTAACAGGAGTTATTCGTGACATTATAATTACACGCAATTGTATATTTTCTGTGTTTTATTTATATGCCTGATTATTGTTAGCTACTGTCTTACTAGTTTGTTTACCCAGTGTTGTTTTTATAATGAACACTGTAGCTATATAAACTACTGTCCCAACTAAGTTCTCTCTCTTTCCATTGTGCTCTGTGGAACAGGTGAGCACATTTCATTGTGGGTTAATCATTTTCATCAAACAATGTAGCAAACTATTGTTCCTAACACATTACCAATTTCATGTCAGTACTGATATCTATCATGATATTTTCCCCAATTGAGCCTCTGATCTGTTTTGAAGGTGTTCATTTACTTGTTGAAGCAGTGTGTATTTCTTATTTTTATGATTAAGGGTTCAATTAGATGGAAAAAAAAGTTTTATTTCGTCCAAAGTACCAAGGGGCACCCACGCTGTCCAGGAGTATGAAGCGTGAGTGAGAAAGCAAGTTTTTATATATAATAGTAAGGTCTGTAAAGCTTTACAGACAAACCATGAAATTACTGGCAAGAGTATACATACAATTAAAAAATCCGGCAATCAAATTGAATATGACAACATAATAAAATCAATACAGTAAACATACACCAATACAATTACAGCAAAAGATTAGGTTCAATATAAAAACAGTAAATTAAAAATGATCAGTGCAAAGATCAAACTGAAGATGAACGAAGCATAATCAAAAACAAACTGGAGTGGATGTGTCTGATATCGATTGTTCCATAGTTTTGGTGCCTAATATGAAAAAACATTATCATTAAATCACAACATTGAAATATAACATTTTTTTCCAGATTTTCCCCCCCCACTTTATTTAAAACTAAAGACATTTCTCCATGAAGTCCAGAAGATGTTGCTGCATTCACAACCCAAAAAGTCTCAAAGGGTTAAAAGCATAAGAATATATAGTATATAACATAAAAATGTAAACTATAAGTTAATGAAGAATGTCACAAATTAATCATGGATGTTTATCAATTAGAAGTAGTACATTTTAACTGCGCTGTGAAGTCAGGCTGTCCTTCGTGTCTTCGTCCCTGTTCCGTCACTTCCGGGAACCTTTCTTCCAGGAACCAAAGATTTAACTCATGTTCCGTCGGCGCCGCTCATGGCGGACTGTCGTCAGAAACAAAGTTGTCGTAAAATGTGATTTTATGAAGCTTTTAGCGTCCAAATGGAGATAATCGGCAGCACGTTTGATGACTCTGTGTTTTCAGAGGCCAGAGAGCGGCTGTGTGCGTCTCTGTCGCCTTATAACGCTAAACTGTGCGAAGCAGAGGTGAGGCTGTTCACGGTGTGCTGCTGTTTTAGTGATGGGGAATGGCTGTATTGCTCTGATTAAAGTGGGGATACTGGTTAGGCAACTGTTTGGTTTAGATAAATGTGAATACTACTTTTTGTCTCTGATGTTCTGACACCAAAATTAATGTGTTCTTGAACACTGTTGCAATGAATTGCTGTTCATCAGAATGCTTTTTCATTCAAGTAGAAAGGTTGACTGTGTGTTTCTGTTTTTGCCGATGTGACAACGTGTGACAACGTCATTTTGTGTCTGAAACTCTTTTGTTAAAATGACTTGCATGTCTTAAAAGCCCACTGGAAAGGCATGTTGTGACATTTCATACTTTAAGTATTTCTAGGTTTTCCTGACTTATAACAAACATATTTGCCCTTTACGTTTAACATGTGAGCTTTGTCCTCTCGTTTCTCCTCGCAGTGGTTTTGTGAGAGTGCTGCTCTGGACACGGACGATTGTTTGGAGAAGCAGAAAGTGTTTAAGTTCAGAGGTGACCTGGCTTTTAGACGAGGGAACTACCAGGTAACTGAATTTATTTTATCTGCTTTCATTAACTGACAGCTTATCATCCAGCAGAGTTTGCAAAACTGAACAGCGACTGGAAAGCAGCAACAACATTTGCATCTAAAATGATAGCATTTCCCCGTAGAAAATTTGCCCAGACTATTTATGTGTTCAGAATTTAAATATTATGCTGTTGGGATAACAGACAGGGATTATGGAGAGGAAATGATTTATATTCGAATCATTTGTTTGCACATATTTGGTTCTATTATAAACAGAAAAGCATTTAGCCAGCACCCACAGAAGGTTTTATTGGAACTGATATTCAATCTTTTAACCCCAACATTTCAGCTCTGAATTTTATGAAATACAAATAAATGAATTGATTTATTACATCTTTAATGATTTTACTACAGTGTCACTATTAATACCAGCAGCTTAGTTTAAAACCAAATACTTTGCAGACTTTAATTCTGTCTCATGCTGACGGTTCAGAGAGCCTTGGATGCCTACAGCAGCTGCCTGCAGTGGATCGCAGACAACAACTTAACCATCAGGCGTGATGTCCTGGAGGGAATGGCCCGCTGCTGCACCAGGCTGGGACGGAGGGAACAGGCGCTGGAGGCAGCTGAATTACTGGTAAACCTTTTCTTTAGGCCCCTTTTCCTGAAATTGCCTGCAGTCATAGTTATTCACTCAGCATTCAAGCAAAAGGTCAGACTGATCAGAGGTTCTTTTGGTTCCTGATTTATGTCAAGAACTATCATGACATAATATTAACGGCTGTTCATTTTTCTTAAATCATTTAAAAATGAAATGACTAGAACAATCCTTCCATTAATATCTGCTGTATGTATGTCAAAGAATACAATACATATGATTAAATTCAAGATCTGTTATCACTTCAGGTTATTTAGGTGAAGACGTAAGTAAAAGATTGATATACATTTTGGGAGATCTACATTAGATTACATTTGTACTTCACTGGCGTTACTGTAGCTCTACTGGAGTTGTGCTAAACAAGCTTAGAGAAAAGAACAGGTTACTCAAAATTATAAAGGTTTAATACGGCATCTAACTTTGGATCAGAACCAACATTACGAGCGAAGGTTCTCTGGATTCTCCACACTGTGACTAATGTAAATGGCACTCGTGTGAAGCGAATGGCTCCAAAACATGTGTCCTATCAAAAAAATGCTCACATAACCGGCTTTAGACTGGCGGATTTTATCAGCTCATTGGTTGTGCAGCAGCCAGTGACTTAATGAAGCTTGATAGAGTAAGTAAGTGTTGGATTTTAGCAAACATGATTACTGACATTTATTATATTTAAGTAATTGGTAAAATAGCTACTCAAGTAATAACTGTTTGATCATAACATCTGATTCAGTATTTAAAAATTAGATAACCACACAGACAAATTAATAAGGTTATGTGCAAATTTGGAAATCTTAAGGACAGAAAAAAATAAGTTATACAAGAACAACACAATTCCAAAAACCTGGCGATACTTCTGGATAATTTTATTGAAGTAAAAGGAAAGACTACTTTGCAGTGAAATAACTCCAAAAAGTTAGTCACCCATTTTGAGTTAATAATTAATATTAAGACTTAAAAAGTCTTAAATTTGAGTTGGTGACACTTGCAGAAACCCTGAAGATGGTGAAAAACTTACTGACTGGTGCTTGGGTTGCTACTTGCTATTTGAAAATTTTTTCCTGCTGTTGGTTCAATGAGAAAATCATTAAACTTTGGTTTAAAAAATATTGTTCAATGCACTTATGTTCTACTGAATTTGATGAAGTATCCTTTTATAAAGTGTGAGTTTTATTTTTAGAGCAGCATTTGTATTTGTGGGACTGACTGTATGAAATGACAGATTTAGTGCCAGAAAGACTGATGACATTTTTATACTTCAACGTTTTAATATAAAATATATTGTCTGTCAATTGGCTGATTTTGTATTTATTTTCTTTTTACGTATTCGTGGTTTCTTGAGGTAAAAAAATGGATGCACAGCTGACCGATAATTGTCATTATTCAACCATTAACATATTTCAGAGATCAGCATTAAAATAAATGAGATTAGCTTTCTGCATTTCCTATAGATGACTGACAGTAAACGTTCCCTCTAACCTGTTTTACTCAATGTTGTCTGTACCTGCAGAGCAAGGAAGCCTCCAACACCTGCCACCTGACCAGTCTCCTGCTGCTTAAAGTCTGTATCACATTAAACTTCATTTGGAAATAAAACCACAAATCAGATTTTTATTACCCAGTTTAATGCCAACTCTATCTCTGAACATGTGCTAAAGGTCAGCATCTACCAGCACTTCGGCTCTGTGAGGCCACAGATGTCCTGTCTGCAGCAGCTCTGCAGCCTGCTGCCCTTTAACCCCTGGCACTGGCTAAGCCTGGGACAGATGTGTTTACAGCTGCTGGACAGCGACCCAAACACAGGTACAGTTAACTTCTGGGGCTTAACCTTTTTAATGTTTGCACATGTCAATTTAGTTCAATATATAGATAAACATGCATGCCCCCATGTACCAGAGCGTGCGTCAGAGGCTGAGGATGACCAGAAGGGGGCAGCAGAGCGCACTGAGGACAGGGTGTGGCTAAGAGCTTGCATCTGTTTCGTCAGGACAAGGTAAAACTTTTAAATACAGCTGCCGCATAACAGAGCTCACTTTACACAGCAAATAAAGTTGTTACAGTTAAAGATGTCTAAAAGCAGCAGCAGGGGACAAGAAATGCCAGATTTTTTATTTAGTCTTTGTGTATTTTACACGCCTGTCCTGTATGTGGTTTCTCCTCCAGACTCCTGCTGAGACTCCTCCGCCAGCAGCAATCCTCCTTCGTGGCGCAGCGCAGTGAAAAGGCCCTGCAGGTCACAGAAGAGGCGCTGCAACGACTAAATCCTAAAGAAACGACGCTGCAGGCGCTCACTGAGGTGGGAACACAAGCACGACGTGCTATAGCTTTATTCCAAGAGAGACTAGTTTGCTTTCTGGATCTTTTAGTCACAGCAACCCCTTCTGTCTCTGATGACCCAGGTGATGTCGGAGGACCTGATCCCAGAGAAGATGAGGGAGGACTACCAGGATGGGGAGAGCCTGACCTGTGTGTGTCTGCAGAGCTTCAATGAGCGCTGGTGGAAGAGCGTTTTACTGGCAGCAGTGTTACAGACCGACGGGCCCCGGGTTAAATCTTAATGAAACTGTAGTGGATGACTGAAATGCTGACAGACAGGAGAGGGTTTAGGACCACGCTGATGATGTTTCAAACAAGTATTTATTTCAGATACTAAAAAATACAAATAAAAATGGCAGTGTTGGACTAAATTCTTTTTTTTTTTTTCTATTTGGATGATCAAAGAACAATTACTGTGAATGTAGTTAATGGTAAAGTCATGTCAGTGTTACATGAACAACACAATATGCATTGCAAGTGACCAGTTTTATGACTTTTTGTCATAACCCTTACAAATTATTAAATGTTTATCAATATGTTTGATAAAGTCTGTTTAATGACTATATAGAGAAAACCATTAATGTCTATGAAAACAAAGGATATAGGTTTTAGATGTTTTGACAAATTCAAACAGTAAAGGCCTAGGGACCCACATCAAAGTAACTTAAGATTCTGGGTTTTCTACCTCCTGACACTGGTCTAAGTCTTACTAAGATGTATCATCATCTAATGAAAGAAACAACCTACCTACCAATCAGGAGCAAAGATTTATGCTAAGTCCGTGATGCAATGTAATAGGCTGGAAACTTTTACCAATAAGAAAAATCAAAACTAAACTTGACTGGCTGACTTTATAAGTAGAATTGAATTAGATGCTGTGGTACATGAACAGCATACTGCAGCACAGGAAAAGATCACCAAGTGTAGTTAAAAACCCTCCTGCAGGATGCTGTGGTCAGGTGTAGAGAAAAGAGTGGTGTGTCCCCCACTGGTTCCCACAAAATAATACATGAGACCAGAAAATCCAGCTTGGTTGGTTTTATATTATGTAATGTTATGCAGGAAACTTTTACAGTAGAGTAATTGGTTATCTTTCTGATTGTCTGATTTTAAAAAAGGAAGAAGACCCAATAATATATATATATATATATATATATAAAACTCAGGTCATAAAGTCCATTTAAAGCAGTGGTTCTTAAACAGTGGGGAACATGAAGGTATGGGGGATACAAGAACAGCCTTTCCCTTATTTGTCCAGAAATCCCAGCCTGTTAAAGCTAAAAAGGTATGTGGGGACCTTCTAAATCCTGCTAAATGTGACACAGCGCCATCTGCTGTTCGGTCTGGACCTGCAGTCAGTGGTAGTAGGAAGAATGTTATTGATGATGGGGTTCATGGTTAGTTGAAAGTAACATGCAGTCTTTCCACAGAGAGAACAAGTTTAGTTTCATCTTGTTTTGACTGTTGGGACGTATCAGGCTAAAAACCTTTTACAGGTACATCTCAAAAAATTAAAATATTGAATAAACACACAATATTTCTAGCCAGTCAAACTTTTATATAGAATCATTACACATAGGGTGATATATTCTAAGCCTTTGTTTTTTGTAATTTTGATTACGACTTTTGGATTTTCTTTACCTGTAAGCCATAAAAGCTTGACATAGTTTACTGTGTGATGGATCTTTCACTTTCTGAAAGGATCTACCTGCATATTATTAAAATGTATCAATGTTGAAAAATTCTAGTTATTAGAAACCTTTGTTTGTAAAATGCTTTAACTGTTATAAAATGTAAAAAGGATGCTGGGTAATCCCCAGAGTGATGGCTGCAGTGAGAGGAAACGCTAAACGTAACATTTCTGACTCACTTTGTTGGGGTGGGGGAGCCTGAAAGGTTTCATTATTTAAAGAGGGACGCAACAGAAAACGCTTGAGAACCACTGATTTAAAGTCATGAGAAAGATACACTGTTTATTATGTGCTGATTACAAAGAAGACAAACAGGCAGAATATCTTCTGCCATGAAGCTTGACAATGGGATCTGTCTCCTGACACCTTTCTCTCTGGCCTGGCTGTTTTTTTCTCATTCTAAAATATCCATTTTATCAGCCACAGTCAGGTGCTATCCTACCAACCACCTGAGCTGTGTGTCTGTGCAGCTCCTCCAGAGTTACCAGGGGCCTCTTGGCTGACTCTCTGATTAATGCCGTCCTTCCCTGGACTGTCATGCTAAGTGGACGGGCTGGTCTTGGTAGGATTGTGCCATACTGCCTATTAGCCTAACTGCTTTAAACATCTGGGGCTTTTTTACATTTTGAGAATTGCTTGTCGTTTCCTTTTGGTTTCATATTTATGTGCTACATTTTGTTGCTCCATGGTATACATTCCTGTTCGTGTTTCACAGATTGTCTCTTGGGAACTTAAACCTCCGTCAGAACAGTGGAGCCGTGTTGCTGCACTGGGTTCAGCATTAAAACTGTTCATATATTCCTGTTCAGTTTGGGTGAAACCCTGCTCCTCTGTAGCCTGCCGCGCATCTCTCCGTCATGCTCAGGCTTCTTCCCATTAACGTGTTCCTGCTGTGCTGGAGGGGTCTCCAGCCTGCCTGCTCCATCACATATACGCCACTGAAGGAGTTGTAGCGAGTTATTACTCTGGGTCCTGCAGCCTTCTGTGGGCTCCACTGCATTCTCTGAGCGGGGTTTAGCTGCAGGGAAGTGACGGGGTGGAGATGCATCTTGGCTGTTCCCATTCCTGCAGGCGCTGGTTTAAAACAGGAAGAAGCTGTGTAAGAGGGTGAGTTTACAGGACCCTGATACTGTTTAACGAACATCTGCTGCTTGCTGGTTTCCCTAAAGGTGGTGCTGGGTTGGAGCTTGGGGATGTACTCCCTGGAGCTGCTCAAAGGGATGTGACGGCTGGTCTTTGACTGCATTGGCTGGGATGTTGAAGGCGAGAGGAGCTCAGGTTGATCACATGGAGGACTGTTTAGTGAGGAATCTCTTTGGTTTCTCTGTGTTTTTATGCCTGGGTTGAACTCTGGTGGTTCGGTCAACACATTCCTGTTCCTTTGCTGCGAGAAAACTCCATCAGTAGTCGCCTCTGGGTGAGCGAGACTGTTTTCAGTCTTTACACCTGGCTGGTAATAAACATCCCTTTGCTTCTCATGGGCTGGGCACATGGCGCTCAGAGTGTGTGGCTCCTGGAGCTCCACATTGGTCTTTGCTGTGGTGTTGACAGTGCTGTGAAGCCCAGACTGGACAGCTGAGACGGTCTGAGCAGGACGATCTGGCTGAGCAGAGACCTGCTTTTGATTCCTCCCCAGCAGCTCCACCTTTACTCTTTGGTTAAGCTGGGTACATGCTGCGCCCAGCGCATGCTGAGGCCTTCCCACAGTTACACTCTGCATCCTGCCCTCGGCTCCTGTTTGACCAGAAGGCTTCAGAGCCGCCGGGTCAGCTGTTTTCTCCGTGTGCAATCCAGAGTCTGGTGTCTCTCTGGGCTGCCCGTCACCTGGAGGAGACCGTGGTGGCTGAGGGCATGCTGCCCCAGGCTGGTGGGGTTTCTGGTTACAGCTAACAGGGGTCTGAGGTTTACGTGATCTGGAGTAAAGACAGAGAGACTGGGGCAGAGTGACGAAAGTGACGAAGCCAGGGACCGGCTTGGAGCTGGAGTAAAGTCTGAGGATCTCCTGATGGAAATGTGAGGCCGAGCTGCCTTTAATAAGGACAAGGAGACTCCGATGGACCTGCCCGGACAACCACGTGAAGCTGTGGGGGGACATCAGAAACAAGAACATGTTTGTAGCAAAAGGTTTCACAACAAAAAGGAAGAAATTTCTTTCTTACTCAGAACACAGATGCACCTGTATGTACCGGTCAGAACCTCATCCCAGTCAGCGATGATGAAGCTCTCTGCAATCTGACCGGTCAGCTTCTGGCCCGTCTTTGCACAGTAGGTCTGACCTGAGACACTGCGTACTGACACCTTCTACACACACACACACACACACACACACACACACACACACACACACACACACACACACACACACACACACACACACACACACACACACACACACACACACACACACACACACACACCCACCAGTGTGTTTGATCAGGATTTTATGGGTCATTACTGTTGGTAAAACTTTTCTGAAAAGAATGGCTGTGCATTTGTTTCCAGTCCCCGACCTTTAAGGCAACTATTGATGTAGGTTTTGTGGAGCACGTCTTACTAGGGGTGTAAATTACCAGCTGTATCACAATACGAGGTTCTACTGATTTGCTTGGATGACGATACGAGGTTTGCCGAAATCACAAAGACTGTAACGATATGATTTTGATTAAATTTAACTTACGAGTCTGCGGCCGATATGGTGTGGTATTATCTGCCCATCGAACACTTTTAGTTACATTTATGTCAACTGATGTAAACATTATATGATTTGACTATTTCATTTCTAAGCTCATACGGGTATGAGGCATTTAAATCAAAAACAGGATTCTTCTCATTATAAAATAATAATAATATATAACCTGTTCACGATAGTCTCATGCCTTGTGAATTTCAGAATAACAGTATATCTTAAACAGGAATGATATTTTCATTTTGCCTTGATGTAATGGGATCGTTACTCCGTTAATCGATATATCGATGGGGATAGATGTATTGTTAGACCTCTACGTTTTACCAGCTTAAGAATCAGATTTTTTTATTTCTTTTTGCTCATTCTTCTATGCAGAATAGCTCAAGCTGAGGCAGCTTGGATGGAGATACATCTTCAAGTCATGCCCCAGATCTCAATTGTATTCCTGACACATGAACGACCATTTCATTGTAGGTCTGTCTGCAGGTTTTGTTCTCCCAGGATTGCTGCGTGTGTCTCTATCCATTCATGATCTACACCTGCTGAACCATGCAGGATCACAGGGGTGCTGGTGTCCATCTCTGGCAGCCACAGGACAAGAGGCGGAGGGGGGGCCCTGGTCAGGCCCACATGGCCAGTCCACCACTGTGCCCTGGATGTAGCTCCACTCATAGTTAACTAGACCTAAAACCAGCTTCTCCACCCTGCTAAAGAAAGCATCTCCACAGCATGATGCTGCCAAACTTCACAGAGGGCGTAATGTGTTTAATGTGTTATTTTTTCTCTACGCAAATCGTTCAGAAAATCCAGATATTTGGTTTAACCGGAGCATATGTCCCATATGTTAACCGTGTCTGGTTTGTGATAAACTACAAACAGGATTTGCTATTGTTTTTTCCCCCCCTCAAAAACTCAACAATCTTGTCACTTTTACATAAAGGAGATTCGTGAACACTGGCTGTCCGGTTAACACATCCCACACCTGAGCTTTGCATCGTATCAGAGTAAAGCGGCTGAAGTCAAATACAGGTCATACTTTTTAGATTTGTATTGGGAAAATAATCAAATGTTCATGCGTCACTTCTTTCCACACTTAAACATGCTTAGTGTTGCTCTATCAGGTGATAGTTCTCGATAAACTACACTGAGGTGTGTGCGCAAAGACAACTTACGGGGTAGTTCCTGCTGATGAGCTTGAGGTCCTGCCACATGCTGACGAACACCTTCAGGTTCAGGTGATCCAGCAGCAGGTGCACCGACACGTTCCTCTTCCTGCTCGCCTCCAGGAGGTCACACAGCAGCTCCGGGTCGCTGAAGCTGTCCATCACCACGGCCAGGGCCTGGACACACGCTCACCGTCACTCACACGCAGCACAGACACTCGCTGCTCACAGGAACAGGTATTCACGTCATGCGCTCCGTCTCACACACACACACACACACACACACACACGCCTCCTGTCGTACCAGTTTAGCCTTCCTGATGAACCGTCTGACCAGATCTTTCATGCTGGCTGCACTGCTGTCAGTCCGGAAGAAGACCTCAGCGCTGGCATCGTCCGGCACGGGAGCAGCCGATCTCACTGGGCAGACGAAGAAATGTGGGGAATGCCAGAGCATGAATACTGAGGCGGTTATGGATGCAATTAATCAATTAACCAATTACCTTCGTAGATCTTCTCCCCGGTGGAGTCGCTGTTGGTTAGTCCTTTGGAGCATCGGGAGCGGGACCGACGATCAGCAAATGAGTTGTGAAACTCTCTGTCCACGTCATCTTTTTCGCCTGCATCGTCTGTTGACAGCACAAGGTTATAAAAACCTAACGCACAACAGGATGCAAAGAGGAAGAACAAAAGCTTGTAAATGTAGGAAAATGTCAGACCTGTGTGGGCATCGCTCCCGTTTTGCAGGATGTAATCCTTCTCCAGCTCTGACAGAAAGTCCACCTCCCCCTCAGCCTCCAGCACTCTGTGGTAGCCCTCCAAGCCCTGGCAAAGCAGAGAGTCCGCCGCAAACCGAGCGCTCTCGTTGTGGCTCAGGTCCAGCTTGGCTGCACGGCCGCAATAAGAGGAGGAGGAGGGGTTCCGGAGGCCTCGGACCCGCTGCCTCACCTTCCCCACAGGTTTGGAGCTTCTGTACTGCAGCGCCGACACACTGCTGCAGGCCTCCATGGTCAATGAAAGCCTTTCTTTTCCAGCTGGGGAAAAATGCTCCTACTAAATCCTCATGTCTGGCTCAGAACCAGTGGAGAGCAACCGCATGCAAGGCAGCGTTAAAGCTCTGTGGGAGAATCACTGATCCAAAAAGACAGGTGAGGTAAGGAAGGTGGGCCCGCCTCTGCAGAGAGCAAGGTGATTCCCACAACATGATGAGGTGTGACAGGTTTGTTATAAGCTATGCCTTGCATAACTTTTGATCGCCCCAGAACCCTTTCTCAGTTTTTTTTTTCACCACACAACCTCAGGTTATTCTATTGGTACTTCATGTGATCAGACCACAGACGGGGAGTTCAGCGTTCTTGATCGATACAAATCTGAATACTGTGGCGTACGTCTGTAGGCAGCGGAGTCATAACTGTGTAGAGCCACCGCTGGCTCTTCTTTGTAAAACAAAAATACAACTCAGGCTCAGTCAGAATCGTCTGAGAATATATGAAAACACTGATCTTCAAAACCTGCCAGATTCTCAGTTAGATTCATGTCTGGACTTTAACTAGGCCGTTCTGACATGTTCCTAACCGTCCATTGTAGCTTTGGCTCTATGTTAAGGTTTGTTATCCTGCTGGAAGGTGAACCGCCCATCAGCTCTGTCCTGCTTCTCTGTCCCTGCAGCAGAACAAGCATCCCCGCACCATGATGCTGCCAACGCCATGTTTCACTGTGGGAGCGCCGTACTTTGACATTTTGCTGTGTCCAACATGACTTGTGGCAAATTTAAACGGGACTCTAATGGAGTTTCTTTTGTGGAGAGCACAGCTAATACTAGTCTTGTCAACAGATCCTGAATCTCCTCCAGAGTTACTATGGGCGTTTTGGCTGTGTCTCTGACTACTGCTCTTCTTGACAGGCCTGTCAGTTTAGGCGGATGATCGTGCCTTGGAAGGTTTGCAGCTGTGCCAGACTCTCTCCAATTTTGCATGATGGATTGAACTTATTTTTTTCCCTGAAAGATGCTCAAAGTTTGGGATTTTATTTTCTAACAAACCTCTGAGGCTTTCACAGAACAGATGCACGGCTTTACAGTTTAGTGCTGCTTTGTGCTGGTCAGTCACATTAAACCCTAATGAAATGTATTGAAGTGTGTGGCTTTATCATGACAAAATGCAGGCTTTAGGGGGAGGGGGGTGTACACTTTCAATGCACTAAGAACACTAAGCCTCCAGGGTCCTATTCTGTACGTATGGAATGCATGTCTATGTCTAATTATGAGAAGAAAACGTACAAGCAATATGAATACCATTGTGAGTACCTGCTAATGTGGGTAAGTGCTTCAGAACATCTTTCGGTTTTCCTTATTGTACACAAAGTTCAGCACAGCAACCCTACCGCTCTCTTCCCAGGCCTGACACAGCCTGGTGAGCGCAGATAAAAGATGGCTGGATGGATAGACATGAATGAGTGACAGGGATGAAGATCGGCTGTCACTCCGGCTCCCGTCAAAGAACGCCTGAATGCCTCTGGCACCAAAGGCAGACACCTGGACAGCGATTAGGAGCGGAGACACAAAAGGTGCAGGGAAGGCTCGGTTTCTTACACTGATGATGAGTTTAAGTCAGATCCCCGGCTCACATGCATTTGTTGTGGACCCTGTCTTCAAAGCTGCCCTAAAATGTATTCGCACATGTAATATGCGCACATTGAATTTGCACAAATTACAAAAAAAAAAAAAAAAAAGACTGACTAGTTCGTTTTAACTCCAAGTTTGATTTCTTTCTAACCAGATTTCATAGATTCAGTCCTCTAGTGAACTTTTAATAAATTCTCAACTGGGCTGAGGAAAGGCTAAAGAGACGTTTCTTTCATTAGGTTCTCTGATCTCATTATTTCTGGTTAGTGATGAGCAAAGGGCTGATGATCAAACATCGAGGCAGACCTGCTGCGTGTTGCTTACCAGAGCTGCTGTCTCTGTTATAAGGGACAGTCGTGTTGGGTTAACCTCCCTGAAATCTGTGTCTTCACAGAACTCAGCCTGGAAGCTGTGGCCCGTGCTCTCGGTCCATCTTAAACACAACATTAGGATACCTGATGTTGAGATGCTTGCTAATTTTCCTTTTCAGAGTTCCATATTTCCTCAGACTCAGTTTTCTAGATTTTTCATCAGAGGAAAAAGCGGCATTAATAACTCGTTTGGCTACTAAAGCAGACCCAGGTCTAGTTTCAGAACCTGAATGAGCACATTTATCTGCTGATGTGGCAAATTAATAGAGGCTCTCATACAAATAAATTAATGTCAAAAACAGGGAAAAAAATTCCGTATTTTCCAGAATGCATAGCAAACCCTAGAGTAGCTTCACCCTATGAACTGGGAATTAAACCGAGAACCTCTGGAGGTGCCCACCCCAGCAGGAAGCTCTCTGAGCCATGTGGAGTTTTTGTGGTTTCACTTCGATGCCATCTGTGATGTTTGAAAGTTGAGTCTTTGCAGCATTTCCTGCCCTGCCAAGGGATTGTTTTCTAAAAATGATCATGTAGGTTTTGTTTTAGGTAAGATGTGTGTAAATGATCATAAAAAGGTATCAGAATGAAGTAAACAGGTACAGAAGTCACAATAAAACAGGCAATACCTACGGCTTTATATATAAAAAAACCCACTTTAACTGAGACAAATATTAAATAAAAACAAATAAAAGATCAAAGTAAAGCACCGGTGCTTTCTCTAAGGAAAACGTGAACGTCAGCTCTTGTAGTTTTTGAGGTTACAGCAGCTCCGTTCACTGCAGAAGAAAATCTGAAGACACAAACTGCTGATGGTGATGCTAAAGTGTGCTTCTGACTTTTTAAACCTGTTACTCCTTCCCCATCAGAGGATAATATTTTAGCTCTTATACAACGAACGCTGGGGTCATAAGTGGAGAAAATACCAGAGAAGTTCAGAGTGAGAAAACACAGGCGAGTAGGAAGTTAAAACCTGAAAGTCAAAGGCAGCACTTTCACATGAGCCACACATCGCTGGACAAGCTGCAACTTGATGCATCTGAGGTGTTTGTTGAAGCACTTTGTTTTTTTTTTTGCTGAATAAGGACTTCTCCTACAGCAAAGACGAGAATAATGCAGAGAGGAGACATTAGCAGAACGAAAAGCCTCCGTTTCCTTTGCAGTTTGTCTTTTGATCACAAAGACGATGCAATCCCCAGACTGTCAGAACTGATCTAAATTAAATAAAGCTGTGACCTGCATTCAAGGATGTTAGCAAAGAATCCTCTGAGTTCAGTTGCATAGAGCTGCCATCACACAGAGACCCATAACCTGTCTGAGACGGATGGCAAATTAAAGCAGCGGCAGCTGGTGGGCACGCTCCACAGTCTGAGTCACTGTTTCTGTCGCTGCCGTGAGCTTCGGCTGGGAAGGTTTCCTTAAACAGGCAGATGACAGATGGCAGGAGGCAGAGCGCGGTCACTGGGGGACGGAGGACAGCGCGTGGACAGACGGCGAGGAGGCCGAGCTGCCCTCTCTGGCTCGCGCTGCCAGCTTCTGTCTCAGCTCCCTGATTTCCTTCAGCAGCTCCCTCTCACTGCTGTCCAAGTGGGCCCGGCCCCGGTCCAGGGAGACTGACGGGTGCGAACAGAAAGACTGAATTAGTTTTAAAGACTCATACTCTGTGACTTGAACAGATCATGATTCGAGTCACAACAGCGCCGATAAAACACAAGGCTGCTTTAGGCATTTTCCCCCCTCTGAAGGAAGGGGGAAAATGGATTTCATGTAACTGATGTCCACTTTTTAAGCTGACTCACAGTTGGTGGAGCTGCTCCCTGAAGGTGAGCTGCTGTTCAGACACACCATGTTGGCTCCTCCCTGCCGCTGGGTGGTGGAAGAACCGCCTCCTGTGGCTGTATTTACACCTTTGGCTGCAACAGAAGCAGCAGGCCTGTGAAGAAGTCCTCCAGACGGACCCGCTGACTCCACCTTCCTCTGTCTCTCTCCTTCTGACACAATAAACAGAGCAGGTTAGATCTGAGGCCCGGTGCAGGCGTACTGAACGGGGCTCGGCCTGCAGTGGGTCTTTGTTACTGTCCAGGGGATTGAGATGCATTTTATGACTGGAGATTTACAGCAGAAAACTGTTAAGTTATAAGAGGTTTGAGCCAAAATATTATTTAAAAATCTTTTTTTAAATAAAAACCTGTCACGGCAGAACGAGACACAGGTTTTAGATCCATGTTATGCAAAACAGTGAATCTCGGCTCTGTAGTGACTGGCAAACAACTCGGTGTGTTGCTGCCACCTTGTGGTAGAGGGGCAGAAACAACAGTCGGCTAAACAAAAGTTGCAAAGACCTTAAATTTACCGGCTGCTTGGCCGTTTCTAATGAAAGTCCACCTCCGCCATGTGCGAGTGCGGTACCTGTTTCTGCTGCGGACGAGGCCAGTCGCTGCTCCTGTAGCTGTGCCCTGCTGCTCATCACATCGTCCCACTGCAAAACACCAGCGCAGCATTTGTTTTCGTTCCACACAGCTAAGAATATGCAAACTAAACAAAGATTCCCGGTCTCACTTTTCTCCCGGCCACTTCCCTCACGGTGTGAGCCAGCCTCCCCTCCTCTGCCAGAGTTTGCCTTTGAAGCTGCGCCAGTCTCTCCCTCTTCCTCTCCTGCTCGGCGTCGACCCGCTGCAGGCGCTCCAGCACCTCTCTCTGCCAGTCGGACTCCAGGCCCAGCTGGTAAGCCTCTGCCAGGGACTCCTCCAGGGCCTGCGTGCGCGTTCGAGTTTACGTTGCGAGAGCAGAGGGTAAATATTGCAGCAACCTGGACTGAACTCTAAGTTATGCCGACTGTTTTCCTTGGAGCGCCGCTGCTGCCAGACGCTGAAACGAGACGTGTCGCTGACCTGCAGGTTGCTCTCTGCGCTGTGCAGCAGCTCCGAGTAGCTCTCGTCTGCCCTCTCGGCCTCCCTCATTTTCAGCAGCACCTCCTCTTCAACCGCCCGTCCTACGCGCTCCTGCTCCTTCAGCAAGTCCTGCGCGGCCCCATGTTGACACGTACGGGACCATTAGCCCACGCGTTTGTGGTGGAAACGGTCTCTATGGTCACCGTGAAGCTAAACATGGTTCGTCACCTGCTCAAGCCGTTTCCTCTGCGCCTCCAACTCCATCTGTCGGACTTCCAGGTCCTGGACCGCCGCAGCCGTCTCCTGCTCCCGCAGATCCATCTGCAACAAAACGTGAGGGTAAATAATCAGAATCATAAAAAAAAAACTACTTCATTTACACATAAATCTGACAGATTTATGTGCTCAGAAGGTTTCGTGATGAAGGTCTAAACAGCTAGCTGAGAAACTTAATCAGATCCCTTTCGCCCAGAGGAGCTTTTAAATACCTGCTGATTGACACCACATGAATAAAATACATGCTGGCTGATGTGATGACCGACGCGCAGCTCTACATAGAGTACATTACAGGCAGCTTTGGCCTTCGGTCGGTCAAAGTTTACCTTCCTGCTGATCTCCTGGTCCAGTCTGTGTATCTGTGAGGCTTGCTGCTCCTGCTGGTGTTTGAGGAAGCGTCTTCTAGTCGCGTCCAGCAGGTGTAACTCCCTCACCTTCAGCTCTCTCTTCATAGCTGCCAACCTGAACCCCCGCGCAACAGAGTCAAAACGTTACGACCCAAAAGATAAAATCTCTCTTTCAGTCAAACCATGAACACAGGAGGGCCTCGGTACTCACTTTGTCCTCTGCTGCGCCAGCTTGTCCTCTTCTTGTGCCAGGATGTTTCTGCGGTGCTCCTCTGCTTTCTGAAGCAACTCCTGTGTTGAAATCATTCAATTAAAGGACAATTAGTTCACTTCATTACCAGTCCACTTATTTTAGGTGCTTTTAAGGGATTCTATGGCTGCGTTCACATGGCAGGGAAACCATATCCGTCTTTTTGGTGGCAGAGTGAACCGCCCAATTCAGATGTGAATGGTCCAAAAAAAACCCATCTGATTTGTGTTACTTCCATATGTGGTACTAATTCAAATATGTATCGGATATTTTTTCAATGCGTCCGCTGTCTGAACGGCCATGTCGCATTTTATCCGTCTTACACGTCCCTCTCCTGTCTCTCACTACACATCCACACACAGTAGCAGCAGTTAGCGCTCCATAGACCATTAATAGCTGGGCTGCTTTCTTCTTACCTTATTTCATCTTGCTGTGATGTGGTATTAATATTGTCGACTCCCATTGCTCAACAGCTTTCTAATAATAACAACAAGGAAACACTTCTAGAAACAATTACATTCACCATCACTTCCATAAACAGTGCGCTGCTCTGTGACGTCTCCTTCTGTTATCTGCTCATGTTCCTAACAGAGCACTTCGCTCTCAGACTGCAGGTCTGCTGGTGGTTCCTAGAGTCTCTAAAAGTAGAATGGGAGGCAGATCCTTTAGCTATCAGGCTCCTCTCTTGTGGAACCAACTCCCAGTTTTGGTCCGTGAGGCAGACACCCTGTCTACTTTTAAGACTAATCTTAAAACTTTCCTTTTTGACAAATCTTATAACTAGAGTGGCTCATGTTACTCTGAGCTACCTTTATAGTTTTGCTGCTATAGGCTTAGGCTACTGGAGGACATCAGGGCCTATTTTTTTTCACTCTACTGATTTCTACTGTACAGTCTACTGTTCTCCAGATTTGCATTGCATTACATTGAAATGACTGTTGTCATTTCAGCTTTTTGTTCTCTCTCTTTTTTCTTCATAGTAGGTACACCTGGTCTGACGTTCTGTTGACTGTGAAATCATCCAGGGAGGACAGATCACTGACTATTACCATCTAATGTAGAACAGATTACTGGATCAATGTGTGCTTCTGTGCTTTTTTGTCTCTCTTGTTGTGTCTCTGCTCTGTCTTCTGTAACCCCCAGTCGGTCGAGGCAGATGACCGTTCATACTGAGCCCGGTTCTGCTGGAGGTTTTTCCTTCCCGCTAATGGGTGGTTTTTCTTCCCACTGTCGCTTCATGCTTGCTCAGTATGAGGGATTGCAGCAAAGCCATGGACAATGCAGACGACTCTCCCTGTGGCTCTACGCTTCTCCAGGAGTGAATCCTGCTTGTCGGGACTTTGATACAATCAACTGGTTTTCTTATATAGGACATTTTGACCAATCTGTATAATCTGACCCAATCTGTATAATATGATTGAACCTAACTTGTAAAGTGCCTTGAGATGACATGTTTCATGAATTGGCGCTATATAAATAAAATTGAATTGAATTGAATTTCGGTCGCTTTGCGGCCTTCAGCCGTTCAGACAGAAGTCTGATGCCGGTTGCATTTAATAGCAATATGAACGGCCACCTCAAAAACATCCGATTTCAGCAAAAGAAATCGGAATCGAGCATCAAGACCTGCAGTGTGAACGCAGCCTAAGACACAAATCCACCTGTTGGGCGTAGTAAGCTTTCTCTTCGGCTTGGCGACGCACAAAATCCGCACGCAGCGCCGACAACTCCTGCCTGAAGGCGACACAAATGGCCCTTTAAGTTAGTTTAACTAGCTCAGGAAGAAGATCACTGAAATGAATTGTCATAAAAATGATCATTTAATACATTTAGAATCAGTAAATAAAGAATCTCATGGACAGAAGCCAGAAAAGCAAAGAGATCCTTGAAAGGCTGAAGGTGGAAAACAGAAATAAGTTGTTTGACTCGCCTAGCTGTTTTCACAGAGGTCCCTGAACACCGTCATGCAGGCATGACGAGGATTTCCTCAAATGACATTCCTGTCATTGGGATCCAGCTCACCTTTCTTTTAGATACTCCATCTCCTGCAGCCGTATTCGCTCCCTCTCCCTGCTTTGGTATTCCACTATGAATTCTGGGTACTGGTTGAAGACGGGGTACTGGCCGCTGGTGAGGGCCGTAAAGTCGGACAGCATCGTTCGGGGATGGATGTCTGCTGGCGTGCTGCCCGCGATCCTGTAAGCCTCCTTTATCATAGCCCCGACATCCAGGTTGTTGCGATGGTGAAAAAAGTACTGCAGGAACGGGAGGAAACGGAGACATCCGTCAAGGACAGGCAACGGCGGACAGTGACGCTGGGTTTAAGACGGCCACACCTCAAAGTCCTTCTTCTGGGAGCACAGCAGCAGGGGTTCCCGGCAGGAGATGACGTAAGCCACGCAGGCCATCAGCAGGAAGGACGGGTGGTTGGAGAAGACGTTGTCGAACAGTCGGAGCCACTCGTCGCGTGTGGTAACCTCTGAGAACAAGGTCTCCAGCAGGGGCCACACGTACAGCTGGGACGGATAAAGTTCTTATAAATGAGGACAGCGTCACGTAATCTTCCATGTGTAAAAGTCTGAGCATGGCAGCGTTAAACATCTCGTCTCTTACAAGTCTCCCTACGCATTAGTGTCACAAAATCACAAACTTTTCCAGAATCAAGACTCTCAGTCCAGTTTAAAGAGTATATTAAGAAAGATGAACACATGAATAAATAATAGATTATGGACCAACGGATGGATGGACGAGAAGTAAGAGAAAGTGCAGAAATGGGAAATTATTTTCCAGACCTGGAGAATACGTCAGATTCCAGACTCTTCCAGGCTAATTCAGAGAGGCTCTGAGCCTCTGAACTGCAAAAAGGGAACTAACAGCAAGTAAGATTTTCTTGAAATTTGTGTATTTTTCCTTGATTTGAGCAGGTAAATAAGAGTATTTGCCAACGGAATAAGATTTTTGCACTTAAAATAGGAACAATTCGTCTTCATCATCTTATTTCAAGTGCAGGATATCTAATTATCTTATTTTAGGGGTAAAAATACCAATTCCATTGGCAGATAATCGCATTTACCTGCTCAGATCAAGGACAAATACACCAATTTCAAGAAAATGTTACTTTATTTTTGTTCTGTTTTTTGCAGTGTCCTGTTACCTGGGAGGTGACGCCGCAGTCCACCAGGTGCTGCAGCAGCTCCTGGTCGTGATGAGCCAGAACGTTCTCAGCCATGCTCAGGATGTTCAGCGGAGGGTTGGGGAAATACTCAAACCAGTGCTGGCACCAGTTCACTAAACAAGCAGACGCCGAGTCAGCAGACAGTTCAGAAGAAGGGTACTCCGAGTGAATTCAAAGTTTGACATGTGGATTTAGAAACAGTGAAGCGGTACCTATGACGGTAGCCACCACCTCAAAGCAGAGCATGGGATTGTTCTGGAAAAGCTTGACGAAGGGAAACGCTACCAGAGGGAGATATTCCACCTCAGCAAAAATGGCTGCCCAGTGAGCTAAGGCAGATAAAACCCTGCAGAGGAGACAAGAAACATAACTAGACGGTCATCTGTCCGTTGCACATGATGTTTTGCGGGGGAAGCGGCGCGTACCTCTGCAGCCCTCGCTGCAGTTTGTGGCTCTTGATGGGGTACTGGTCGTGCAGCGTGAGGAAGGCTGAATGCAGGCCTTTGTCTGTCAGACTGCTGTAGGCTGCGTGGTTCTCTGGGAGGCACAGCAGGGATCTCCACACAAACATCCTGCAACAAGGGTGCAGAAGGTAAGACAGAGATGCTAAAGCAGACCCGTACGGCTCTATCGTTTATAAAAGGGCTTCTCACCTGTATTTAGCGGGAAATTCTCCGAAGGCTTTCAGCAGAGCAACAAGTCTCTTCTTGTTCAGACCAGCGGGCAGTTCGTTCTGATTCAGAAAACGAGACAAAGCCGAATACTGAAGTGAATCTGGTTCATTTGATGGGGGAAATATATTAGGTGATGGACGGTGCCTTAAAAAAAAAAAAAAGGCTTTATCCCCCTGCAACCTGGCACCATTTGGTCATTTACAACCACAGCAGCTGTTTATGTTATCGTGTTAGACCAAGATAAAGTAGTGCAGAGCTGTGAAAAGGAATTCAGAAATCAGTCTTTGTCCTGCTAGAAACCCTCCGCCTCAGCCTCACGTCCTGCATTTAGCTCCAACATCAAATCAACTCTGATGGGCTTGTCTGGGCCTGACGGAGAGAAGCATCCCCACAGCATGATGCTGCCACCGCCATGTTTCACTATATAGCGTTTCTCATGGGACAAAAAGCTCAGGTTTGGTCCGATCAGACCAGACCACCCTGCTCCACATTTTCTGGGACTTCTTCCAAACTGACAACCAGATTTCCTACAACTTTACGTTGGTCCACCATGTGGAATCGTAATGAAAAAGATTGAATTATGGTTGTAACCTGACAAAATGTTAAAAGTTATTTTAGAGGTACCGTATTATAAACTTGTGTTTGTCTAATTGGAAGAAGGCCAAATGAGCAACAGATATTAATAAAAATGTATTTTTCCTCCTGTCTTCCTACCTCCTTATCCTCAGCTGAGGACGCTGCAGGTGCTCTTAGCATCTTCACCTGTGTTCTTCTGCCTGAGCTCCTGGCCGGTCTCTGAACTCCCTCTGATTTAACCTTCATCTTTATGCCAGAAAGGTTCTGATCAGCTTCACCACCCGAGACCACAGCCACCTGAGACGGAGGGGGCTGCGGAGAGGACACACAGACGCATAGCAGCCTTTTGCCAACCAGTGAGAACACGCGTGTTTTCTGCTTTGCTTCATCCTGTCACCTTGTTTAACTCCTGCGTCAGGCTCTGGACGCTGTAGACGTTGATGCTCCCGTTGTCCATGATGGCCGCGATGTGCCGACCGTTTGGGCCGACCGCGACGGCGCCGACGGCTTCATCCGCAGAACCCATGTGGAAGAGAAGTCTGCATGTGTGAATGTTGATGAAGCGCATCGCGCCGTCCTGGCTCAACACTCCCAGAGTCTGTGGAGACAAAACAAGCGGCTATGAAAACGGAACAAGCACCGAAGGAAAAAAACAAGAAAAACGCTCACCAATGAATTGTTAGATTCAGAATCAGCATAACTTTCCTTTACACACCTTCTGATTAGTCATACGCCTGCTGCACTGATGTTTGAGCGGATATATCAGCCGTCCATATTTACCACCCAACAGAAAGTTTTTCCCTTTTTTTTTTTACTAGTCTACTTATTCGCTCCCTGCCTTCTATTCAATTTTTGCACTTTAGAATCATGCTAAGTTTGTTTATCTGCTCGTATTCAGCACAGTATCACAGCATAACATCCACCTCAACCACGTTTGGCACCAGACAGAAAACTGTTTGAATCTTCTTTTTGTTCCCAATTAAAATATTTCTTACAGTGAACAAAAAAAAAAAAAAAAAAAACAGACCACACCCCTCCCCCCAGAGAGATCAACGGGAAAACAAAAAGAAAAACAAAAGAAATCACACAGGAGGGGAAGCCATTATAGTCAAAATGAAAAAGCCATTATAGGCAAAAAAAAAAAAACAAAAAAAAAAAACTAAGACCGGTACTTTCTATGTATTTCAGTGTGTACCGACTAGCTGGTCATATATGTAGAAGTCTGTCACAGAACAGTTATTTGTGCCGTAAGCTGCCAAACAAACCTGGAGGACAACAGCCGTGGATTCAACTTACACGTGAACTTCTTACACAGACTCAAAGCCAAAAGAAAAAAAGGACGTCTATAAAAATCTTCAGGTCCTGCTGTTTGCGTACCTGGTTGGCTCCTCCATCAAAGCTGTCGGGCAGGAACTCCAGCTGCCTGACGGTCCGAACCTGCGCCGGCATCTGGATCACCCTGAGCAGTCGCTGGCTGTCCAAACACCACAGGTGTAAGAGGTTGGAGCGCCCCCCCGCAGCAAGGCTTTTACCGTCCCTGTCGACACAACACACACGTAGGCGCAGGTTCAAGGCTTCTGACCCCTGCGCAGTTGTCCTGAGGTTGTAAAATACTGAACAAACAGTAATGAATAACAATCCTGGAAAGCTGCTTGATGACTCGGCTTGGCCGCTGTGTGAGAGACCCACCGTGTGACAGCAAAGGCCTTGTATGAGATTCTAGGTCCAGAGTCGGGAACGGGGAGCTGGTATTTGCAGAACAGGGTGTCGCTCTCCCACGCAAAGATGGAGTCATCACTGAAACAGCTGAGGATGGTGTTGCTGAGGGGAAGGAAAAACACCTGAAAGGCAAGAGACAGAGTTTAGTCACAGAGCTTCCAACCTCAGAGACTCTGTGAGTCCCACCTTAACGCTAAACCCCAAGCAGAGTAGAGTAAGTCAAAGGCAGCAGGTCACTGTGAAAGAAAATGTAATAATCAATCAGGCAGCTGATTACCAGAGTCCTGACCAACACCAGGAACGGTTATCCTATTCAACCAGTCCATGAATCACTGAACTAAATACCTGGGAGTCAAAGGATACAATTGAAACTATTGTTGGTCCATAAAAGACAGACAGGTGTTGGACCTAAACACATCTCAGTGTCCCTGGTCAGGTATGAACCTGAATCAGACCCTGAGACCTCTCTGTGTTCCCAGCATCAGGACTAAACCAAGAGGAGGCAGCGTTTAGTTTCTATGTTCCTCAGCTCTGGAACAAACTCACACACAAACTGCTGGCTCCTTTAAATCAGCACTGAAAACATTCCTTTTTACTGCAGCTTAGGTCAACATTTGTTACATTATTACCATTTATCTTTTTTTTTTTATTGGCTTCAATGTTACTTTAAGTCATCTTGTGTGATTATGTATCATGTTTTTATGCTTTTATGTAACGATTCCTTTTTCTTTTTAATGTATCAGACGTCTGTTTTGCCCTCTCCGCCCCTCCTGGGAAGCGACTTGTATAACCCCGTGTGTGATTGGTGCTGCACAAATAACTTTGCTTCACCTGCTGTGCTTTGATAACTGGTTTACTTATTGACAATGTTTCTGCAAGTTTTAGTAAGTTAGCTTGAAAACCTTTATACGGACATTATGAATTAATTTAAAATTGACACGGATGACAAAAATTCATACATATTAACTATATAAGCGACTTTGACCATTTCAACTGCTAGGTTTTTTTTTTTTAAATAATCTGATTTCATGTACTTCAAGAGAGTTTCAGCAGAAACACGGACTTGATTTCAAAACTAAATGTCTAAACTGAGCCGCTTACAATAATAAACAAAGTAAAAACAAGCTAAAGGAAAAGAAGTTTGTCATTTTATGCAATGCAACCAAGAAAATTCCATTATTAGGAAAATCTTATTACATTTCTGAGGGTAGATTTCCAAAAGTGTTGAATTATCTGAACTTTAACTGTTTTTGGTCATTAAAGCTCATTGGGGTTGGTATAAATTATGCACACTACTAGCACGTAGTTTAGATTTCATAACTTTAAATCGATATCTGGCAGGGGTGGGAAGAATTGTGCTTCTTTCACTTACGTACCCTTTGTATACCGACGGACTGTCTGATGTTCAGCTTCCTCTTTCTCTGGAAGGTGTCCAGGTCCCAGAGCTGAGCCGTGTCTGACGACGTCGTGATGGCGTACCGGCCTGAGCTGTGGACGGAGATGGAGGAAACCGCTCCCTCGTGACCTCGCATCCAACTGACCAGCTGCTTTGTGTCTACGTAAGTACGTACACAGCAAGGCAGAAGAGAGGACACAAATATGCACGCTTAAGACTCCATGCAATCTGCTGGGTTTATTCAGATAGAAAACTTTCTAACCAACTACTCTGTCAGGATGATTTGATAGAACTGCCTTTGTAAAGTGCCTTGGGATGACGTGTGTTGTGAATTGCCGCTGTATAAATCAAGCTGAATTGAACTAACGTAATGCAGCGGGCGAGTAGATGCTTATGACATATTTCAGTTTGTCTTTGCAACCAAATTCAGGGGAGTCCTTCTCACCTTTGTCAAAGCATTTGATGGTGTAGTCAGCCAAAGCTACAAGAAACTCAGTTGTCCTGCGGAGGCTAAACGCCAGAGCAGTACAAGCTTGTCCGGTCTTCTGCACCAGTCGAAACCTGCCCAAGAACAAGGGGTAAACGGTTAGGCATGGAGCATTTAGGCTGGAAGGCCTTACCATTATTGTTTCATGCATTAAAAAAATGCATGAAATGCCAAAGTTTTATTGTAAATGAGTAGAAAAATCAGGTACAAGATAGAATTGGAGCCCTGAAAAGAAAAACATTCACACCCCTTGAACCTGTACACACCTTGTCATGAAACTTCAGCGCATTTCATGGTGATCTTTTGCAATCAACAAACACCAAGTACCACATATTGTGAGTTGGAATGAATAAGCTTTTCAAAATGGTTTCCAAATAAAAAAATCTGGAAAGTTTGACCTACATATATACATTTGGTCCATCTGAGTCATTACCCTGTAGAACTAACCTGTGCTGCAATTTCAGCATCAAGTCTACTGGGGTATGTCTCTACCAGCTTTGAACATCTGGAGAAATAACTATCAGGTTATTTTTCCCCATCCTTGTTTGCAAAATAGTTCAATCTCCATTAGATTGGCTAGAGTGCATCTGTAAACGACAGGTTTAAAATCTGGCCCTGGATTGGATTTAAGTCTAAGCTTTGACTAGGCCATTCCAACACATGATGATGCTTTGATAAACCATTTGCTCTCAGCTTGCTATGACTGTGTGTTTGGTTTGTTGTCCTGCGGTCAAGTGAACCTTCACGCCAGCCTAGGGGTGGGCAAGATATCCTGTCAGTTTACATGAAAGGCCATGTCTAACCTAATCCTGTTTTAAACCTCTCTACAACTGTATCCCTGACCTGTCTAATGTGTTCCTTTGTCTTTCTGAGGCTGTTCCTCATCTGGATCCTCCACAGAATAGAAGTATGAATACTGAGAATACGTTTTATTTACTCGTGGACCATTAGGCATCGCTTTGCCACGGTTTCTCACATAGATCCCACCTAAACACTCCAACACTACTCAGACCGAGCAGCACCCAGTCAGTCACCTGTTTCTGCTGATGTCAAAGAGGTAAATGTTGCCATGGTGATCTCCAGCCAGGAAGGAATCCCCTGTGGTGTCGAAGGCCACGTGGAGGAAACGCACCGTCTTGTTTTGCTGAGCGGTCCGCACCACTGTCACCAGGACACTGAGGAGGGCAAACCCACAGAGAAGATACGACGGATGAGAAAAAAAACAACAACACATTTACGTACATTTAAAATTTTAGACCGTCATCATCTTTGTCTAAACGAGTCTCTGTAAGCCCAGCGGCGACTGATCTGTCAGTCAAACATGTGTTTTAAAGAAGCATCGTCTGGTAAAAGCCAGCCTACCTTCTGCCAGGTGTTGGTTTTCGATGCCATACTTTCCCTTCCTCCTTGTTCCCAATATCCGTCACCTCCATTTGAAAAAAGGGAGCCTCTCCAGAAAAAAAAAAATCCCAGGAAAAAAATATACTTTCACGGATTTTTGTGCCTGACCGGGATGAGGCAACCGACCTCCATACCGCAGAGGCGGCGCAAACAGCGCGAAATTTAAAAAAAATCTACATTCAAAATTTACTCTGTAAGAACATCGACAAAAGCCGTCCTAAACATCACTGTAAACATCTGCAGCAACAGAAACCCCACTGAGCTCTGATAGCAGCGAAGATATGAAGCTAAACAGCTGCTGGTTAGACAGCGTTCCTGCTTGTTTTGAAGGCGGTTAATCGTCGCTTAAGATTAACGTCATTATAGGCAGCCGCTGTGAATTATGGGAGTTGAAGTTCAATGTGACGGTTGGAGGCTGGAGCATACCCCCAGATTGGAACGACAATCAAAATGGTCTCAAAATCTTTGTCTTTTTTTTAGGTCAAAAAATATGTGGACAATTTTGTTCATTGTAGGAATATAAAGTCTTTCCTGAAACTAAAATTAAACATTATTTATTATTAAAAATGTCAGGTCTGTGAAGGGTGTGTATTGCTTTTGATGTGCTGCTGTTCTGAGATCAGTGATGCAGAATTCACAATGCTGCTGCTTTATTTGTAAAATATCTCATACTTGAGCTGGATAGAAGCACTAAGAGTTCATATCAGTTTTTTTAGTAAACCTTTTTTTTAATCAAACGGCTGTTTCCATCTAATATACCTTTTCCTATTCTCCACGATCAAGATGGTTTCCTGATCTTTTGTCATAAGTCCCCTAACTGTATGTTTTACATGGATCATTTAATGCAATTCTGATCTTGTCCAGCTTTTTCATCTTGTTTTAGTTTAAACACACTCCACAGGCAACTGGCACGCCTCTTTCCTTCGCTGGCTTATTCTAAATGGTCAAGGGGGGCTTTGTGCAAATTTAACAGGAAATGGGGCAGAAACTGAAAACCTGGCGTTAGATATTCAAAATGCATCCGGTTGTACTCTTCCCCTCCAAATTAAGAGTGTCTATCTTACAGAGTCAAAATAATTATAACAAATAGGAATGCTTTTTACTGAAAGTATATATATATATATATATATATATATATATATATATATATATATATATATATATATATATATATATATATATATATATGTCGCCCTGCGACAGACTGGCGACCTGTCCAGGGTGTACCCCGCCTCTTGCCTTATCTTGTGTGATAATGTATCGAGGGTAACACTACTTTGACTACTACTACTACTACTACTATCACCACCACCACCACCACCACCAACAACAACAACAACAACAACAACAACAACAACAACAACAACAATAATAATAATAATAATAATAATAATGATAATAAATACATATCTCTAGTGTCTGTGAAATTCGAGCCAGGTTTGTAGTCTGAACCTGTGGATGATGCTGCGCCAACCACACAGTGATGGCTGAACAGAGGACAGACAGTAATGGCTGTGTAGAAGATCTCTTTCCTTCTTCTTTCCTGCTTTACTTTTGGGAACAAAGGTTTGAAATTCTGGCACTTTTTCCATTTTCCTCTAGATAAGATTCTTGTTCGTTTATTGAGCATGGATCATATGGATAATGTCATTGAAATAAATGTTTTTTTTATTTTATTTGTTTTTTTGTTGTACTGTGAAAAGCTGAACCGGAAACTTCCGCTCTGATCTCATGCAAAACTAGCTCCTGGTGATTAGCCACGTCATGTAAACTTAGCAGTGGAGCAGTTGTCAAACAAACCCAACAAGGCTTGTACTTCGCAGCGAGTTTGAGTCATTTTCACAGAATAGGCTTTGTTTCGGCTCGATCGGTTGGCAGGAGTCCTATGGAAAGATGTCAGACATCGGGGACTGGTTCAGAAGCGTCCCTCTCATCACCCGGTATTGGTTTGCTGCTTCGATCGCTGTTCCCTTCATCGGTAAACTAGGATTGATTGATTTTAGGAACCTTATGCTGTTCCCGGAGCTGGTGTTTAGCAGATTCCAGGTGAGTGTGCCCTGGCCGTGTCGCTGTGTTGTAGCGGCAGCTTTTGCTGAGCGTTTAGCTGCTGTGCTTTTTATGTGCTCGGTTCGTTAGCAGCAGGCTAACACCAGCGGGCCTTCTGCCGCAGCCAATCAGAGGCTGAAACGTAGCGGGTTAGCACTTCCGGATGCTTATAAAATAATTAAAATGACCCCATAATGTGGTTACACTAAAACACACAGTGGACTGTGTTATTCCAACATGTGATCAGAGCTGAGTGTAAAGTTTAAATGTTCAGCGAACGCGATAAAATATCATTTTTTGAATGTTTGGAAGTATGTAGTTATTTTTAGAGTGTTGTTCTGGCGAGCGCCACAAGGCGGCGACTCTACGACAGCAATGATGAAAGGCGTTCTGCTTGAATTTGGGCCCCAAGGCGTTGGAATTCAACGAAATATTGTTTCCTAGTAATTAATGATTCACAGAACAATAATAATCTCTGTGTTCACGTATTCTCATACCTTCCATTTATCAGTAAGCAGGTATATCATTGATACACTGTGTACTGCTAAAGGGGCTACACCCTAAGATGTGCTTCAAAATGAGTCATTTTGCAAGTAAAGACTAACTCAAACACACCATGTTTAACTAGGGGTGTAAACATTATTAATCCGCTCACTAAGCTATGATTTGATTTCATGTAAGACATATGATTTTATCACTTGTATTAGTATCAAATAAAATTGAGTGTTTGCCAACACAATTATTTTTCCTATCTCAAAATCAGAGTCTTCTCTATAAAATCTGCATCTGTTTCCAGCCTTGAGATGAAGGAGAAAACGGGTCATTCCTGAAATGAGCAAATGGCTCCTGTCTTCTTATCCCTGATTAATGGACTGGTTGGTGTTGCAACTCTCTCAGTGTTGCAAAGACAGAGCAGTTTCACCATTTAATTGCTAGAAATATTACATCCAGTTGTTTCTGGATTGTTTACAAAGGTGTGTGAATATATCCCGCGTTGTTCTGATCAGTGCTGCGGAAGACATATAGACACAGATTTTGATAGCTGGGAATGCAGGAGTTGTGATCCGCCTGAAGACTGCATCACCTTAATGTGTTCTACTGTTACCTGTGTTTGTTTCAGCTCTGGAGACCAGTGACAGCCACCCTTTATTTCCCTATTACCCCAAACACGGGGTTTCTATACCTGGTCAACCTTTATTTTCTCTACCATTACTCCACTCGGCTAGAAACAGGTGAGGTCGTTGCTCACACAGCTCACTTTCTGTCTCTAAATCCCTCTTATCTATTTTTTAACAATGTTTTCTTGTTTAATCCTCAGGAGCATTTGATGGCCGGCCTGCAGACTATGTCTTCATGCTCCTTTTCAACTGGATCTGCATTGTCGTATCCTTTCACCGCCGTCGCCAACAGACGAACGTCAGAGCCTTTCTGGACTGAAAGAACATTTAAAGTCGCGTTTGCTGGCTGGCCTGTTTTCCTCCTCTGTGTTCCTCTCCCATCTTCCTCTTCCGTATCCCGGCTCTCTCTCTCTCTCTCTTTCTCTCTCGCTCTCTCTGCAGCAGCGTGCCATGTCAGGGTGGCTCTGCGCCAGTGGCCCAGCGTCAGTCTACCCTCTGCACAGCAAAGAAACCTAATCTAGGTCACATGCAGCACTAGCAGCTCTATAGCCCAGCCCACTGTCAGGTTTTTCTTTGGACTTTTCAGAAGCGTTTAATGGTAATAAGCTACTTAAAACATATATTTCAGAAATAAGAAGTATCCGGGTGTGTGACAACCTAAAGGTAAAATCTCGGGAATGTGTGAAAGTAGTGAGGTGTGGAAGGTGTGATCTTCCAAGGTCAGATGCTTCGCTCCAGTGTGAGTGCCAGGTGCTTTTAGAGCTGAAACAGGGACTTAAGTGGGTGATTTATTTCCTCTTCTCCATGACTACCAGCTCTCTAATCCCGAGGCTGCAAAAGAAACGACATTGAGCTTGTTGTCCTTGACTTGGCGTTTCTAGATAACGGGGCTGCTGATGGACATGCGGGTAAGAAACCTCATTCTATTTACACCTCCACACGGGTTCGGCCGGGTTTGACTGGACTGTTATTTATTTATTTTTTGTCAAGCATGCGCCGGTTGTTTCCGAGTAATGCCTGAAATCCAAGATACCAGTAAAAGAAGCTGGACGGTGTCTTGCAAAAGTGTTCACATTGTGTAGCGTTGCGGCCACAAGCTTCATTGTATGTAAGTCGGATTTTAGGTGATAAAAACGTGAAATGTATGCTGTGTGTACTTACTCTGCCCCCTGTGAAGGAGCGCTCTGTAGAGCCCCATTTAGATTTTTTCAGCGGCGTATGATGGACACCACTGTGGCTCTAGCTGGATGTTTAGGTCCGTATTCTGCTGGAAGCTGAGCCTCCGCCCCAGTCTTGAGTCCTTTTCATTCTGAAGCATGTTTCCTCCCTGGATTGCTCTGTGTTTAACCTCATCTATCCTCCCATCAACTCTGACCAGCTTTCCTGTTGCTACAGAGAAGTGTCCCCTCAGCATGATGCTGCCACTACTTTTAGTCATGGGGATGGTGGGGGCAATTTAGAGACCAATTAACCTGACAGTCACGTTTTGGGACTGTGGCAGAGAGAGCACTGGGAGAACATGCACAGTGCTTGCAGAAAGACTCCAGGCTGGGAATTGAACCAGAGCCTTCTTGTTGGGATGCAACAGTGCTATGTGAAATGCTTTGTATATTGCTTAATAACCTAACCCTGCTTTAAACTTCTCCAGAACGTTCTCCCTGCTCTGTCTGCTGTGTTCCCTGGTCTGTTCTCTAATGTTCTCTAACAAACCTCTGAGGCCTTCACAGAACAGCTGCATTTATACTGAGGTTAAATTACTCACAGGTCCACTCTATGTGCAGCTATGGTGACTTCTGAAGGCAATTCATCGTGTTGGATTTTATTTTGGGGTATCAAAGGTGGTGGGGGTGCCACACTTCTCAGTTTTGCATTGGTAACAATGTTGCAATCAATGTTTGATTTACCTTCTAGTTCCCAGTCCTGTGTGTTTTTCCATCACATTAATTGTTCTAAAATACATTAAAATAACATACTGCTTCACTCCCGTCTGCTGTTAGACTTTATGATCGCTGCTGCTCACAACAAACTCGGTGTTTAGAACATGCAGATGGTCGCACAGGTTCTGTTCTGATCAAGAATCGTTTACACTGTCTCTCAGATGCTACGGCCCATATGCACACTTTTTAGACTCTCTGGGGTGTTTGCTTGTGTAATCATGCATATTACACCGTTTTATCGCATTGTTTTGGAAATTGGCTGCTGTCTTTCTTCTATTTTAACTTAAACATTGCATTTTTACCTAAGGATGCTTTAATTGTGCAGTATTTTTGTACTTTCAGACATGTTCTTTCCGTTCTGCTCTATAACTTAACTTTAAAGGAGCTTTTTATTCATACAATTTAATCTAGTGTGTAAGTCTGGTGTATCCTGTCTGTTTTTGCCGCTGTCGTGCCTGAATATCCCCCCTGTGGGACACTAAAGGTATTCTTCTTTTTCTTTTTCTAAGGTTTCTGGTTTTAACCTGACAAAATCTGAAATGGTTCAGTGGGGTGTGAAAACTTTTGCAAGGCCCCGTACTGCTCAGTCATCAGCTGTGTTGTGGTTACTGAAACTTTTTTATCCTATTCCCAGTGAGGAAATGCCGCAGCGTCTGGCTAGTTGGGAAAGTTCACTTTGGAAGCACCTGACTTGGCGTCCTCTCCTTGTTCTTGTTTTCAGCTGCTGATGATTCCAATGATTATGTCAGTGCTGTACGTCTGGGCTCAGTTCAACAAAGAAACGATCGTGTCCTTCTGGTTCGGAACTCAGTTCAAGGTACACACCTCGGGGGGGGGGGGGAAATCTCATTCATATTGGACCGTAAACTGCCTGTCAGAGTGACGTCTGATGGTTGCGTGCTGCTGCTTGGAGGTAAACCTGCAGTCTAAGATGTTTGCTGCTCTGTTTCTAGGCACATTATCTACCTTGGGTCATCCTGGTCTTCAACTTCATCATCGGAGGCTCGTAAGTACCCTCTTCCCTTTTATTGGGTTCCCAGGCGATGAGCAGCTTGATGAGCGATGCGGCGTTCCTGTGAGGTTCCTGTAGCCCTCCTCTCTCTGTTTCTGTGCAGGTTTGTGAATGAGCTGACAGGCAACCTGGTGGGCCACCTCTACTTCTTCCTCATGTTCAAATACCCCTTGGACCTGGGAGGACGCTGCCTCCTCTCCACACCAGATTTCTTGTGAGTGGTCAAATGAAAGCTTAAATCAGGGACGCACTGATCAGTTATTACAGAGGAATCTGTAAAAATAGACCCAACTTCAAAGAATTATAGCGTAGCTCATTTATTCCTTTGCAAAGGAAGTTATAACTGACCTTTTTATTTTTATTTTTTTCACAGACCTCAAAAATATGACAAGATGATTCATATTTACATCTTATCTTGTCCTATTATGCATTTGATTTTTAATCATCCATTAACTTATTGTAGCGATACCTTCAGAAGCTTTTCTGGAATATATCATTAGCTATTTATACTGGAGCCAGAGGCGAAGCCACACTGTGATGGAGAGCAGGCAGCGTTACACAGCTCTGCAGCTACACAGGGTTTTTGTGTTATTTCAAAAACAAAGACAATCTCGTTGCATCTTGAATGAGTGATCAGTATGATTAGCATTGCTAGTAGCCTCTGGTTGTCTTACCATAATGAGAGTTTCAAAGTCCAAAACTCCATCTGTATTTATCCTAAATGAAGTTGGGATTCTGCTATGATCTCCAGCATGTTGCGGTTGCTCTGCAGCATCAATGTGCAATAAATCAGTTTGTTCTCCTCCTCCAGATATCGGTACTTTCCCAACACAAGAGGAGGAGTATCAGGGTTCGGAGTTCCTCCGACCAGGAGGCCTGTTCCCCAGGAGCCAGCAGCGGGTGGACGAGGGGGACGCTACAACTGGGGACAAGGCTTTCGCCTCGGGGGAGAATGAGAACTGCTCTTCCTCAGCTCCCACTAACAAACAGCTGAGCAGTTTTTTTTTTTTGTTTTTTTTTTTTTGGTTCGGCTAAAATTCTTGCTTCCTCACATTTTCTGTTTGAGAGAGGAAAAAAAAACTTTACCTCGGCTTTGATGTGTGTGTGTTAGGTTTTAAATGATGCTACAGGATGAAATCAGAGGAAGCGTGTGTTTTAACCACAACTGCTCTGCAGGACTCAGACTCCGGCTGTAGCCGCCCTCCAGCCAGCTCTACGGTTTTTACTGCTGCACACACTTGAAGCAGACGGACGGCACAAACAAATTGCTAAACGCCGACCTCTCATTACCATCAATCCTGTCCCCTGCTGCCGCCGTTGTCCCGCCGCCACTCGCCATCGTACCGTGGAGATGAGAGATGCTGCAGCTGCAGAGAAGCATGCTGTGGATCGAGACCCCTCCCCCTCCCTGTGATGCCATATCAGATTACATAGTAATTATCAACGAGTGCGCCATCAGCCATCCTTCAGCAGAAGAAGAGTGAAGATATTTAAATTGTGTAGCTCCTAGGTCTGAGATTCCATAAGTGTAAAATATTTTTGAGCCTACTGGGCAAAGAGCTGAAACTTTGTCCATCATAAGACACAATCGAAGAGGTGAAAATGAAATGTTGCTCTTTCTTTGTAAATACAGCTGTTTATTGAAAGGATGAGTCGGGGTGTGTTAATTTTTAAAGTTGCCTTACTGCGATGCTTTGGATAAAATAAACTATTAGACTATGTGTAGAAGGGCTGGTTAATGTTAATTGTTATCTTTCTGGTTTCTCTGACAAGTCTCTGCCTTGAAACATGAGAGGTGCTCGTTTTCTCCTCTAAAACAGCAAGAACTGCCGTCTCTTGCACCCTGGATGTCATCTCAGTGTTGCATTCATGCGGACTAATTATCAGTGTTGTATCAATACATCAAGTAACCGGTCCGGGAGGGAAGCTCAGATATCGCTCTTCCACCCAGCTGCACGCGTTCATTCTGGGAAAACCCAAAGTGTAGCCAAGCCAGAAGGAATATATCGTCTTACCAGCTAGACCCAGGAGCTTCTGCAGTGTCTTTGGGTAACGAGGCTCTCCGCCCAGGCGGCATCTTTTTTGGGGCGGCACACATTTAACAGAACGTTTTTAGTTCTGTTGGATAAGCAGCATTTTAGGACAGGGCCTCAATTATCCCTGTTGCTAAGGAGATTCACTTTAGTAATCTTACTTTTACACCACTAAAGGCAAAATAAGTTTTCGATGAGATTGGTCAAATTTAAAATTACCACTTATGTCATTCGTTATTTTATATTCACTATAATTTCATTTTGTTTTTAATATTTTTTAAATCTTGCATTAGATTCTTATTTTGTGGAGGAGGTGGTTTAGAACAGCGTTTCTCAATCCTGGTTCTAGGCCCCGCTGCCCTGCATGTTTCAGGTGTTTTCCTGCTGACATCAGATTACCAGGCTTCATTTGATCTCATCCTGAGGAGAGAGTGACTCCTTTAAATGCAGAGGAGCCAAACTACCCATCAAGCATCTGACTTTATATCTTGATATTTAACCCAGCCAGTCTACGTTGGAGCCTCATTTCAGCAGCTTGAATCTGGATCCATGTCTCATGACCATAGGTGAGGGTCGGAACAGAATGGAAACGAACCGGTAAACCAAAGCTCTGCTCTTTCTACGCCCCTACAGACCGGCCGTCACCTCCCACCATTGCTGATAGGCACACAGACGCAGTCTGACTCAAACAAATGTAGGAAAGGAAAATGGGGATTTGTGTTTACGTTTCAAATTACACCCCTGACACCAATTTTAAAGTCATAATCATCAGTATTTACATATAAAAGGTGCAAAAAGTCAAGCAAGCAGGCAACAGTTAATACAAACTGAAATGTCAATTATCTTACAGTGCAAAAATATTCATATCCACTGATTTTTACATTTTATGGGACATTTCAGCAAATTTGTTTATTGGGGTTTTATGAGATGAACCAAGGGAAAGTAGTGCCTAGTTGTGAAGTGCAAGGAGAAATTAATGCATGGTTTAAGATTTCTAACATATTAAACTCTGTAAAGTGTTTAAATCAAGCTGTTTTACTCTGATACACCTAAATCAAAGACGACAAGATTAGTAAACCAGAGTCCCCCTCCGTGCACTTTCATCTCAGTATATGATGCCTGCATGAAGGCCTCGGGGTTGTTTGGAAAACATTAAACAGCATCATGAAGACCAAGGAACACAGCAGACAGGTTTAAAGCAGGGTTATGTTAAAAACAAATATCCCGTATATTGACTCAGGGGAGCTGAAGAGATGCAAACCAGTTTTATTAGGAGAAAGTTCTCAACGTGTTTTCTTTTACTTTGACTTCACAGTTAGGCACTACTTTGTTCTGGTACCTCATACAGAAATCCAATAAAATATATTGAAATAAAAAACAATAAAGGCATTTGAATATGTTTTGCAATGTACTGTTTGTTAGCAGAAAATAATATTAAGGAACTCTAATCCAACAATTTAAAATCTGCAACTTTTAACATGTCGGTAATTCCGCTTTGGTGCTTCTTTCAGAACCCTTTCTTCTTTTTGATTGAGACGGCCACAATATTTGCAGTCAACTGTGTTTTTATTGAATTGCATCAGACTTGAATGTAGAAAATGGAAAATGCAAGCAGTAATCTTAGACGTCAAGAAAATGTTCAGTATTGGAGACGGTGAACCTGGAGCAGCAGGAACCAACATGCAGTCAGCATTCAGTCATACATCTGCTGATGGTAAATTACAGCTTCCTCTTTACTTTGTGTCTGAAAAAAAGACCCCCCAACTATTTCATTCATGGAGAACTCAGGTCATTTTGAATGACACTTAAGGATAACAGAATAAAAACAGAGACCCTTGAAATTGTATGACTGCTGTGACATTCCAACTGCCTTCAACAGCTTGTTTTTGTATCTCTGACATTCTTTAACCTCCATTTTAAGTGTGTGTACAGAAATAAAAAGGAATTCAATCCCACCTTGACTCTAAAGCTAGGGAGCCTAGATAGACAAGAGGAGTATTTACAGCGGAACAAGACGGATATATGAAAAGGCTCAGATAAAGGTGCTCGGGTTATTTAGAGTGCATGTAGCATTTTCACAAAAGAAAACAAAAGGCTTTTTGGCAGGTTCAGCCAAGAAGTTTTACAACACAGAACCGCGACGCTGAAATCAGACCCCACTCTGCTCCCTTTATATGAAAGTAGACAGCAAACAACAGGTATGAGCTGGAAAGGCAGCATGGTGTCCAACAGACCCTGCATTCTCCGGGATTTATCAGTTCTCTGTAGAAATGTGCACATCATGTTCTGCATCAGCTCATGAACACAGCTGAAAGGATGCCTAAACAAACTGTAGATAGGTTTGTTAGAGTATCTGCACCATCGCTGCTAGTAGGTGGGTGTGAGCACTGCGTTTGTTTCCTCAGCTGCACACTCCTCCTACTCGCCCATTTTGCACATCTGAGTCAGCATTGGATCAGCGTAAAGGCATCTGAAAGCAGCCTGGTACGAGAACATCTACCACTACAACAAGAAAATATGCAAGTGCCATCAAAACCTGCTCATAATGAGCAAAATGCATCTATTTAAAAAAGGGGATCTCCAGCTAATAGAATATAATACATTTTGATCTTATTACAGCAACTAAAAAACATTCAAGGTTTTTAGGGCAACATTCATTCATCCCTGCCCCCCCCCCCAAAAAAAAGCTCTGACATTAAACCTGAACAGGCTATTTACTCTGTATGACAAATATATTTACAGGAACTTTAGACAAAAACAAAATAGTAGTGGGAGATCTGCATCAAGTCCAGCTTTGGCACTCCTCCTCATGTCAGCGTCAGTTCTTCACCTTAGTGCCTCCACACTGACACTCAACCATCCCTGGTGCTTTGTGATGATGTCACAGACGCACCACGGATCTGATTGGTCATTTTCACTTGTCTCATGGTGGCTGGTGAATCTGCGTTGAAGCATTTACTTTTCCTAGAAAAGAATAAGCAGACGGAGATTACCTCAGTAGTTTTGATAATTACCGACATTTTCCTAATAAAATTTTGAATCTTTTCTTGGAAATCTTTGTTTTTTTTTGTCCCATTTAAAAAAAAAAAGTTCTCTCTGCCTTTAGGCCACCATAATGATGATCTTTTGTCTGCACGTTTGATACTAATGGTGGTGCATGCCATCTTTTTGAAGGACCAATCAGGCGTAATTACACACCAGTAACTTCCTGGATGGCTGTGGAGCCACAGCTGTGGCCCCTTAAAGAAACAGTTCACCATTTAATTTAAGCCAAGTCACAATCTGTTCCTGCCACCCATTTACTCTCTACAATTTGTCCTGTCAGAAGTCACAGAGGGCTGGAACGTTTCCCAGCATGCACTGGGGAAAGGCTTGGCAGCACAGCAGCGGATTCAGCAAATGAGGAGCTCCCCATACTTTAACTTTGATTCTGAGGAGTGCAAACAGGAGTAAGAACTAGGGCGGACTAAATCAGAAATGTAATGGTTTGGTTGAATCAGATTTGATTTAAATATATTACTTTTTGAAGATGGTTAAGAGGCAGGAAGGTAAGGTTTTTCAAATTTTAAATAAAATCTGAAAAGAGTGGAATGCAACAGTATTCACCTCACTTTACTTTGACAATCGGAAATAAAATCGGGTGCAGCCAATTGCCTTCAGGAGTCAGCTAATGAGTAAACTGAGTCGACTTGCATGTAATCTAATCTCAGTATAAACACAGCTGTTCTGTTTCTGGCCTCAGAGGTTTATTAGAGAACATTGTGAACAAACAGCATCATGAAGACGAAGGAACATCCCAGACAGGTAGCTGTGGAGCAATTTAAAGGCAGGGTCATGTTTTTAAAACTATCATAGACGTTGAACATTTTACTGGGTGCTCTTTGATCCATCATCTAAACGTGGAGAGCATATGGCCGAGCTGCAAATCTAACGAGTTATGACCCTCCACCTAAAGTGACAGGCTGGACAAGGAGAGCATTTATTACAGAAGTCAATGGTAAGAGATAATCTGTTGACAGAACAGCTATAATTTATGAACTACACATATCTGGCCTTTCCAAATAAAATCCAAATAAAGACCTTGTGGCTAGACTAGAAAACTGAGGTTCACAGACCATCTCCATCCAAACCGGCTGTGCTTGAGGTGCTTTGTAAAGAATTACCAGATATTTCAGTGTCAAGATGTAATGACAGACGCCTACCCCAAAAAAACTTCCAGCTGAAAGCACAACAAAAGGTGGTGGGTGAGGGGACACAAATGCACGCCACACTTTTCAGATTTGTATCTGCGAAATATGTTGACAACCACGTGCCCTTTAACTTCCAGTTTACCACTATGTGGTTCTTCCTTTTTGTTGCTCACTCACATAATATCCCAATAAAATCAATGGCAGTTTGAGGTTGTTAAGTGACAAACGGGGCTGTGAAAACACAGAGCTCTATAGTTGAACCTACCATCAACCAGTCACCCTTCCTGGTTGCTCCATAGTCAGAAGACCAGTGTCGGTTGCCAGCCTCTGTCTCTCCGCTCCTTCAGTCTCCTCTGCAGCAGCAACAGTGACCTTTACCCACCTGGCAAGAAACAGACAGAAAATAACTCCATTTAACAAAAACTTTGCATTATCATTTCATTACTCTGAAAAACAAACTCAGACTGAAGAAAGAACAGTTCACTCTGCCCAAAGTGTTTCCTGATCCATCCGTTTTCATTGAACCGAAACTAGACTGGCCCACATTCTCCCCCCCAAGTATGAAGCTAAATGTACATTTACCTCTCTTTTTCAGGAGCACCACAGCTGTTCTGGTCCGGCCCGCATCGGCTCAGATCAGTCACACCCTGCGTTAGCCGCTCAGCCAACCAGTGGCCCTTGCCTTGAGCGGACAGTTCGGTGTTCTCCGCAGCGGCTACACTTCCCCCGGTCTCCTCCGCTGCACACAAGGATGTAGGATCAACGAGACCAAACGTTTTAAAGCATCGGACCAGCAGAACAATAACGACTCAAACACAGAACAGCATGTTCTCCTGCAGGACTCACCGTTCACAGCCTTGACTTCCAAGGAAACGCTCTGGTTGTTGTCAGAGATCTGGCCGTTCTGCTGCTGGCCCGTTTTCTGCTGCTCTGCAAGGTTTTGCTTTTGGAAAGCTTCCATCCAGTCCAGAGTCTCGCCGTTCTTCAGGGCTGAGCGGTGGTCCTTGAACCAGCGCACAATGTCGGTGCGGCCCAGATTTGTCTGGAGCTCCAGCTGGCTGTACTCCTCGGGGGACGGCCACTGGGTCCGGCAGAACATCTGTCGGTAAAGGGAACGCGTGTGAATCATTTACAAAGGAACGCATTTTTAAATATTTGCAGTAAATGGATTCATGGGTGAAAGTGCCTCACTGCTTAAGATTTAAAAGAAATACAATTAGATAAAGTCGTTAAAGACATGTTTTCATCACTTCTTACCCCTCTGAGAAGGGCCACGGTGCGACTGGAGATGGGAATCGGGCTTGAGGAGACCGACAGGAGGGGAGGATGTGGAGAAGAAGAGTTGAGGATGGGAGGAGATCTTGAAGAGGAATGGGTTGGAGGAAGAGGAGAGGAAGCTGCGAGCAGAGGAGGAGAAGAGGAAGACGAGGAGGAGGAGGAGAGGACGGGTGGGTGAGGAGAGGAGCGAAGAGCCTTCCCATCCTGCTCTCGGTGAGAACCCCCATTCAGCAGCGCCCCTCCCACTCGCTCCAGTCTGTCCTCCAGGTTCTTGGAGGCCATTGTGAGCAGAACCTTCTCCATGTTGTCCCTCAGGGCGCGGCGCTCCGAAAACCAGCAGTCCACCTCCATCTTGGACAGCCTGGTCTCCAGAGCCAGCTGGTCTGCAGCAAACACAGAGTTCGGAGGATGAGATGAGGGGCGTTTCTTTGACAAACCGCAGGATTCAGTCACGCTTCAGGGGACTTTAAAAGGAGGCTCATTAAAAACATCGCCGCTACTGCCGTCATGGCTGCAGCCACAAGAGATGAGCGCGCCGCTCCTCCGGGGTGAAAGAAAACAGTCACATGCTGTGGACTTGTGTAAATGAAAGAAAACAACCTGATTTCTTTTAGTAATTTAAAAGTCTAATTCATGAGTAGAGATGGCAGAGACAGCAGGAGCGTTACAAATCGCTAATTAGGCCGACTGGTATGTTTTAAAATCTAAATAGAAATGAACACGTTTGTGAATGGCAAAATGTATTTGATTAGTCAGGAAAACTGAGGGTTTCAAACAATTACCTGATTTATCCCCCTTCAACATTTCCTAGAAGGAGGAAATCATGTAACATTAAGAGGTTTGTGTCCCTCAAGAGCTGTAAATGTCTTGCCACTTAAACGCAGCACATGACAAAACTATATTGACACTTTGGCATCAATATAGTTGATGCCAAAGTGTTCACACCTCTCAGATGATTTCATATTTCATCTCACTGCAACAACAAGCCTCAGTGTATTTCATAGGGATTAGATTGGGAGTACAATCTTAACTTTTTGCCAGATTTTCGATTCATTTTAGGGTTACTCTGGACTTTAACTAGGCCATTCTACCAAACCTTTCCATCGCAGCACTGGCTGCATGTCTAGAGCCTCTGCTGCAGCCTCAAACAGGTTTTGTTCCAGGATCGTATTTAGCTCCATCAATCTTTCCATCAACTTTGACTAGCTTTTCTGTCCTCTCTGTAGAAAAGCATCCCCGGAGCATGATGATACCACCACTATGCGGCTGCACCACTGAGTATTTTATAGCTACATTTAAAAGCTTCATTTTGGTCTCACCTGACAAGAGCGCCAGCTTCCGCACGCTTGTCGTTTCCTCTACAGCTTTTGGCGAACTGCAAACAGGACTTCTCATGCTTTCAGCAAAGCTTTTCTTCTACAAAATCTTTCTTAAAGGCCAAATCTATCAGGTTTGGACCAATTTTCCCACATGGCCTATTTATTTCTGCTGCTCCTCCAGAGTTACCTTGGGACCATTGGCTGTCTCCTATCACACCTAATTTTAATTAACGCAAAAATAATGAATGCATCTTCCTCTCCACTTTGTTATCTACTACTTTGTTAATATTGAAAATACATTATGTTTGTGGTTGTAAAGTAACAAAAGCATGGAAATAATAAGAGAAGTGTGAACACCAGGAAGTGTAGGTAAGGAGATTAGGTTTACATGCTTGTGGGAGCGGCGGGGCGGGGGGGGTTTACCGAGCTCCTTTTCCGTGGGCGAGCCGCTTCTCTGGAAACTCTCCTCCAGCGCCTTGAGCTGCTCCGCTGACTTCCCCTTCACTCTCTCCAGCAGGGGGAAGTGGCTTGGGACAGCTTTCTTAACAGGTCCATCTGGAACAGATGGGGAGGCCTCTGCTTTCACCAGCACGGGTGAAGACGCTACACCTCCGCGAAGACGCACAGAAACAAACATTAAACAACCAAATATGCCAATACAACTATTCCTTCAGGGGAGAAATGGAGATCTAATATTGCTCAGAGAGAATTTTATCAACTTACTTTTGAGATTGAGGAGCCTCTGTTCACTGAACCACTTCTTTATCTCTCCCCTGGACAGTCCCGTGGTCTCTATGAGCCTGTAGATCTGACACAGCAAGCAGCATTAAAGACAACAGTGACTGTGGTTTACTGCTGATGGGTGTGACATTAGGAGAAAACAAAAGGGAGAAACACCAAACTAGGAATTGAGCCACTGGACAAACAAGTATGTTTGTTACTGCACAAAAAGATTTCATTCCACTCACTTATTCTTACCTCATCTTCCTCAGGGAAAGGACACTGTGTGTAGCTGGACCGCAGCACCGACAGCTGCTCGGCCGTCTTGTTCGGGTCTGCGGTGAAACTCAGCATTTTGGCCGACGCCAGCTTCGCCGTGGCCGTCGGTGCCGGGATGGTCTGGATGATGGAGGGCCGCTTAATCTCTGTGGCGATCACAGGGGTGGCCAGCGGGCGCTTGAGTGACGGTGCCACCTGCAGGAATCAAAGAGGTTACTCTCACTGATCAGGTTGTGAAAAGATGCTCTTAGCAGGGCCAATCAGGAGCTGCTGCTGATCTCTACAACTTCTCAAAAGTTTTTCCCACTCTTGTTGGCATACCTGGTTAGCCACTGTGAGTGCCAGCGGTGAACATGTGACACTGGAGCCGTTGGCTACAGGAGTCAGCACCAGGCTGTTCTGACCCAGGATCTGACAGGGGAGGGACTGAAGGACAGAGGCAGCTGACGACAGCGGTTTGGATGCTGTGCTGCTGGCGGATGAGTTGGAGCCGAGCTGTGGAGCCACCAGGGCGAGAGTCTGAGGCACTGATGAGATGGTGCCATTAAACATTTTCTTCCTCGCTTCTTCTACCTGTTACAGACAGAAAGTTACAAACATCAAATAGCTTGTAGTCAGGTGTTCAAATTAGGTATAGTTCAACTGCTATATATGTAGCGACTGTAAGAAATGTAATATATGGCTGTTATAGACTAAATGCTTAGTTCCCTCTTTTATAAATCTGGTCACTAGTTAACAAAAGTGTAGCAATTAAAAAAATGGACAGAGGTTTATTAGAGAGCATTAGTAAGTTCAGGTTGAGAGGAATAAAGACAGTAAACGTGATGAAGGACCCGAGTACCTCTTCAGGTGACCAGCTGATGCCCTGTTTGAGCCGCTGTGTGGTGAACCAGACTTTGATTTGTTCCTCTGGGTGCTTGGAGGCGGCGGTGAGCCAGGAGAGCTCGGCCTGCGTTGGGTAGGGGAACTTGTTGAAGGAGGAGATGAGCGTCAGGTTGTCGTCCAGGGACGGGTTGTATTTGGTTGTGTTCAGGGGCACTGCGATCTTCGGCACCTGAAACACAGCAAGTCAGAATGACAACCAGAGGGATTTTTTTGTGAATAAGATCTTATTATTACCAGTTAAAAGGCTAACTAATAAAATATCCCTAATCACAGTTGTGAAACAAAAAATCATATTAAAAATGGGTTTATTTGACTCAACAATATCCAAAGTTGGATGGCGGCGTCCAACATTCACATCGTTCAACGTTTTCTGAATGTTGACTTTGTTAGAAAATCCTTTTCAAGGGATCTTCATAGAAAAGTCCAGCTTTATAAATTGCTGAGAAAAAACATTCATAGCACTTGAACTTCCTAATATTTAGCCAGTTTATAACTTCACATCTCACTATTGGGATTTGTGGCGATACACATAAAAGGCAGGTCCATATGTATTCAGCCCCCTTTTACTCTGATGTCCCACTCACAACTACTAGTTGTGCCCTCCACAAGTCTGGCCTCTATAGAAACATGGTAAGAAAAACCCAGTTACAAATAAAAAAAACAGTAAATCCATAAATGGGACACAGTAAACACGTCAAAGAAGTCAGAGGACACCAAAATGAAATATTTGTGGCGCATTTCCGCTCTCAGGCCAGGAATATTGTTTCCCCCGTAGCTTCCATTTACCCTGGCTGACTTTTCTACAGCATTAAACAGAACCAGTGACGCTGAGAGATCGCTCCTCCAACTAGAGTCGTGCGAAACAACTGACTGTATGCGAGGGGCTGTGATGTTTCAGCAATAAAACTATAATCATTGAGTCTATCACTGCTACTACGCTTCATAACTTAGATAACGTAACTAAAAATGTTATGGAAAAAGGTATAACTAAGAACTGTTGAAGGGATTTCACAGATGTAGACTCCTATGCTTCAGGAAAGGCAGCGCCAGCCGGAAATAAACCAAGTGCTCTCGCCGTGATCTTATGATCACTTCACTGAGTTTACACTGTGAAGTTCAATTATAACCACATCAAACTCAGCAGAAGTTTGTAACATTCATGGAAATCTAATAAATTTGACTAATGTTTAAGAGAAAAAAACAACTCAAATTTAAAATGTTTGGGACTTTCCTTTGACAAAACCCCATTAAAAAGTTCCCAGTAAATGGGAAAGTCCTCCCTTCTCTTTTGTCTGGAGTATATTTATATCCTGGTAATGTGATTTTACCTGGTAAATATAGTGGAAAAGCAGAGGGGCGTATTATTGGCTCCATAAAACTACGGCAGGTTTCTGGAAAGGATTCCTGTAGTTAAAAACCCGCCTTAAAGCCTACGTGCAAAAAGGTATTTTTGTGGAGGAAAACTAACACTTCACATCACCCTGAACACACCATGACTACTGTGAAACATGGGAGCTGAAGCACTTTGATTTCTTCAACAGGGAGAGGGAAGGCTGGACAGAGTTAAACCAAAAAGAAAATATGGCAAAGCTTGCCAAACACCTGAGAGTGGGGAGGAGGTTCATTTCTGGAGGGCCAGCAACCCTAAAGACAGCCTGATGGACAAGTTTTACATCAATGCATAGCTGTGTGTTAAATGGCCCAGTCAAAGTCAAGTGGATGTTAACAGACGCTCTCCATCCAATCTGATTTAACTTGGGCTGTTTTGCAAATAAGAAAGGAAAATAACTGCAGTATTATTGTACGTAATGTAATGTGACAAAACAGAAAGAGTTCCTCCTTCCGTCGGTCCTACCTGGGTATAATTTATAGGCTGCTGTAAAGAAGGCATGATGTGAGAAAGGCTGTCTGCTTTGAGCAGGGTCGACTCTGGGATGATAACCGTCCCGTTCACATTGAGCGCCGTTATTGGTTTCTTGGCGAGATCAGGGGTCAGTTTACCCAACTGTGATTCTGTCCGTTTGGTATCTGTACACAATGTTTTTGGTTTAGCAGTTTTTACTGTGCTGGGTTTGCTGAGCGGGGGGGTGCCCAGTCGCTCCCCTTTGCCAGAATGTGACCCCGACATGTTGTAAATGACTGCGTTGCTGCTGCAGCCCTCTATTGTCTGCTCCAGGATTGTCTGGTTGTTCATTTTGATGCGTTTGAACTTGAAGTTGCTCTCCCCTGGGTGGCATCTCTCGTTGTGCTCCGTTAACGTATCAAACTTCTTCGTGTTGAAGTTGCAGACAGCGCACAGGTACAGCGGGTTTAGGATGACGTTCGGGTGACTGGAGTCCACGTGTTCTTTGAAAGTGTTGAGATTCTGTGTTGAGAAGGTGCAGTATTTGCACTCGTAGCCCCCCTGCTGTCTGCGCTGAGGTTTGGAGGGGTCTGGGGGCTCCTTTTGGGGTTTGTCCGGACCCGTGGGGGGGTCTGAGGCTTTGCCTGTTACATCCGAGTCCGTTGGGGGCTCTGCTTGGATAGGGTGGTCTGCATTCAAAGGTGCCTCCTGAACATGGTTTTCAGTTACCTGGCAGAAAAAGAAGGCCAAAGTCAACAGATGGAGAAGTTTTAAACATGTAAATGAACATTTAGTTTAATCATTTGCGAAAGTTAACAGAATTGACTATAAATTTTAAAAAAAATTAATTATCAGAATTAACTTCTTTAACCAGATCGTCACGCATTTAATCCCTGAAAGGCCTCCATGATTTGAAGCTCATGTCACTGTAAAAAGAAAAATGCTCCTGCCTCCATATTGTGGGTTTCATCCTCATCATCATCCAGCTCCACCTGCGTCTGCTCTGGTCGGATCATACAGGGAGTGGAAGCCTTGCGTCGACTTGACATGTTTTCAGATCCTGGCTCAGGATCCCAAGATGCAGGACCACACTGATGAGATACAGAGCTGGTGGCTAAAGCTCAACCAGACGGATCAATTGCAGACCAGGGCCAGGACGTTCCGGGACTGTGCTCAGTCACAAGGACACATCAAAGATTTGTTTCTAATGACTATTAGTGGCGAGACCAAATTGAATAATGGGGGAGGAAGGACTGTTTGTAGAGCAGAGTGGGCTGGACCCGTTGACAGCGTCAGCTCCAGCAATGGCAGATCTTCTGGGTCTTCATGACAGGATGCTGCCTGGATGGGAGAGACAGGAGTCAGCATAAGAGGACAGATTCTTGGAAACACTCGAAAGATGTGTTCATCTTGATCTACCGTTCTTTCCTCGCTTTGCATAGAAAACGTAAACGTGTGCATAGCGGAAGCAATACCAGTACGAGCATTTGAAAGTAAAAGCCAAGACAGGTGTCTGAATGTTGTCTGGTATAACAAATGACCACAGTTTTAATGCTTCAAGCAATCCGACAGCTCTGAATGTCGACGGGTTTAAAACAGTAGCTGGCAAATGAACATTACAGCAAATAGACGTCTACAGGTGGCCTGCTTCAGAAAATTATTTCAAAATAGAACAAAAACCGTAACAATGCTTTTTTTTCCCGCACAAACTACTGTGTAGGCAACAATAATTTAGAGTCACAGCCGTGAGCAACTGGAAGATTAAACGAAAGGTACCACGCTGCTTAATAAGCGCTTGTGGCTTCATACTGGCAGATTGGTGCAAAAAACAACGAGGAGTCAAAAATAGAAACCTCTTCACGATATCATGAGTCAAAACTCCACAACTTCAGGCAAAGCCAGAGCCGGAGACGATACTGCCAGTAAAGTGTGAGGAATAATTCAGTCAGTAAATGTAAAGCGCTAATTAGATGAAAAATAATTACGAGCAAGGCTGGGAGAGGAGAAAGTAGAATACAAATGAAGGGTTTACAATGTTTGAACATTGCCTGTGTTATTGGTTTTGTGTCCTTTAACAGATAAGATCCTCTGCTGTTAATTTTTTTGGGTCTCTCCCAAACCTGCAGATCTGCACGATAACTCCGCTGCATCGGATTCACAGTGGTGTTACCGTGGCTGGTATGTAAATATATTCAGCTGACAGAGCTGCTGCTGTCAGGAACAAGAGGACTGTCCAGAGCAATGCTGAATACTTATTCAGCTGACGGGACCGCAAAGTGTGGCTAGAATGACAAATCAGACATAAATCAGATGCAGATACGTATCTTGAAGAGCCAAGAACAGCTTTATTGAGAAAAATGGCACCCAATTAAGAAGGAACATTGAGAAATATCAGAGGAAGAGTGAGCAGAGGAAGGTTTTCTTGCAGGCTAATGAGCGAGAAGCTTGTCTGACTGAAAAGGTCTATTGATATTCTAGAGGCCTCTCAAATGAGCTTTACTCTCATATCCACATGAGTAAAAATCAAATGAGATCATGCAGCTGTGGTCCTCCTCTATCAGTACTTAATGAAGTTCCATAAAACCCAGCACAGAAGAACAAGTCCTCATTCTAAATTAAGATCTCACTCACACAGCAACGCTTTATTGCTGGAGTAATAAAGTAAATATAAATAGAGGGAATCAGAGAGAAGCTCTGAATTTGCTCTGTAATCACCTCAAGTCAAAGTCTTGGTCTGAGCCTCTCCAACAGCTCCGTTTAAATCGGCACCGAAGCCTTTAAGGCCCGGATGCTGCCATCCGCCAGTCGAGTCACTGTCCCAACATGTCTCAACTCTTCCAACGTCCCACTGAGGCATTGTCACAATGCAGCTGCATTGCCATGGTGTCGCTATGGCAACAGTGGACGTAAAGTGGCACATGCTCTACATATATCGTCCAATTGTATTCAGGGCTGTTCGGTGTCGCCTAGAGGCTGAGAAAGAGTTAATAAATTAGCCGGATGATTATTATGAAGATGAGGGTTTAGTAGTTTTTGAAATCTGGAGGGTAAATTTGGCATGCTTTGCAGAATTCAATTCAATTTTATTTTATTTATATAGCACCAATTCACAACACATGTCATCTCAAGGCACTTTACAAAGTCAAATTCAATCAAATCATACAGACAGATTGGTCCAAAAGTTTCCTATCTAAGGAAACCCAGCAGATTGCATCAAGTGTTGACAAGCAGCATTCACTCCTCCAGAAAGACCGTAGAGCCACAGGGGCAGTCGTCTGGGCCGATAGATGGCTTTGCAGCAATCCCTCATGGTGAGAATGATCGTGGACACACTGAACAGTTCACATCTTGCAACTTCATGATGTAGATAAGAAGATGCCAGAGTAGCATTGGGTGGTACAAACCTAACACCGTATCGTTTGTCACCCAAAACCAGGACCAGTTTAGATTGGGAAAGAAGTTAATTTTTAATTCCTGTGGGAAGAAAGGTTGGAACCATAAGCCAATGTTTGTGTGCTAACAATCTCGTTCCTGTAGGATATAGCTCTACTTCTGTTGCCGTTCCTGCTGTGTGGCATTTAGATTTTCTGAGCAGCGGCACCCACTGTTTAAGGCGTGCAGCAAATGTAGCAACCAAAAATGTTGTTTGCATTGTGTGCATGCGAGTCTGGCATGAACATGTATATTTTACAAGCAAGAAGCCTGGTTTCTAATTGACTAATTAATTGCATCTACACCTGGAAAATCTGCAGCATGCTGCATCACATGCTCAGACCAGATGAGGCCAATATGCTAAAAGTTGATTTAAAAGAAGAAATTGTCTACAGGAGTACATGGGGTGGACAATATTTCAATATCAATATGTATCGCGATATAACTTTATTCAATGAAGGTGATATGGCATTTCCAATATTTCAATATTCATTACAGTTTATGATTACAGCATTTGTTAATGACTGACATTCTGGGTTTTATGTAATTTTATGCATTTTATTTTTGAAAGCAAATATTTCTAAAATATTATATTGGAGGAGTTTTATAAACGTGGCAAAATAATTGTCATACGTTTGTACACACATCTGTTGTTGGCATTCTTTGCAGTCTGAGGTGTTTATTTTGTTCATATCGACATCGTAATTATGTCGTATCAACCGAAATTAGGAAATATATTGTGATATAAGTTTTGGCCACATCGTCCAGCTCTAGGAGTACAATGCTAGTTCTGAAATATCCTAAATCCTTTTGTGAGCAGTCACTCAAAGGAACAAAATGCAGTGGCCATTTTGGCTCGATGGTGTTAAGAATCTTTTTTTTTTTTTTTCAGATGTTGAGAGAAACTTTCCCAGGCAGACAGACAAAAACAAAATGCTTAACAGTGCGGTGCTACATGCTATGCTAACAGTACGACACACTGTGGCGGTTTCTGATATGGGCGACCTGGGCAGCCACACAAGGCGGCTTCTTGTCTAGGGCAGCATGAGATCCCCCCGTACTGACGATGTTCACAGCGCCTAATGCACTTCTCCACTTGTGGGTATTTGCCGCCTTCTGCCTGCAGCAGTGCATATAGCTTTCTGCCTTGGCTGTCTGACAGACAGGCTGTAACAGCAGGGGGAGGGAGCGGGGAATAGGAGGACCCCAAACAGGCTAGGACCGGCCCTGACGACACACATGGATGTTTGGGGGCAACATAAAAAGATCTGAAAAGCTGCATCTGTGACAGTGTAACAATAGTAACCCTCCCAGATAACATAAGCTAATGCTAACAATTATTAGCTTGACGAACACCCCAATTGTATTGGGTGTTGTGTTGGTCTGAACTCCCCCTTCAATTATGGCTTCTTTTAGTTTTAAAGGCCTTTAAAACTAAAAGGAGCACAAGGCTTAGCCAGTTTTCTGGGGAAAAACTGAAACTCGTACTTCTGGACCCTCCATGGGCCGCTGGGCCCTTAGAGGGTAACTAACCCCCAAATGAATGTTTTTTGCTAATAAACTGTTAACATTGTTGTCTTATAGTGCTGTCTACATATCCTGGTAATTATTTTGACAATTTACTTCACATTTTTTGAATTCCTGCTTTTGTATCTCAAACGGTCAGTGTAGCGCCCTTCTATAGTTCAATGGGTGTCTTGCATTGAATTTCAAATGAGTATTTCTATTGGTTCAAAAGTTTTTGTGAGGTCACAAGGAGAAACTGACCTGTCAGCAGCTCTGCCGCTGTGGGGCAGTTTTGCGATCCTATCAATGTTTCTGGTTAGTGATTTATTAGCTTGGCATTCACAGTTTATTTAGCTTTAACTAGAAGCACAGACCACGCCCAGCCTTCACCCCCCTGCACGTTGCTTGATTCGCCGGGTACTGCCTCCTCTCGGCACATTTTTCCAAGCATGAGATTGGGCAGAGTAAGTCATTGATATCCATCATTCTAGAAAGGGGTAAAAAGCTATGCTTAAGATTTTGGGACACCGACAGACCAGAAGGAAGTCATCTACAAATCGAGAAAACATAGAGAAGTGGTGAACCTTCACAAGAGTGTCCTACCATCGTTAATTCCAGAAGCGCATTTATGGACTCGTTCCGGAGGTCAGAAAAGAACCCAGAAAAACATCTAAAGAACTTCAGACCTCACTTGACTCATAAGCTAAGTGGTCAAGATTCAAATGAGAAAGAGACAGGGCAAAACCTGCATCCATGGTAGAATTTTATGACCAAAACTACTAAAGACCAAAAAGTAAATCAACACCCATCTAACATTTGACAAAAACATCTTGAATATCACCAAAAGTTTTCAGAAAATACTATGTGGACTGAAGAGAAAATAGTTAAAGCTTTTGTAATGTGTGGGTCCTGTTACATCAGGTGTAAAAACTAACAGCATTTCAGAACAAGGACAGTCAAGCAAACATGGTGGTGATAAGATAAGGATTAAACTTTGTCATTGCACATGTCACAAGAACAAGACAACAAAATGCCGATTGTATCATACCAGTAGTGCTTGATTATGATAGTATATATACAATAGCGTGATGGACTAGGCTGCTTTGCCGCTTCATAATGTTGATAACTTGACATAATTGATGGAACCATGAATTCTGCTCCCTTCAGGAAATTGTGAAGGAAAATGTCCGGCCATCAGTTCTTGACCTTAATCTCAAGCACACTTGGGTTATTTAGCAGGACAATGATCCAAAGCCCTCCAGCAACTCCAACTCTGACATGCTCCATAAAACTAAATGAAAGACTAGGCTGAGCAGCCTAATCAACAGAATTTGACTAAACAGACTGTTTATGTCAAAAATAGTGACAAAATACTCATTGGTCACTTTCACAAACACTTGAAGGCCCACATTGGTGCAATGGGTGGAACAACCAGCAGAGGCAGATAGTTTTCACATGCGGCCAGGTTGGTTTAGACAGATTTTCCCCCCCTTAATAAAGATAAATCATTTGAATTTATTTTTTGGATCATGCAATAAAATAAGTAATCTGAGGTAACTTTTTCACAGCACTCTATACCACAGTTTACCATTAGGCTACTGAGGATGATAAAAATGTTGGAGTTCTTATAAAAACAGTAAAACAATATAGCTCTAGAATAGAGCTGCATACCAATGCATCCTTCGCCATCTGTGGCTTGAATTTTTTTTTGCCTGCTGAAACTCAGTTAACATCCAATAAGGAGGAACGGAGAGATGTATCTGTCGGCTGCGACGCAAGTGCCACTTCATATGACCTCCTGAACTTTAGCTGCCACACTGCTGACGCAGCACGAACACTCCTCAAAAGTGATGATGGGAAAAACAGAAGAGAAGCAGGGAGAAAAGCCACTGTGCTGTAGGCTGAAGTTTTTATCTCCTGCAGTGGACCTATGCAAGCTGAAAAAGGAGATGAGCAAGCTCCTTACGCAACACCTTTTAGTCACAGGAACTTGTATGACAAGCGCCTGTGTCGTCAGCATGTTGCACAGAAGAGCTCCTAAAAACGTTGCAGAGAACATCCGACTCCGGTTTATGTAATAAAGAACTTGCTACTGAGTCACGCATATAAAAGAAGTGTTTTCAAAACATGTCAGATTTAGAGCACAAGCTACAAAGGCAGACATTATCTTACACAATATAAATTTAAACAATTCAGTCAGTTTGAATTGTGGCAGTTCAACATGCGTGCCTACTATCTCAAACAGAGAGAAAAGCCTGAGCAAATAGATGAGCGCTGACCGACAGCCTCTTCTTTCAACATTTTCATTGGCGGAGGAAGAGGAGGGGCGGCTCCCCTGCTGCTTCACTGGATGCCATTGCGAAGAATCCACATGTGCCTAATCATACCAAATCTGCAGCCTTTATCTAAATTAATCATCTTCTTTGCGGTACACCAACAACCAGACTTCCAGTCTCATGGTAAAAACATTTTTTTTCTCTGACGTCCTTGAAAGAGGAATTTGTTGGGCTCTGAGCAATGACAGAATCTGGCTGGAAACACCTCAGACCTCGGACCAGCTGCCAGAGCTTTGAACACCATAAAAAGGAGCTGTTCAGCAAACTAAACATGTTTATTAACTGTGATCTTTGCACTAAAACTTCGGCTCTGTTCAAAAGTTAGATCAGACTGTCAGCAGCCCACCTGTTCCGTTGGTGTGACTAACCCAGTCAGCCAGTGTGTGCAGAGTGAGCTCAGTGCCAGAGCCACAAACTCCCCACTGTCTGGATGCTCATTAAACTTGCATGAATACTGAGCCTGGCTGCCTCTAGCCTGGCCGTCTGTCAGTTTGTACCATCCTGTTGTTTGCCATCTTGTAATAGTGGAACAATCCACCTGAAAATATTTAAGTAATGCCAAAAGAAGGCAGGAAATCCATTTAGAAGGACGACTAGTAATAAGGTTACACTACAAACCCACCATACTGGTAGAAACGCAGTAGGTATCATAAATGCTGTGGTCCAGAGCCTCTCTGATGTATGAAGACGGACAGATGATCCGGTACGTCAGAAACTTAATAGCACTATAGGAAGGAGGTGCGTCCAAACAGCACAGAGAGGCAAATGACATGGAACAGATGAGTCACAGCAGTACACTCAACTCGGTCCCCGTTTCTGTGTGCCATTAAAGGTAATCTCACACTGAGGACGGGCAGATGCTTCTCAGTCTGCAAATACAAAATCTAGAGTTTAGGAAGGGGCTGTTTAGCAAGACGGTTATCTTAAAAACATCCATCAGAGCTCCTCCATGAATAACAAATATGGCTAGACTTGTAAAAGAAATATGTTTGTGTTGTTCATTATTTCTTAAGACGTTTCTTATCATCATCCAGCCACCTTATTGAGTGTGGACTGCATTTCACAATTTCTAGTTAAAATCCTAAAGAAAACAGATGGTACATGGTAACAAAATGAAGATTGCATCCAACCAGAAGGGCTTAAAGCTGCAGTAGGGAGTTCTGGGAAAGCCGTGAACATTTTACCAAGCACACCTCACAGGTCCCTCCCTCTTACTCTCTGCTGCTCTACAGCCCTCCCTCCACAGCTCCTCAACAAAAGCAGAGCCTGCCATGATGCTCCGATGTTTACCTTTTTTTTTTTTTTTTTTTCAGGCTCTGTCTAATTCTTTCTTTTTTAGCTTCCTTTTCGTCATCAGTCCTACCTGTCCGTTTTTTCCGGGCAGATGCAACTTGAGAAGTTGGCTGTTTTTATTAGCAGTGCGTACACAAGTATGATCGACACGGAAAAGACATTCCTCCTGGCTCTGATTGGTTGTTTCTGACCGGGAGCGGTGCATTTCTGCAAATGGCAGTAGGACCACTTGGAGGAGCCAGAGGAGCTCTATTTCTTTTCACAGATTATCTCTCATATTATGCTGTCAGGGCACAGTGACTGTTTTAACAAATGTGTAAAAAAGACATTTTTACAAACGTGACCTACCTGCAGCTTTAAGCAGCAATAAGATAATACACTGCTCAGAACATCTAAAGGACACTTTTTTACCAGAGTATAACATCACGTCAGGAAAACTTGTTGCTTGTGCAGTCCAACTCAACCAGGATGGACCATCAGTGTATGCCATTACGAGAAGGTTTTCTGTGTCTCCCAGCACAATCTCAAGAGCATGGAGGATATTCAAATAGATTGTAGTCAGCTAGCATTAATTTATGTTGTCCGGGAGGTTTATTACAAATCTGTCACATTTATAAGAGCTTTATTGACTTTTTTATGTTGCTTTCAAACATCAAGGCATCAATTATCTTGACATCCCTACTATATACCATCTTTGGTATCACTGTTACTGGTGTATAAAAAAATTTATTTAAAATAAACAATGCGTAGTTGGTTTTAAAAGGGCAGTTTCTGTGCTGCTGCGATAGCAGGAACCAGATTGGAACTGTTGTTATTAGAGAGACGGGCATGGACCTGTGATGCAACTATTTCTACCGTAATTTTTTTCTTTCTTTTTTTTGGGGGGGGGAACAGGAGGTTGAAGATAGGAGGAAGGTTAAAGAAGTTGTAAGGTTCTAGACCAGGTTTTTATTTTTTGTTCTGGTGTTACTGCAGCAGATTTGAAAGATGACGAAACCGTTCCAGTTTTGATTGTGGAGTTGTATAACGGCATTGATCGGGGACAACAGGGAGTCCAGTTGTTTTGTTTTAATTTTTTGGAATGACCATGACCTGGATGACTGAGAATCTTCACCAGCATATTGCATGAAGGGAGCATGGAGTACTGAAGGACAGGAACTGCTGACGGTGTGACGGGTCAATTATTGGTGGATTTTGGCTATTTTCTCATGGAAAAATGCCATAGTTAAATTAATTAAATTAAAGAGATAAAGTGATGAAATATGATAACTGCTGCATTCAAACTTTAAATGTTTGGAAGAATTCAAAGCATGGGTGGCTTTTAACTTTTTAAATTGGAATGAAAATAAAACTGATCATTTTTAGTCGTAATGTCACTGGCTGACCAGCTTGCAGGGGTTTTCTGGACATATTTAACCTCTCCTTGCAGCTTTCCATGGTCCCTGCCAGCCTGAAATCCTCCATAATTCTGCCTGTGCCAAAAAAGTACTTCAAGAAGGTCCTCCTGAAATACATCAAGGACGCCCTCCCTATTGGCCTTGGCAGCCTGCAGTTCACCTACAGGGAGACTTGTTCTACAAAGGATGCTGGCTCCTTAGCACTTCACACAGCTCTGACTCATCTGCAGCATCCCCATACCTAGGCTAAGATACTACTTTTGGACTTTAGTTCAACACCATGCTTCCAGACATACTGGCCCCAGGTGGTAAGGATAGGGAAACTCACATCTGCCTCACTGATCCTCAACACAGGAACGCCGCAGGGTTGTGTCCTCAGCCCCGCTCTCTTCACATCTAACACTAACAAGACCCACTACAGAGGAGTTCTGCAATCTGATACAGTGGTGCCCCAGGAACAACCTAATCCTGAATAACAGAAAGACCAAGTATATAGTATATAGTATTATAGTGGACTACAGGAGGTCCACAAAGACACGCTCCTCTCTGCATACAGGGGGAGGTGGTGGAGCGTGTGGACAGCATATAGTTCCTGGGCATACACATCTCCTGGACCTCCCACCTGGTGAAGAAGGCCCAACGACGACTCTTCTTTCTCAGGAAACTGAAACGGACCGGACTTTCTACTCAGCTGTTCATACACCTCTATAGAGCTACAATCAAAAGCAGCATAACAGTGTGGTATGAGGCCTACACCATAGACATAATATAAGAGTAGACCCCGCATTGACTGTCGCTGCGCAGGAATTATGGCCGCCATCTTGGGGCGGTCGACCTGCTACCCTAACCTGCTGATTCAAGCTGAACACACTAATGATGCCTCAGCACTGTGCGGCATATTTTTGTTTAAAATCGAGGGACTATTTACGTCAGGGCTCGAGGGATAACTTTTCACCAGAAAGATGAAAAGATATTGTTTATACTTCTGATTAGAATGTGATTTTTCCTAATATTAGGTAGAGAGATACAGGTCTACAGTACACGTCCAAGTCTTTGTGACTTAGTCTCTCCAAAATTGCAACTGCTCCGTGAAGGCATCAGAGCTTTGTTAGACATTAGTGAATATATATATATATATATATATATATATATATATATATATATATATATATATATATATATATATATATACGCATTGGACCATTTGTTATAATAGCTATAATTTAAGCAAAAAAAAATAATTAGTTCAATATTCAACGAGTTATAGTTGATTAAAATTGATTCTGCGCTTGGTCAACACATTACACTGAGCTGAGCTGTCGACCGCCCCAAGATGGCGCCCCCAAATCCCGTCAGCGCCCATAGGCGAAAGCGGTCGATGCGGGGTCTACTCTTATATTATGTCTATGGCCTACACGGCACAGGAGAGGAAGGATTTAGCACGAGCAGTGAGGTTAGCAGAGGGGATTGTGGGAAGCCGTCTAAAAGATCTAGACATGGTCTATACAAGTCCAACAGAAGGGCCAGACCCATTACCATGGATCACACCCACCCGGGCAATGCACTGTTTGTCCCACTTCCTTCCCACTCGCTACTTTTACTTAAATTATTTTAAATAGGTTATCTTATTTGTTTCTAAATCTGAATGTTTTTATTTATTTTGAATCATTCATTCCTTTTGTTTAGCAGTGCCTGCTGTTTTGAAGTGCTTTATAAATATAATTGGCTTAGCTTGGCTGAGAAACGTATACAAACCCATGCGGACAAGACCTTAGAATTAGACAAGCTTGAAAACAACATAATGACTAAACAAACAGGGTGAATGACACACAGTGAAATAGGGGGGGAATTGTGAAACATCTAAGAGATGCTTAATTTCCCCATAAAATATGTCGAACTAATCTGATTAACAGATGAAATATTGAATAATCCTGTGAACAGGATGTATCTACAGGACGTATCTATCATTTATTCCAAAGTTAGATTTAGTAGGCAAGCAGAAGGAAACATAAAACTATAGAAATGCCGGCCTCTCTGGCTCGTACTTTTGAAGCGAAGCATAGAGTACAAACCAGCAGGTCACACTAGAGTTCCCACATAACACGCACAAGGCGAGAAAGCAGTCAGAATCCTGAGAAGATCCCTCTGTTACTTCAACAACAAGAAAAACTCCCAAGACCGGATGAGATTTGATGCATCAGAAGCCTTTTTTTAACAACAAACAGAGGGCGTGTCGTCCCTGTCCTGGTAGCCGGGCTCTGCGGGGCGTGTTCCCTCCACCTCATGTCATGTTTTGAGTGTGTTCTTCCTCATGATCCACAAGTGAGCTACTGCAGCGAGGAAGGACAATGTGTGTGTGTGTGTGTGTGTCGAAGGACTTGTGTGGGTGGGGAGAAGCTCCGGCAAACGCAACGCGTCCCAGAAGGAGGGAGATGGAGGCTGAATTTCGGACTGTCGCAGAATTAATTTAAATCTCATCACGCGGCTCCTCTGGAGCAAAGCGAAGTGCTGCACTGTGTTTGAGTGCTCGCTGTGTTCTGCATAGCAACAGAGCAGTGCTACTTTTGCTGGCCTGCTATGAAGACTACTGTAAACGTGGCTCGACGACAAAAAAAAAAAAAAAAAAAAAAAATACATTTTCCTATCAGAATTTAGTCTGTAATATACTTGTGTGACTAATATTTACTCCATAAATAACTGAAATGAGACTTGAGAAGATGGGAAAAAACATAGATGGTAACACTGTACCAATTTACAGTTTGGAAACAAACCTGCACTCTACAGTGGTCTCACCACAAGACAAGATATCAGCATTTGTAGCTTTTTATGTTATGTTTTTACAAAGTAATCTTCCGCTAAGTAAGCTTGACGTCTGGTATTCACATGGATTATCATTTGACACACATCATCAACCAAATACTGCAACAGATCAAATACACACGTCAATGGGTTTTTCTGCCTCACAGCAAGTGCTGCTCAAAAACAGTTTGTCTCAAACATCCCAAGCTTCTTTTGATGCTCATTATACACGTGTGTGATGAAGGAAAAGCCCAAACCACAGATCACCACCCTGAAAAATAAGGCATCCCGAGGATCTGCAACATCCTGGCGCCCCAGACCACAGGACTGAAGATCTGTTTCGGATGCTAGACAGGGGACTGCATAATATGAAGGATTGTTTAAATCCAGTTCTGTTTTTGCTGTATACATTTTGATTAAAAACACTATTATTACTGCTTCACTCATACCAAAGCAACCTATATTCGGTGTAGGGAAAACATTGAGAAAAGCTGGTTTCAAATTGGAGCGTTAGCGTTCATCTCTGCCTAACTTGACTCGCAAAATGGGTGAAAACAGACTTCTTCTATTCCCCTCAGTACCTGTCTCCTTACACAACGCACAGCTACACTGGGACACATATACAGGGCAGGCTATAAAAATATCCGAGTGCGGATGGTTGGGTTACTATGGCAACGCTGTAACCAACAGAGAGCGTGGTGTGCGAGTGTATGCCTCTATCCTGGAGCAGAAACCCCGCAGAGGTCAGAAACCGTCACGACAGCTGCGATGTTTCAAATCCAGCTCAACTGCGGCTTTCAGAGCCACGGTCTGACAACTTTGAACAAGTCAGCCGAAATAACTCGGTCAGAAGTAAAGAGCGAGGTGTCCTGCGGATCCCCCAACAAATCAGGGCCGCGGCTATGAGGGAGTCTTCGCTTTCTTTGTTGCCCTGCTTACTTCACCCTACATTCACCCTGAGCCCAGGTATGCGAGGATTTTCTCCAGTGCCTTGCTAAAGTATTCACGTCCCCCTGTAATATGTTCCGCGTTTCGCCACTTTACCGCCACAAACATCAATGTAGTTTAATGGGATTCAAGGTTATAACATCGTTGTCAGGTTGGAAAAAGATGCATGGAGCTGAATTTGTTTTTCTCCGCACTTAAACAATTTTTCACAGCAACACAAGCTGCAGTTTGCTGGAGTTCCTCCCTACCAGCTTTGTGCATGTAGAGGGAATTATTTTACCCGTTTAAAAAAATAAATAAATAAATAAAATAGCTTAAGCTCAGTCACATTGGGTGGAGTGTGTCCGCAAACAGTGATTTTTAAGGTTTTCCCGTACGTTCTCAATAAGATTTAGGCCTGAACTTTGACTGGGCCATTTCAACACAGAAGGAAGCTTTAAGATAGCCCATGTAGTTCCCGTTCAGGGCCGTAGTCCAGCTGCAAGAAAGACCTCCGTCCCAGTCTCAAGTCTTTTGCAGCCTCTATCAGACTCCCGTCCAGGATTGCCCTGTGATTACAGTCAATCTCAAAATTATTCAAACCCTTTTTTATAAGCGCTGACCATATTTTTGCAGGATTTCCCAGCAGGATTCAAGTCAGAACGCTGACTGGGCCACTTCAAAACATTCAAATCTTCCAGTCAGATGGCGGTAAAAACAAAACATTACTTTAAACTTTAATCTTTGTGAATAATTTTGCTTTAGCTGTGAGTCCAATCACATTCCCATCAACTTTGATCAGCTTTCCTGTCCCTGCTGAAAGAATGCCCACAGCATGACGCTCCCACCACCGTGAGACTCTGGAGATGGTGTGTTTACATCAATAAGTGTTAGTTTTCAGGCACACTTCAGTGTGTTATAAACTAACCTTTGTGTTACTTTATGTTGGTCTATCACATAAAACACCAATAAAATAAGGTTTGTCTTTGTAGCATTACAAAAAATGAAAATGTTCAAAGCCGAAGAACTTTTGCAAGGCACCATACGTAATCACAAAGCAGCTGACATCACAACTCACTAATAGAATGAAAGTGAGCTCTTTTACAAAGAAACCCGTACTTCTTAATGGCCTCCTCTGTTTGGATTTCCACAATTAACATCTGCTTGTTCATGCTAGCCGTCACAGAAGACGACCCTGATGAAAAAAGGTTAACATATAAGTGAGCATCTGTTCAACAGTCTGTAGACGGCAGAAAAGACTTGACAGAGTTCTGTAACTAAAATACAGCATAAAGGCATTCTTGAACTGTTCTTTTAAAGGGGGCGTTCGATATAATGACCCCCCCCAAGGTTCTGCAATCTTATTTCCACCTCCCGTTGTTCAGTCGGCCCACTCCCCCATAAGCTTCACATTCTTCTTTTTTCTCTCTCCCACGGCCTTGTTCAAAACCAGCCAGCCACAGCAACACTGTGCTGCTCCCCCCGATGGTCCCAAACCAAGGTTTCTTTTACCTACATGAACCATACAAGGGTCCTCTGCAGTCTGTCCTCCAAAGGGAATGGGACATTTTCTTAAGGTTGAAGAAATAATCCCCAGTGCCAGACCATAGACCCCCAAATGAGAGTTTTACAAAACTTGACTTATACATTTTGAGCAGTCTTATGAAACGGTGTTTGCAGGTAAGCCTTCGTGTTCTCCATAAACCTCAACCAGCAGTCAGTGCTCCTGGGGGGCTGAATATCCCACCTGTCAATCTTTGCCTTCGCTGCAGTAGGCAGGGCTTGTGAGCGGTTCCCAGCAGCTTCTTATTGGTCTCAAACGGACAAAAGAGGCGTATCTGAGCTCTTCCAGTGGCTGAAAGCGAGCACGGCGCCTTTTAGCAAGCCCTTGTACCCTCCATTTTCCCTTTCCCCTCGCAAACATTAGATTCAGGGGTACACTAGATGAAAGGCAGTGCCTTGCAAAAACTGTTCACACCCCTAGAATGTTTTCCCATTTTTTCATACCGCAACCACAACCCTGAATGTACTTAACTGGGACTTTAAGCAATACTTTGACACAAAGTAGCGTGTAAATATGAAGTGGGTGGAATACTGCAGTTAAAAAAATTTTGCAGACAAAAATCTGAAAGGTCATATTGCACAGAGAGCATCTGAACAATAATTTTCAAGTCAAGCTAATATTTGGCGTGCATTACGGTCTGACAGGGACATTCTAACCCATAAGTATGCTTCAACATAAACCATTACATTGTAGTGCTGGCTGTATGTTTAGGCTTCAGCAGGAAGCAGAGCCTCCAACCCAGTCAACTCCTTTTTTAACAAAATGCCCCTGTATTTAGCTTTAGCCATCCCCTCTAAGGGTCCACCCGAATACCCTTATTGGGTAAGGACTCTTTAGCCAAAGCTAAGTGGTCGCCATGATAAGCGCTGTCCGAATAGTGCAATCAGTAAGGAAGGGGGTAGGAAATGGAGCCTGTATACTATAAGCACACCCCCTCACGGAAATTAACGGAAATGGAAGGAAAGAAGAGAGCGTGCACTTTGTAGTTCAATTTCAGAAGGCTGTAGGCCTGGATTTGATTAGCATTGTCCATGTGCGTGTCTGTCACGTAATGGCGTCGGAGTTAAAGACTGTCCGAATTCGACACAGCAGTCCGAAACTTCTTTTCTCCTCTCCATTAAGTTTACCTCATGAAAGATCAAGGAACAGGAGCTAGGAGCTATTATTAAGGCTATCTGGATGGAGCCTAAGACAAGCTTAACTGTTACTGCTGAAGACAAGCATTCCCAGACCATGATGCTGCCACTTCTATGCTTAACCCTGGGGATTACATTGAAGCTTCTTGATAGAGCGTGGAACATACTGACCCTAAGCTTCAGCATTGTAAAGTATACACACAGACTGCTTGCATGTGAATGAGTTACCTGCTGGTTCAGTGCAGGTGTTTGCTCACCTCACAGCAGAACTTCAACATTGCAGCAAACGTGATACAAAAAGCAGCTGGATCATGTAAAGTGGGACATTTAAAGCATACAGTGCAGACTCCTTTACATGTTTATATAAAACACAACCCAATTCCACAGTGAAGCTGGAAGGATTTTAATGAAGTACAGTTTTCCATGGCTGATGAAGAGCTTGGGTTTAAAGACCAGACCTGTGTGGGCAACCTTCTCACACAACAACAACAGCTGTGAGAGATGTCTCAGCACCCAGTCGCCTCTCGTTTCTCCTTTACGCTGCTAAGACATTCTTGCTCCCGTGTCTCTGTTTGTCACTCTCTTGCTCACTCAGTGTCACCCTTACCTCACTTTAGGTTTTCTAACACCAGCAGCAGAGACGTACATTGGGTGGTGTGTTTTGGGCCAGAGGATTTCCCAGGAAGATAGCTGGCGACCCTAGATTAGGATTATGTTCAGGGACGCTGTCACCTTTTGGCCATTTTACCTGGAAATGTTGTTGCTCTGACAGAATACTTTCAGGAATCCAACAAAGTCCCGAGCCAGCACACCATCAAAACCATTTACGCTGACAACTGATACCAGAAAAAAAAAACGAAAGATGGACTTTAATCCACTTTAATGTTTTTTCTACTTGCCGTCGTCCTTCATCAGACCAATTTAACTCATTTCTGTTTCTCTGACTCTCAAACATCACACCTAGCCACAGTCACAGCTTCCACCCTCTGACCCTCTCTGACAGCCTCCAGCCCACTCCCGGCCCCGCCTACAGGTGATGAGCTCATCTCTCATGCAGTGCAGAGATCCTAAAGGGTGCCTTAGTCACCTAACAACACGTCTGAGAAGCTGGCTGAGAGGAGGACCTGAAGCAAAACCACAGGGACAAACTCCTTTGTTAGATGGTAGTGATGTCATCACGAGGTCTGGCTGAGCACGACAGGCCGTGATGACAACAGCCTCCATCCTCCAAAACCCGCGATGACTCACTCCAGTGTTCCACAGAGAGAAGGGCCGGCCATTATACAGCTATGGATGAGACGTGGAAATCTAATGTGTGGATGGATGGATGACAATCGATGGTTCTAATCAGTATGCAAACAAGTAAATGTTGAACACCCCCCCCCCCCCCCACCATTAGTTAGACAGCAGATTATACATGAGCACAATATTTCCAGCAGCAACAGAAAGGAAAGAAAATGAGAGCAGTGACACTTTCCCTCTTGATCAGAACATAACAAGCTCTATTATAACCATTTCTGGGTGAAGTCCTGGGTATACTAAAATGGTTTAAAGTTAGAGACACGTAACTTTTAAATCCAGGTATATACTCTGCATCTAGGAGTGGTCAACCATTTCTCTCACAGACAAACCAGAAGAAATGTAGATTTTGAAAAATCAACACATCATTCCACAACCTGAGAAACAAAGTTACACCCATCCATCAGTTCTGAAAGGGTTAAAAAAAACTTTCTAAGGCTCTGAGTCTCCAGCATACCGCATAGAGAGAGAGAGCCATTATCCACAAATTGAGAAAACACTGCACAGCGGTCAGCTTAGCCACAAATGGTCAGCCAATCAAGGCCAGAATTTCACAAACCCACCGAGAACAGCATCTAAAGCACCGCATACGTAACTGGCCTCACTTAATGCATGATTCAACAACAAGTGCCCCAAGAGGTTAACGAAAACATTGGACTGACAAGATAAAAGGCTTCATCTCTGAATTGTTCAGATATACAAAATGCCACTTTTTTGGAGTGGCCTAGTCAAAGTCTAGACTTAAATCTGATACAGATGTTGGGGAATGGTCTTAAACGGGCTGGTCATGTCTGAATACTCTCCAAAGTATCCCAAATAAAACAAGTCAGCAAAGAACAGCAGGTGCTCTTACTTTATTACACTATTAAAAAGGGCTTTTTACATTTACTCTGGTTATTTTTGTCTGATATAAAATCGCTTAATAATCAAAAACATCTTAGTGTAGCTAAAAAAAAGTTTTAAAACATGATTAAATTAAAAACTGTTTGATAGGGGTCAAATACCTTTTCACAACAATGTATATCTGGATATTCAGACTGCAGCTGCTTAGCGCACAGACGCGGGTTTGGAGTCTTAAATCTAATTGATACCTCAGTAGAAAAAACAAGGTTTTGAAAAATCTGATACAATTTAGATTCATAAAATGAATTCCTGTTTGTTCATTAAAACTAGTTAAATCATATGCTACCCTTTGCTGGCACACGATGCTGTGTTTGTTCTCAGGGGGATTGCTCCTTTCATTACCAACTTCATCGTTAAAAAACATTTAGTAGTAAAAAAGTAGCCGTGGCGACCTGATGGGAGCTCCTCCTTCTTTCAGACAACCCTGCGATGAAAACAAACATCTGTTAATGAGTCTGTCGGTAAAATAAACAGCGTACTGCAGCTCTGCCAAGGAAGTACAAAGTTTAAAAGTTTGGCTAATTAATTACCTGCTAATTACTTGCTCGGACACTTAAATAGAAAAATATACATTATGTACAAAAAACAGGAAGTTTTCTGAACTAAATAAATAAGAATGCAATTTCATTAAAATAAATAACCCAGAATAGCGGCAGCTAACAAGCTAGTCAGCTGCACGCCGTCTCAGTCTGCCTCGTCGACGGATCGGGAGTCTGTGGGAATAACTTTCAGATGCTGAAGCCAGTTCAAAAATGTAGCTCCCTCATTCTGTCTTTGTTTTGAAATAATACTTAAACCCTGACTGCTCCCTTACAAACGTGTGACTTCACCTTTGCTTGCAATACAAATAACTCGTCACGGCTAATAGACTAAAAATATATGATATAAACCATGATATAAGTTCTTCACGAGAACTCAGAATCAGCTGAAATCCATATTTCCAGGTCAAAGCTTTACCATAACCGGAGACATTAAGTGGGCAACAAAACTCTGATCGGAGCATCTTTAAGCTCTATGGTAATGAGCTGTATCATACAGCAGTAGCATCTGTGCTTGCATTATGGGTCAACATATAATCAGAGTCTTCTAAGGGTTTCGGGCCTAGCTGTACGCATAGAAACAACAGAAAAACTTTGTACAATTTGCTTTGGTCTTATAATATATTTCACATATATCCATCCAAATAAAACTTTATCACCTCTATATGACAAAGTTTTCAAAACACTAACAGAATCCCTTCAAGCCGTACATTTGGACAAGCTGGGACCAATCGCAGGAAGCAGCAGCAGGTCTGAATGCTGTTAACCTCGACACCTGTCCGCCTTCCCCTATTAAGCTCCATTTAAATCTCGCTGAAAAACGAGGACGGACGTCTTGTCAATCTCCAAATTAGTTTCAGCAGGTGAGCCTCCAGACATGCTCAAAACCTTAAAACATCTGGCTGCAAGGCAACCGTCCCATAACGTTGCCTCTCCCACAGTTCTTACTGGACTGAATTGGACCCGATCTCCCCGCGGAAGAAGACACACATGAAGGCTTAAGCACCAAAAGCAAAAGCAGTTTTGATCACTGCGGGAGTTTCGCGAAACAAAAGTCTCCAATTTGCTGCTGTCAAACACCATTCCAACTATGATTTAACAGCTTGCCTTCGGACTGCCTGAATAAATATGCCTAAACAGAACAATCCCGGTGTTTTCCCTTCCTTCCGCTCCTCAAGTCTGACACGGGTTTTTGAAGCCGTTTGATCTAAACAAATGTGACAGAGCGAGTCTTGTTCATTTTCCACCATCTGACTACGGTAAACGGATAAACGCCTTTAGGAACAAATGGAGGAGATAGCTTCACAGCTGGATGTTTTGACTGTGACATTCTGAAAGAGCACAACCGTGTTGAGAAAGACCACATGGTTGGGTAAGACGGAGGGAAAAATAAAACTGACAGTAAAACAAGAGATTTATCTTTGGTGCCGCCTCTTTAAAAAGAAGCACCACGATGTAAATAAACCCGATGATTTTAGGATGCGTATGGCATCTATTCCCCTGGCTGTGAGTCTTTGCATAATTGTGCTAAACACAGATATCAGAGACTAAAAAGGTCTAATCCCCTAAACCGTACAGATACAAAAGAATCCCAGAAGAAAGACCAACCATCCAAACTCTGAAGACAGAACTTGACCCGGGACAGACCCGCCGACCTGTGAGACACGGCATGCATGTTTTTCTGCACCAAAAGAAAAAAAAAGCTGGGAAGAACATCCGCCTTTGAACAATGCCAAATGAGACCGTCTTATTTTTTTCTAATCAGCGGAAGCAGGTACACGCTTTGATTGCTCTGCCGCCCCCCTAAAAAAAGTTGAGCTATCAGTCCAAATTACATAACGTTATCTGTGATGTGGAAGATCACAAGCGGAAACCATGTGAAGAACAAACATGAGCCAAATTTCTCCTCACAATTGGGAAGAACAGGAGTTCAAGCCTAAGCGAGCGCAGCCAAGTTTATTCTCAAGGGAACAGCTGGTAACGGGCCTGACAGGAGGGTTAACTGCGCTGTGATCAAAATCACTTTACATCTTCTACGGGAGGCGCGAGGGGGGGGGGGGGGGGGGGTGATCAGAGAATGTAAAAATGCTAAATACAGAACATCAGGGGGTCATCCTAGAGCTGGGAGGAAAGTCGCTGCATGAACAACACATTTCTCGTGACGCACTGGATGAGAGCAGCTCCCTCCATGTCCAAGAGCAACGCGTCATCCTAAGCATCACTTTTTAAATGGCCCTTTAATTTTAGTCCCACAGGCCGATTCCAATAGAAGGAAGGCCCGTAGCTACCGTCCTTGGACGTCTCCATCCTCGTTCAGTTTCTACCTCGTCCAGACTTGTAATAATAGTCCTCACCTGATTCCAAGTCTATTCTTGCCTTGACTGTTTCAGATTTTGATAGACTAGCTTAAAAGTTTACACATCCCTAGGTTGCATTCCTCGCACCAGAGTCCTAATCAGAATTAATGAATTAATGAAATAGACATACATCATGTAGGTCTTAAGGACGATATGAAATAGTTTCCACCTGAGCGGATGAATCCTGACGAATAAAGTCAAGAAAAAAATACGATTAAAAATACAATTAAAAAGAAAATATATATTTCTTTTTAAAGTGCAGTATTAAAAATGATACTGAAGATTTTGCTTCTTGTTTTTTTGACACAGATCAGAGGATGGGGGGGGGGGGGGGGTACAAAAATAAAAGCAAGTTTGATCTTCTTCCAGCACTATCTGCTCAGCAGCTTTACACTAAACTCTGTCACGTCCGCCTCACAGAAGCGTGGATAGTGGCGAACCTGCGACCCCGAGCCGCTGCAGTTCTGGCGGAAAACACTCCGCAGGAGGAGAGATGTGTAGCAGGTGTGGCAGCTGTTTACGGCCACCTCTGTGACCTTACGCGAATAATCCCGACCAATGCAGCGCCACCCGTGACTCCAAAACGCGTCACCCGGGCCCACTGGGGGGCTGCTTGGCGCCGCCAGCTTATAAACGCGGGGCACCGACTTCATAACTTGAAAGTTGATGCTCAGCAACAGCAGGAAAACGTAGAATTAGGGCCCGAGGACTCAGGCTGTCCCCGGCTCGCTGCAGTGAGATGAGAGGACCGGCGGGGAGGAGGCATCACCGGGGGTAACGTTCCGCCTACATCACCCAGCCTCCCCAAATCAAAGTCTAGAAACAAGCTCGGAGTGGAAAAGTTGCAGAGAAACCCTAAGAGAGCGGCTGCTGCGTGGACTCGGTCGGTCCTTTCCACCGGGGCCGGCCGAGAGGGCGAGAGTGGGGCGCAGAGAAACACATTCTCTCCCCCCCTCCGCCGCCACCCCGGCTCAAATGTTCCCCCTCTCGCCATCGACGTAACAACATGTCGGCAGAGACGGCCATGTTTTTGCTGGTTATGTCGACACGGGGGAGGAGGAGGAAAAGTAGACACGATGTTTCTCCCCTCCGCCTGCCGCCGCCGCGGCGTGCAGCGTGTCAGAATGAAAGTCTCGCGCGGGGCGTGAAAACGTCCACTTAACTTCGGGAGTGGGGGGGCACGTTTGTGTCCCAGGTGCAAACGGCGGAGCCACGCAAAGTTCATGCGGCGAGACAACTTCGAGTGTTTACACGGAGGCGTGTGGGCGTCACGGACCCCCCAGCCGAGGGGGGCACAAACAAACAAGTACACGCAGGTTTTACCTTGAGGGACTCTGGAGAGGCAGAGCCCCGGCGAGCCGACAGGAGAGCAGAGGGAAGAGTTGAGCCGTTCCTTACCTGCCCACCCCCTCCTTGACGCGACGTTCAGGTAACGCGGTACAATCCCACAGCGACCGCCGGAGCAGCGAACGCACCGACCGGGTTCCGAAAGAGTCTCGCGGCAATAGCCGACGAGACAACAGGCGACAGGGAAGGGGAAAAAAATTGGCGATCACAAGGAGGATCTACGCCAAAAGCCACATGATCGCCGACGTCAGAGTACGTATTTGCATGCCGTACCGGAGCGCCGGTGTCCGTCCACTGTGGCTCCATAGTGATACGGCCGCGAAAAGTTTGGCCGCGGGAGGAGAGAAGTGGAGCAACTCTCGGTCCCGACATCAGGGGGGAACCTGAAGTGTCCACCGGGCATGTCCGCTGCTCTGAAAATGAATGAACTGCGTGCTGTTGCTGTCTAGTTGCCCCTTGACGATGTCCTCTGCTCTGAGCTCATTGAATATTAAATCAGTCCGAGGGGCGTTTGCTACCAGCCGAAGTCCCGCCCTCCTTCCCTGACCACGCCCAGGCAAGCAGCAGCCCCATCCCTCAGAAGCAGAGCTGCTGCAGTGCTGTCTCAGCTGGAGGCGGTCTCTTCCAGCATGCAGCAGGGGAAACCCGCATTCAGCTCTGCCTCCCCTTCACTCAAAGTTAAAAACACGCTCTCCTCTGAATCTAGAGGTTGGTGGGAGGTCAGATGAGTGAAAGTGATTTGAGGTCAAGCAGAGATGCAATGCTGACCTCCTCTGGATTCATTCAAAAACTGCTCACCTTGGCTCAAGCCTGGTCTACACCACTACTGTAATTGGTAACAGTGAATTTTGTTATTTACAAAACACACAAACAAAACAGTCAAGTGTTAGACTCCCATAAAGTTTAAAATCAATCATTTTGGTTGCAGAGTAATGACCCTAGAAGTGTTACCTTTTAGTCCTGAGACTCAGCAGCAGCTTTGACAATATAGTTTAGGTAGCGTCTACCTGAGAGCCTTCCAGTAATGTTCCCCAGTCTTCAGGTTACAAATGTTTAAATTCTCAGATTTTTTTTTTTTTTTTACATTTTTATTGGGGATGGGAGTTTACTTGAAAACTTCACAAGCGAAAAAGGTGCTAGCGGACCCTATCGTACGCCGGCCCTTTCAACCCCTCGCCATTTCGTGCGTTTTTTTTGGGTTACAGAGTGTAACCGTCAGCTCTGCAAAGCTGCGTACCAACTGGGCATTAATTCATACCTGCCTTGGGGAAGTTTGATACCCTCTTAGATGACCAATGATTCTTCATCTCTGATTTCAGAACTCCACCAAAATGAGAATTACAACCTAAATAGATCAGGAAGAAACGGCGTGATATTAAGTAAAGAGATAATGTACAGTTGATTTAAATTATATGTGAGGATTTAGAATCTTTGTGATTCTCTCCGTAATATGAAACGGAGCTGCCTGACACTCCAGCTAATTTCTCCCTGCCTTGGGGATGTTTTGTACCATCTGAAGCCACAGCCGATTTAAAATAAGAATGGCAATATGCTTTTATGGCTCCAATCAACGATGCCTGCCAGCAGGTGGTTGCTCGGATTTGTTTTCGTTTGATCAGGGCTCATAATCTCTCATATATCTTATAAGAGTCAGATGGTTCAAAGGAGGATTAGTACCAAATAAATGAACATGTGGTGTATTACAAAGTTTCAGGAAAATAGTGCATGATTCAATGAGGCTACACATGAGAGTTCTGTTTATCTCCATCATTTATGAAAATATCCAACTACAAAGTAAATCAAACTGATCCACTGTGGTACTGTGCGGGTATAAAATAGAAGGAAAGGATGAGAGGACGTTGTGTAGTTATGAAACAGGGGGATGAGTTGTTAAAGGGGTAAAATTAAGCAGATGGGTGCTTGGGTGCTGGTTATCTCACCGTACTGTACACCACTTTGTGTTGTGTGTACTATGTATTTTTGACATAGAATTGTCTCCCACTGGATGTTTCGTATGGCAATGACAACTGTCCTGACCTGTTAGAGATACCAATTAATTAGTAATCTACTTACTAATTAATTGGTGTCTTATCTACCAGACTGTGAGGACATCTGCATTGTGAGGACTCTTCGGGTGACCCCTCCGGAAATACTTTTGTATTTAGCGCTGGACTTTGGCTAGGCCATTTCAAAACACTTACTTTGCTCTTGGGAAGACATTCTATTTGGGGAAATCCTTGGACTCATTGTGATGCTAAAACATAACAGCCAATTTTAGCTTTCTACCAGACACCTGATGGAGGAGGTCTAAAGCTGACAGATATTTGGAACTGATTTATAATTTATCCACTTAGCCAAAAAACAAAAAAAACAACAAAAAAAACAACAAAAAAACGCAGTTTTATCTTAAGAACGGTAACCCTAGAGCATGATACTGCCACCACCATGTTTCACAGAACAATGGAGTTCTTTGGTTGCCGCTCAGTGTTGTTGAATTTCACCGCATCATGGCACATTCTCACACAACCCTTATGATTTTTATCCTTGAGACACGGAGAATACGGGAGATTGTTGCCACTTGAACACAGGTTACGTGAACAACCAGTGTGATAACTGACCTGATGCCGTGTGCCGTCTTTATGCTGATGATACACTTATTTATTGTTTATCTTCTTCAGTCTCTCAATCACTTAAAGCGCTGCAGTCTGCGTTGACACTGTTCTGTTCAGCTTTGTCGGCTTAGGCTTGAGTAGAGAAATCAAAAGCTGTGCTATTTTCAAATGGCTTGCTGCTCCCAGCTTCAGCTTGCCAACTGCTCAGGGGGGTGAAATTGTGAGATGCTACAAATATTTAGGTATTCTGATTGGTGATAACTTATCTTTTAAATCTCACAACGATAAACTGGATTCTAAGTTGAGACTTAAATTTGGTTTCTTTTTTAGAAACAAAAAAGGGTTTCTCATGTCAAATCAGGAAGCACTTGATCACTTTTTACGTTCCCCCTGCTGATGGATTATGTTGATTTGTTATTCATGAACACTTCAGCCATCAGCATTTAGATAAATTGGATACTGTGTATCGTTGAGCTCTGCCTTTTATGACTGACTGCAGGCCACTTGTACATCACTGTACTTTGTATGCTACAGCAAATTGCCCATCTTTATTTGCACACAGACTCTATCATTGGGTGTGTTTTATCTACAGATGAATTCTTGGGCCTCTTTCTACATATTTATGCTCATTTCTGTGGAGGAACCTCAACCATTGTGGTTTCCTATACCTTTGGGGGGCTTGGGGGTTTTAAAGAACAGATCCATTAGATCACCTGGCTCTTGTAACCACCCAGGTATTTAATGCTATGTGATAATTCCACGTTATGTTTTTACTTGAAATGTGAAACTGTTGTTTATGTGTCTTGGTATTTGGTCTTGTTTTTTTTCTTCTTTTTTGTATAGTTGTATGGTGTACACCACTATCTTGGCCATGTCACTCTCAGCAAAGAGGTTTAAATCTCAATTAGTTTTTCCGGGTTAAATAAAGGTTGCATACAGTAACCAGTCCTTGTTAGAACTTCTTGAAGATACTTCATTCCTATTCTGTGTCCCTCAGTTAAGTTGTTATCAAATCTTTGGAGATTTTCCCAGATTTTCTTCAGTTATTAATGACCGTCTTCATTGTGGCATGGAATATGACCAATGCTGTTGAACTTTTTGTATACCCTTCTGATGCATTTGTAGAGTGACAACTTCTTGATCCTTTGTAACCTCCCTGAGAAAAGTGGCTTTAGCCTAGTGATGCAAATGAGAAAAATTCAGGAAAGCCCAAGTAGGAAAACAGATTAATCAGATTTAATATAATTGATGGAGTGTGTTAACCTCAAGAAGACTGAATGCTGGAAATGGATCAAAAGATGCTTAAAGTGTCTGTGTGCGTGCACATCTATGCTCCAGCTTATCGGACCCTTGTTATGTTTTTTCTTTTATTCTAACATAGTTGTTCATTTTTCCAGTTGAATTGAACAGGATAAATGATACATTATACGTGGAAAAAAAAAGCATATTCTCCTGGTCTCATTTCATCTACATCTTGAAAATCTGGCATTATAACAGGGATGTGCACCTATCTGAAAACCACTGTACCTACACTATAGCATGGATATGTGTTTTTATAACTTCAAGACATAATGTCTACCACCAGAGGCAGCTTAAATATGTTTTGGTTTGATCAGTTGTCAGCTAAGTTCCATATGTTTGTAATTTTTACCTCCAAAATTCATCACACTTTATTGAGAAAAATAAAACGATAAAATACATACACAAGTTTTTTTTCTGGACATTAAATGTAGGAAAAAAGGGAATGAAATACTACTGCGTAGGTACTGATTATTGAGGGGTTGATTTACAAAGAGTTTTTTAAAGATGGTCCTTATTCTCAAAAGTTCAGATCATTGTCCCTTTAAAGAAATGTCCACACTATTCTTCAAAAAAGAAAATTATGCAAAAAAAACTCTGTAAATCACTTAGAAATGCAATTATAAATGCTCCTGAAAACAGAACTATTTAGAAAAAAGGGGATGTACTCTGACACTACAAGTGCTTGTTCCACAACGCTTTTCAAAACCTGTCTGTGAGTGAAATAAAATGTCACTAGATGGTGCCAAGTGGCTGCATTAACACATATACACTGCACTGGACACCACTAAGGTTTACACTGTGCATTTGGATCAACAAATAGAATCAAACAGCATTAATCATGAGACTCGGATGATTTAGACTTTTTAAATAACCAATGTGGATACCTTGTATGAGGCTTTTACAACAACCTTCTGGTCACCTCTAAACAAAACTACTGTCACTTGGACTGTAGGAGGTGAATAGTTAAAGACTGAATGATATGAGTAGTTCAGCCACTTTTATAAAGGCATAACAGAGGCAGCATCAAATGTTGGTTTAATTGAAATCTGTCTTGTTGCAGTAGTTTGCTCGAAGCTGAAGCAACAGTGTCAGCATGTGGTCAGATAGGAGCCTTGCAGACAGTACATGTTCTTCTACCCCTTTTTTCCCAGAAGAACAAGCTATGCCCGACTTAGTTGGTCTGTGAAGGGTCTTATTAAAGTTTGTTTGTAATTTCCCTTATCATTAGGCTGTTAACATGTTTAAAACTTAAAGGTATAGTGGCTGATCTTTTTCTGCCTCAAGTTCTGCGGCGGGTCACCTTATCTATTGGTTGTCCCACATGCCAATCATTGTGACGTCCTCATGTAAAGCCACTGTGTGTGGACCTTTTTTGGTCTTCTGGGCAAGGGGTTAGGTTTAGGACTAAGGTGTCAATTGTGTTAGGGTTACATATGTACTGGTAAAGGTTAGGATTAGGGTCAGGGTTAGGCCATAGAAAGGGTTGAAAATTTATGGAAATGAATGGAAGTCAAGGCACGGTCCTTACTTTGCATTCAAAACAAAAAGGAAGTGTGCTTGTGTTCAGTTTCATCTCAGCAGAAAAGAAAGCCACATATATATGTTTTCGTCTAAAACTATAAATAATAAAGCAGGGGACTTCTTTTTGAGTTCATCCAAGCCTATTTTTTCTATTCTAACCACATAAACTGCCTTTCCTCAAAGGAACTATAGTTAAGACCAGATTTATTCATACCCTTGGCAGATATAGGTTTAAAGCGAGGTTGTCATTTCACCAACATGTTTCTTCTGACCGGGAGTAATATTTAAATTTGGGAGTCCCGAGTAGAATCTGATTGATAGACAATCTTTTGAGGGAGCTAAAGACCATGGGATGGCAAGATGGTCTTCCAGCGTCAAAGACTTGGAGCTCATGACCAAAGATAAATCATTAAAACAGCTGAAAGCATGTGGAAATATGGTCAACAGTTATAAGAAGGGTTTCATAATAAAAATGCCAATAAAGACAGTCCCACTGATTGTTTAGAAGGGTGTAAACCATTTTCCACATAGCATTAAAAAAGATCATTAAAAACAGATTAGTTATTCAAAATTAAGACCACTTTGACATTGTTTTATCTTTACAGAGAGGCCTGTTTAATTTCCGATGAGAAACAACCTTCTTTATTGAATAAAAATCTTTTTAGATCAATTCCTGCAGAGTGCAGGTGTCATTTTGGGTTTAATTTAAGCATATTACTAGAAAGTTGAGTGGAAGGAAATGTGTGGCAGGAAAAGGTCAACCAGCAATAGAGGTAACCACAGCCTTGAGACGATTCCTACACACAAATTACAAATGTTGCATTCCTCATGTCAAGGCACCTGCACCAGAAACAACATCAGAAGCATCTTACCTGGGGTAAGGAGAAAAAGAACTAAGCTTTCGCGCAATACTCCAAAGTCCTGTCTTCAGATGAAAGTGAAGTTTTACTCTCATATGGAGATCAAGGTCCCCGAGTCTGAAGGAAGAGTGCAGAAGCATGAATCCACGTTCCAGTACGAAGTTACCACAGTCAGTGATGATTTTGAGGTGCCATGTCATCTGCTGGTGTTGGTCCACTGTGTTTTCTGACATCCACGGTCAATGGAGCCATCTATCAGGATATTCTCAAGCACTTTATTCTTTCCTCTGCAGACCGGCTGTATAGAGATGCTGATTTTATTTTTGAGCAGGACTTGGTACCAACCCACACTGCAAAACGCTCCAAAAGCTGGTCCAATGACCATGGTGTTCCTATTGTTGATTGGCCAGCAGACTACCCGGACCTAAACCCCATAGAAAATTTCTGGGCTGTTGGCAAGAGGAAGATGAGAGACACCAGACCCAACAAGGCAGATGAGCTGAAGGCAGCTATCAAAGCAATCTAACAATCTGGGCTTCCATTACACCTACTCAGTGCCACAGGCTGATCGCCTCTATGTCACGGCGCATTGATGCAGTAATTCATGCAAGAGGAGGCAAAGCCAAGTGCACATAGAAATGGACATGCTGTTAGGAACCCACATCTTTCCTTTTATAAAATATGTTTCTTTTCTATTGGTGTTATGTAATATTCAAATTCTCTGAGAAATCCGGTTTCAGGTTTTCATTATCTGTAAGCCAAAATCATCAAAATATCAAGAAATAATGGCTTGGCATTTTTTATTCTGTTTAATGAATGTGTAATGATCTTGAGTTAAGGACAGTTAAACTGTTTTTTTACATGAAAAAATGGGTAAAAAGATCTGGAGACTTTCAATTCTCTAGCTAGGAAGCAACAAAGAGAGAGAGTTCACACAATTACCCGCATTTGCTATAAATGGTTGCGGGTCAATTCAGTCATTTGCTAATTTGTTTCCCCGTTTTGTCTGAATACTCTGCTATTTTGTTCCATTTTACCTTCTTTCAAAACTGTAAATGCATGTTTGCATAAGGATTACCAATGTGATTCATTATATTACTCTTGTTGATTGATTAACCCATCAAATCCTTCGTATAGCTAAAGTTGACTGTCCACTAGTTTCTGAAGATTTTATTTAAACATTTTCTAGTAACTGTGGTTCTCATTCTGATAAAGAGTCTGACACAACTGCCGACCTACCTTTGAATGGCACTCTAGCTGGTAATACTGTACGTATAGTTCAATATTCCTATTAGGGCACCTTTTCATAATTTCGACCCACCCTACCAGATGTTTTCTGTAGCACCAGCTTTAGCCCATAGCTCTGAAATGCGTGTGATTGTGTCTTCTTCTTTCACAATTACTTCCCCTGGTGAGCAGTTCTGGACCAGCCAGACAGCAGACAGTGGGAAGATGGTCAACAAACTGTTTTGGTAATGTTACATTCAGTGAGCGCTGGGAGCTTTCAATCCTGTTATCACTGTAGCCTCAGACTGACTCCTCTTCCCACGCTCAGGTTCAACCATGACGCAGCTGCCAGTTGGGGCCACGTTATCGCACATGGAGCGAAGTCAAAACAACATCATAGGAATAAAAGAACAAGATGACCTTTTAGATAAAACAATCATCATTTGTCAGTCGTTCTGCCTCAGTATTTCTCTGGTAATGTCGTTTTTCTAATGTGCCTAAGATAAAGCAGCAGGAAGCATTTAATTGTTAAATAGTGTTTCGGTTCAACTTTCTTTTAAAACAATAGTTTTGAGCCAGGATTCATCCTGAGGGTCCTTACATCAACTTTGGTCAACGGGATTGAAGGTTTTGTAATTAGACGGCAATTTTTAACGGTATAGTTTAAATTTTTTTAATGACGTTCGGGTTGAAAGGTTATAAATAATTAATATTTAGCCTGCGCAGGTGACTTCATTTTGTATAAATCCAGACTAGTTGAGGCTAAAAAAACAGTCCAAGATGGGCCAGGGTTAAATGGGGCTTCTACTGTCTTAAAACAACTTAAATCATTTGCTTATGGCATTCTATAAATCTCTAAGTCGTTTCTTACACTTGCAGGGGGCGGATATCTGCACATAAGTCAATAATTATTCACATGTTCCGTTCTCAATATTTGTTTCACAGAAGATTATTAGTTGTGCACTTCTTCCTACCTACATTTTGTCTGTGAATAATCATCAGCTTCTGTGTAAATAACCACCTAATACACATTACACCTTAAAAATCCATTAAATATTGTTTGCCTAAACGTTTTAGATGATTTTTTAGATTAACGTATTTTTGAGATTGTAAAAGGTCCATTTTGGTCTTGGCACATCTTGGATGAGCTTTAGCCTTCCCTCTCAGAGCCCAACTGATCTGGATTTATAATAAATGAAGATGCGCAGACGGTTATCTACTACAGGTGAAACATTAACCGCTTAAAACCATTTAACAGAGGCTCAATTTGAAAATGTTGATCTATGCCTTTAAAGCTTTGTCATCAAATGCCACTGTTATATGTTGCTTTTCATGCATTGTTTAGTAGATGAGGCCCCCCCCCCCCCCACCAACAGTCAAACTTTTTCTGGACAGTATTGTGCAAAGGCCTTTAGGTTCTAAGATTATTAATTTAGGATAGCCAAGTTATTTCATAAAAAAGAAAAAAATATAAAAACACACAAATGCAAGCTCTCTATGGCAGAAACTACATTCCCCTAAATTATATAAATTATAAGACATTCTGAGCATTCTGCAAGTCACAGCAAAAAAACAAAACCAGATCAATGTTCCTTCTCATGTCCCTCTCATCTTTCTTTGATTAAAAATCTACGTAATTCCTTTGTTCTGCAGGACAAAACCAGCATTCTTTTTAACTGAGTAAGGCAACAACACAATACACAACGCTTGGCACCATCGTGTTTTCCCAAGGCTGACAAAAAGAGCGGGAGAACGATATTTTACGAGCAATTTCTTTACTCATTTCCATTACTGTGAAATACTTATCCTTTGCGGTTCAGGGTACTGTCACTTCACAAAACCATGATATGAAAATATCCATTGCAATGACATTAACCAGGAGGAGATATGAAACTACTTCCTCTCTGTGTTTGAGATTATGAATCTTCAGTCTGGAAGTGGCCCCAGACCTGTTGCACGTTTGTGTGTTTTGGCGTGTTTACGTGTGCTCACAAGCGCACATGTGCACGTCTGCGGGTGCCACCTCCATGTGCTACAGCAAAGGTTCTGAGAGTCTGACAGAGCAACCACTGTAATGATCAAACAAACACATGGTTACAATTAGACCATATGGCTTCTAGTGTCTAAGAGAGGGGAAGAAGGGAAAGTAGGCCGAGAGATAGGCAAGGCTGCATAAGTGAAATTACAGTCATGCATGCAGGGAGAGAGTGGGAAAGAGGAGTACAAAGGGATGAGAAGGAGATGAAGGAGTAGAGATGAAGACGCTGGAGTTGGAGAAAGGATAACATAGAGAGCAAAAGAGATGAAGGGTGGAGGAGACGCAAAGAGAAAGAGTGGCTACAGGCAAATTTTCAAGAAGAGGCAAATTGAAGTATCAAGAGTTTGATGACTGATATAACCCAGTGGTGCTTCAAGTCACAAGTCGGTCCAACAGTGCTGACCTCAGAAGGAGTCGAGAGCTGGACTGTCTAAAACAGAAGAAAGCAAGTTCCTGAGCTTTGTTGCACCATTCACATCGACTTAATCTCTTCCATGGGGACATAATGTGTTCCAGGGGTTTGAATGCAGTTGTAAAACAGGGGTCAATGACGCAAATACATCTTCTGAATAAACCATAGCTCTGCAACTTTTGGGAAAAGACCGCACATGGGAGAAGTTTGTCCTCAGGGCTTTCTGGCAGAAAGCTTCTTTGTCTTTTTTTTTAAGTTGTAAAGTTGTGAAACAGTCTGGATCTTTTTCTAAACCATACACCCTTATACTTGGCAATAACAATACTAGTTATCATCATCATCGATTACATATTAAAAATAAGTCAACCCTAATGGGACATCATAAACCAGCTGTCTTTGTCACCCTCTGCATATCTTTTTATGCAACAAGTGCAACACCCATTTCAAAATGATTAATATCTGATACTGAACATAGTCTAAAACTCGTTATACTATTTACCTTTGGTTGAGGGGATACATTTGACTCCCTTGTTACTGCTTTTAAAGAATACAGACTAAGGAAACAATAAGGCAGGAATGTGTTGGATATTTTTGTTCACATGAGATACCACAACCAGATATGGCAAAGAAAGTGCCAATGCGACTATGGTTTTCACTGCCTGTTTACCGCTTGCTCTTGGGCACTGCTGGTCAGACGGCATAAAGAAGACTGCTAATATTTTCCCCTCGCTTAGAAGAAAGGCAATTTTGGCTGTTTGAAAATATTTACAGTCACAAAAAACAGAGACACTCACGGTGTGTAAACTAAAGGAGCTCCACCTCTGACTCTTTTGTCTGGTTGAGATGTTTTTGAAGAGTTTGTGGCACGAGTGACATTTATGCTCTGTAGTTGGACATTAATTAGGCAGAGGGACAAGGGGGTAAGACATGCACGAAGGTCTCAAGGTCAAGAATCGAAACCAAGGACAGCTGCGTCAAGGACTAACAGCCTTTAACTACAGGACGCCCACTTCCCCTCTACAGCATGTGCCGCCCCTAGTTCAGATTGTTTGAAGTGAATAGTTCCCTTACTTGTAGCAGATTTCTTATCCTCGAGAGTTTGTGGAAAAGGAAATAAATCCTCAGTGGAGTTGCGGACGTCAGTGAGACCTCTATTGTCTCACTGACTCCAACTGAAAATGTTCATATATTTTGGTTACAAACTATATTAGATATTAGCTGTCTAAAAGACAGACCATTTTTTCTTCTGAACAAAGTCGTATTCCTAAATTACAGGTACACTGGGTTAGGCTGCCAGCTGCATCCATCCCCATCATCAGCTCAATACATTAAGTGGACCAATGGTTGAGTAAACCTTTGGACTTTGCATCAGGCTGACAGTTGTGCAGAGGCACTGAAGTTGGTTCTGGCAGGAGGAGTTGATCCAGCCCGCTGCCTCGATCTGATCTCATTTCTGCCTAGTGGTGTCCGAAACAGAACATGGACATCACTTCCATTCTAAATGTACAAAATGTTGGACACTTTTATCTGATACACTCACATGGCAAGCAACAGGGGAAACACATGAGAGCATACGAATATCATGCTTTCAGTTTGGAAATGTCCTTTATCAGCTGAAGGACATGACGGAACAACATTAAGTTTGACTTCAATAGAAATATTAGACAAGCTGCCAGGATGTAAATAATGCTGGGATGGTTTCTTCAATGTTGAACTGGAAAATAAGCAGAAAGATAAAAAGAGTAACTTCAGATATATTCTGATCTTTACTGTATTCAGATACATTACTCTGATGGTACCTGAAACCTTAATTCTGTTTAAAATTAGTTATCCACATTGTGGTGAAGGTACTACCGCAATACAAAAAAGAACTGTATTGGCATACATTATGAAGCAGTTTTACTCTGCAGCATGCCACTGATGCTTTCACTTACCTTGGTTTTAGTGTGTATGTACATAGTTTACACATGCATGATGCAATTGGGCTGTTGGTCTGTAATCAGAGTACAAAAGGACAACTTTATGTTCTCTGTTGTAATGTGCTGGCGGTTTATGGGGGATGTTTCCCCCTTTGATTTTGTTGTGTATAGGATTTCAGAGAGAGACTCTCGGTGATCTGGCTAGAACCCAACATACATCCTGCAGTAAAAGTTCGACAGCTATAAACAGAGCCAAGCTAGTATTTAGTAAATATGGACCTCAATAGTTCTTTGAAGTTTTATTGCAGGCCTTAAGAATCAGGCTATAATCTCCTGAAGAACGGTACATCATCACAGCATTTGTCTTGCATGTTTCCGGCTGTTCTTGTACACAGTTCTCATTGAGTCATTTTACTGTTTCCTTCTTTCACAATTCTCCTCTGTTATTATAAAACCTCATTTTGTTTTCTGTGATTCTGTGTATTTATTGGTTAAAATCCTATGCTATGAAAACAGATATTTTGAGTCCTTTTTAGTTTTTGCAGACATCAGCAGTTTTATTCCACAATATGCAAAAAGACAAAGCAGAACAAAACATTAGAATAGCTTTTTTTAATATACTGAATAGGCTGTGAATTTTTAGAAATCTTCATCCATGGTGGAAAATATTAAAAACAATCAAAATACAAGATATATTATTCCCATTCCCTCACACTGCATTGTCCTTCCTTTGTCGTCACATTTCCTTTTCATCTACCCCACAGCATCAATTGTGGTAACTTCTGCGACAAAGAAATGACATGTCAGTCTTTAATTAGTAAGAAAACACCACACAATAATAGACCTTGGGAGATGAAAAGACGTAAATGGTCAAATGTTTTTGAAATCTTTCCACATCTTGTTCTCCTCATTCCCTCTCCTTTTCTGTGACTCTTCGTCAGTACCCAGACAAGAGCCTTCCAGCTGAGCGTCTTGCGTGTCAAGGAAAGCTAATTGGTCTAAAGTGGCTTAACGACCCTACAGGCTAATGGTGTCCGTTTACAGCCAAGAGAACCAAACCCAGCAAATGGGTAAATGGAGTCACTGCTGCGACCACAGCCTGAGCCGGTCAACTTGAATTGGGCTCGGTGAGGAAGCAGGATGGATTCCAGCTAGATCTGCTGATTTAATTGAATGTGCGACCAATGGTCGAGGAAGGTTGGTTAAACGGCTTGTTCGAAACATGGACAGGAAAGGGACTGAACAGATCTGTGGTCGCTCAGGGGGAAAATTGTTTGAACCCTGTGAACACTGTTTGATGTCCAGTATGGGATCTGGAGTGTTACCTGATTTCATGCTGTTTCCTTTTGGTGTTTTGTAACAAGCTCAGCTCTGGCTGGTTGTTAAAAAGGTGGCAACAAAGTTTAGAGGGATGCACACGCAACACTGTAAATTTATAAAGGAAATGCTAATTGTTGCTCTGTTGGATTGAGGACACTGTGGAAGCCATTGGAATACGGTGAAACTTTAAATTATTTGAGCTTTGGGACATGGTGCATTACCCTGCTATAAAGAGCCATCAGAAAATGGATACACTTTGTTCAAAAAGGGACGGGCATGGTCAGTAATACAGCTCAAGTTGGCCGGGGATTTTTAAACAAATTTGTACTAAGGTGTGTGCCAAATTAATATCCCCCACACCGTTACATCACCACCACTAGCCTGAACCGTTAAAATGAGGTAGGATTGATCCATGCTTTAATAGAAGCTTATCAAACCAGGCAACATTTCTATTCAATCTAATGTGAGTGTAAGTGAATTGCAGCTTCAGTTTCCTGTTCTTAACTGACAGGAGTGTACCCGATGTGGTCTGAAGGCCCGTTTCGCTCATCTTCCAAAAAATTTTACCACAGTATGTATGTATGTATGTATGTATGTATGTATGTATGTATGTATGTATGTATGTATGTATGTATGTATGTATGTACACATATATTAGGGCTAATTGTAATGTTCTCGGCACTGATGATGGTCTGATCACTCACTCCACACACCTGCCCCGCTCCACTCCGTCTTCAATCAGCCCTCACCTGATCCACCTGTTTCCACCAATATATAACCAGCCTTCAGACCAGTCATCAGTGCCAGATTATCTCGAGCCATCCCGGTAAAGCTAATCCAGCGTTCAAGCCTGTTATTCTGCCTGTCTGTTACCTGACCTGTTCTGTCCTCCGTTACAGAGCCTGTCTGATCCCTGTCTGACTCTGATTGCCTGTCTGTAAGCCCCACCTGTTTCTGCCTCTGGACATCTGAACCTGCCTGGCCCCTGCCTGTCTCAGACTGCCTGCCAGTGAGCCCGACCCGTTCTGTTCTGTGAGTAATTGAGCCTGCCTAACCCCTCTGTGCCTCTCAAGCCAGCCTGTTTACGGACCCGGATTGTGCCCTGACCTTGCTCTGGATTGCCCCTCGGACTCTCACCGGACTTCTGCTCTCTTGGCCCCGACCATGGACTGTCCTCTGGAACACGAGCCTGGAAAAGCCCCTTAAGCCCTCCTGCCTGCCACCATCATCAGCCCAGCTCCGAAGACCCTGCCGGTCCCCGGACCTCTGAGCTCCTGCTTCTGTCTACCAACACGAGCTGGCCCTTTGTGGCTTCAGACTCGGACACTAAGAGGTTAGTGATCTTTCCCCACTACTCGTTGTGGCATTCAGAGCTACCAAGATCACTAACATGATGTCTCTGCCTCCAGGGGTTCCAGTCCTAAGCACAGACGATAGTCCTGGGAGTTGCCGTGCTCACGCTTTTAATAAACAGTTTTCAAACGTCACTGACCTGTCTTGATTGAATTCTGGGTCCAGTCTCAGTTCATTACGCTAATAAAAAGTTTAATAGAACAGTTTTCATTCCTTTGCATACCCTATCATGTAGGTTAATGCTACAGTCTTTGCATCCCTCCAACCAATTACAAACGCAGACCCAGGAACGCTCCTTCACCAGGCTTCAAAGAGTTCATAGAGCACATGTTCTTTTATTAAAACTTACAGTTTTGGTAAAACGTTGGTTGGATCAATGGTTGTATTTGAATTCAGTGTTCTTAGGCCACCAAGCAACAGCAAAAAATAGCTAGGGCTGCACTTAAAATATATATTTTGAATTTTTTGATAATTATCGATAGCGATCAATCTAATTTCTATTTCATCGATATGCTTTTTTCTATATCATCCAGCCCTAATATACAGTATATATATATAAAAGCAAATATGGGGAATTGACCCATGTGGACCTAATGTCATCATGCAGGACAAACTAGGGACTTTTTGAAGTTACAATTTTTTGCTCAGTTTGATGCCTGATTTTGAGGTGAATCATGTTATCCTTAGACTCAAGGTAGGAGTTGTGGTGATAAAAATGTAATGGACAAGGAAATGTAGGTCGTGTCTGTGTGTGGGTTTAAAAAAAAGTACTTCAGAGGCATTCTGGTTTCCTTTCCCCTGCTCTATAAAAGTTGTGAGACCATTTGTTAACTGTCAGTTGGTTAGCCTCCATCCCACTCTAACCCCAATATAAAAAACACTGAAATCTACACCAGCTTTGAGGAAGTGAAGTACTCTGATGTACCCTCACCATCTGGAGCCTAGAGCATTGTATCCCACTAGGTGATTTGTTTGATCCTAAGTACTTCCTTAGCAATGAGTAAACCTTGTTTCACTCTTCCTTCAAAGATTAGAATGTTAAACCAGAGGCTGAGCATTACAGTGAAGAGTGAGTCACATCCATATTTGGTATTTAAAATAAATTTCCTGGATATGCTTGGGGTCCACTCATTCAGATTAACAAGAAAATATATTTCAGATAAAAATCAAACAATCAGACATGCAGCTCTATTGGCTTTAGCCAAGGTTATCATGACTGTTAGGTGCTTATATACTGCAAGTCCTGGCTATTCTTTTGCTACCTGAAGGAAAATGGTCTGTGCTTTCAAGGGATAGGTACATCTCGGTAAATTGGAAATAACTTTAAAGTAGGTATTAAACTTGTCTTCATTAAGTCAATATTTCCGGATATTACATTAGAAAATGTAATATTCTAATCTTCTAAAAAATTCAATGCCGTTTTTTTTAATAGTTTTATGTCAGGCACGAGCAGGGAGAGAACCCAATATTCAATCCAGACATGGTGTGCTTCTAAAAAGTTTTTTTTTCCTTTTAAGAAAAGAACAGAGACTTGATGCAGGCAGAAAAACCTCTGCTGGAGAATGATGAGGAGCCAGGCGGTGAGGAGCTGGGTGCAACAGCAGCAGGTGATGGGCAGGATGCCAGAGGCTGGAATCCCAACCGTGGGACAGGCGTGGGTCGGGCAGGCAGAGACAGGCAGATAAATCCATGGGTAAGGCTGGGACAGAGGTTGTGAAAACAGTCCAGGTCATTGTCCAGAAAACAGAAGCTCCGCATAGATGTCTCTCAAGGCTTAGACAAGACAGGGAACTCTGTGGAAATGTGGTCAGAACTTAAAATCAGACGGAAAAAACCCGCTGGACACTTACTGGCTCAAGGCTTTCAATAATCTGGTGACTGCCTTGCTGTCTGAAACCTGGTTCACATGGGAAGATTTTAAAATCATAGATATAACAGGTTTGCTTGTACAGTGTGCGGTGTCCGGTCCAATGGCGAGCACAACACAGCTCACAAAACATCCTGAGATTAAACGTCAGTTCAGAGTAAACATGGATGATGAGGACAAACAATGGCGATAGTTTGTGGACGATAACATTTGATTATGTCAGACAGAAACACTGATTTCACAAAGACGGCTGAAAATTTTAACTGACATTGATATAGAATAAAACCGAGACTGTCAAATAAATGACTGAAAGTTAAATTTATCCTTTCTAAAGTTCTGCAGTGTACCACACTCACAGGTGAAAACTGTCAGGGTAAAAACAAAACAAAAAAATGAATCATTATTCTACATCTAATAGATTAATAGTTTTTTTTCACTTTGGCATTCAATCTCTGAAAACATATATCCAACATAAATGCATCCCATTAATATGAGAACAATATTTTTTAATCAAATTTTGAATTATTCAATTGCTAAGCAATAAAAGTGAATTTTCTCCTGACCAAAACCAAAGGTGCTGCAAAAGCTTGGAGAAAATCTGAAACTGAGTAACATTTATTCATGATGCTGATCACTCTGAGCCACTATGCCCTGCTTTTCATTGATCCAGAAAGGATTGAACTTTCAATTCAATTCAATTCAATTTTATTCATACAGCGCCAATTCATGAAACATGTCATCTCGAGGCACTTTACAAATTCAAATCAATCATATTATACAGATTGGTCAAAGATTTCCTATATAAGGGAACCAGTTTATTGCTTCAAAGTCCCGACAAGCAGCATTCACTCCTGGAGAAGCGTAGAGCTACAGGGGGACTCGTCTGCATTGTCAACTTCAGTCAAAAGACCTGAAGCACTGAGGTTTATGAAGTGACATTCAATCTGCATAACTTCTTAAAACTCTTAATGGTTGTAATAACAAAAAGAAGCATTTTCCCCTTAACAAAAAACTTTTAATCAGCCCCTTTCACATGCACTCCTCTTTTATGTAATGTCTGCAAGATTCTTTGTTTGAACAAATGACTGCATGACAGAATGATATAGCAGACAGAAAGGGTGGGATGCTCATCCCAAATGTATGGTGTTGAAACATATAATGAACACTAGGGTGGTCTGATGGTGTGGAGCCTCGAAATGACTCAATAATCGGTCATCCTTAGGGGGCCCTAGGCCTATCAGAATAAGGACAAACACCAGTGACCAGGACAACAACCTGAGTTTAATTAATGATTCATAAATGTGTACGTCTAAGCTCCCTGTGACGTCATCCCAGTGCAAGAGGTCACAGCAGATAAAACAACCAATTAATGTTAATCACAAAGTCAGCTCGGGTGACAAAAACACATGCTCGTGTGTTCATGTTGAAAGAAATAGCATGTTTGGAATGAGACCATTACGTCACTAATGATTAAGACCTTCTACAGCTAATGTGTGATAATAAATCATTTGTAACAATCATTTGTATAAGCAGTTAATATATTACCTTCTGAACAACTTTCTTAGCATCTCTATTTGGTATCAGTCCAGATCAGCTGGATGTAAAGGTTGAAGCTAACAGCTAGTTCAAGAGGGTCCAAAAGCAAGGAGTTCTAGCGTCTTAAAACTACTCCAAATTAAAAAGGAACATGTCAGTTTAAGCAAATTCTATAAAATTGTTGTATTGTTTACACTAGGCTTTATTTACACAGAAGCATATAATTATTTACGTGCAAAATAAAGCAATAGGTGCTGTGCTAACAATAACAAGGAGAGCATTTCTAATCAGAGTAATTGAAATGAAAAGTGGAAGATTTTTTTGTGATTTTTACACTGCTTTACTTTTTATTAGGTGTTTACTCTGAACGCTTTATATGTTCTGAATATGTGCTTCCCACAGGAACATTGTTGTTGGCACACTACCTCCAACTTCCATTTCCTGTTTGTAATCACTGGATTCCTTATGATCAAGAGTCCAATGCCAACGTAACATTGGTTTTAAGTTTCATAAAAAATGCATGAAACCCCTGCATAAACTGCTGTGATAGTTTTGAGACTGTAGTTGTTTTAAAATGGTGGAAGCGGGCTCTTGTGTTAGCTTCACTTGGTTAGCAGTTAGCTTCCACATTCAGGACCAAGAAAGTACTAAATGAAGACCCCCAAGACAGTTATAGACTACAGGAAAGATATTTACTGCTTAGGAACTTTTAATGGATGATCCCCCTTAAAATTATAAGCTATCTATTTTAAATGAATCACTACTGGGCCATTTCTAGATCTAACACGTTTATCGTGTTTGTGCTCATTATACCCCTGCAGTGATTTACAAATCCCAAACCTCCTAGGCTCCAGTGGACTTTCTGAGTAACTATAGGCGCTTTGTATATGTCTGAAAACACATGTGGAACTACCTTGGAGGTGGCATATTATAGACAGAAGTAGTGGGAGGCTGGGTACACACACACACACACACACACACACACACACACACACACACACACACACACACAGTCAAACAGAAAGGTTACAGGAGGTAATTGTGTCAGCAGTGTTTGGCGTTAGGAAGCTGGGTGAAGAGGGGAGCAGTGAAGGGAGAACAGAGGAGGCGGGTAAGGAGGGAGGTAGATAAAGAGGAAGCTAGAGCTGGAGGGGGTTGCATGCTAATTGGAGCCATATGGGCAGCAGATGAACTAAAGAAGTGTACAACGTAGACCCGGCACTTGTACACACTCTTGATCTTCCCCCCAAAATTCTCTGTCTTTTGAAATATTTTTCTGCAAAATTGATTTGTGGTTTTCATTACCAGCCTTGCTGAAAATTGCTCATTTCAGCCCGTGAGAACATTCAAACTGACATGCTTGTTTGAATTAAACACAAACAAAATTCAGTGAGTTTGTGGCCAGGTGATAAGTGTAACATGCCTACCATTGATTTTAGAGCCGGTCTGATCCCCGCCAGTTCAATCATTCTTTCTGGACAATGCTTAATTGTTTTGAATGTAACTAATTCTCAAGGGAAGATGGAAATTAAGCTTTACTAGGGAACTGTTACATTTTTATGCCTCACTTGAGGGGCTAATGCAGGATACGACGACCTGGCTTCATGCATGCCTATAATGCAACCTTCATCAAACTTAGTCAACTGGTGGTAATGCTGTGTAATGACTCTGGGAGGCCTCCATGGTGTATGGTGTGCTTCACATGAACTAACATCAGACTCTTTACTGTTGGTGAAAATTACTGCCGTCACCTGCTTGTGCAGATTCTCAGTTATCCGTGTCATGGCAACAGCAAACAGATTTAAATTGGAGACAACTGGACTTCTGCTAAGTTTTTTATGAAAACGTTGAAAAGTAAAATACTGGTTGTTCTTCTATATGTGATTAAATTCGGCTATTGTATTCACAGAATAGGAAAATACGGGAGTACCTAGTACTCATGCAAAACCATTGGGGAGATTTTAACCAGCAAACATTTGAGTGTATTTGAGGCACACCTGTGGATGTTTTAAAGGCACACCAAACACACTCTGGCTGCATCTGAGATGTTCTAATTAAAGCTCCAGGCTCCTGTTCCTTGACCTCAACAGTAGGAACTCTATCGGGGGGAGGAAAGGAGCTTCAGATTGCTGTGCCGAATTCGGACAGCCTTTAATTCATACGTCATTACGCAACAGAAACGCAGATGGATGATGTGAGTCAAAACTGGGCCTACAGCCTTCCGAAAATAAACTACTAAACACGCAAATTAGACACATGTTGCAAACGACTGAAGCTCTTCATTACACAAACCAAAACAAATGAGTGCCCATAAACTTATACAGACTTTCTAGTTCTAACACTGAACAATGATCCGAAGCATACAGCCAAGCTGGTTACAAAGCGGCTTAAGGATAATGGAGTGACCATCATAAAGCTCTGATCTCAGTCCTTTTGAAAATTTATGGGCAGAGCTGAAAAGGGGTGTGTGAGCAAGGCAGCCAACAAACTTGGCTCTGTTACACCAGTTCTGTCAGGATGAATGAGCCAAAGTTCCTGCCAACTTTTGTGAGAAAATTGTGGAAGGATATCAAATACATTTTACCCAAGTCATGTACTTTAAAAGGCAAGGGTACCAAATATTAACAAAATTGTATGTAAAGTTTTTGCCATCAAGAAAGTAATAAAACAACATCTGCAAACATGATTGCTGCCATTATTGTGGCATTTAGAAAATATAAATAGTTTTGGTAATCTAAAAACTAACCTAAACAAGTTAAGGTTTAATCAGATTTCATATCTGAAAGTGAAAAAAAGCTTATGTGTCTTTTCTTTTTTTATATAGTGTATGTAAACTTCTGGTTTTCAACTGTATAGGCAAGTGTAAATGTCAGTGTGTGAATGTCTTCTAACATGGGTTTTGTATAAATAGTACTGCACATCAATTCATAAGAAGAAACCCTTGACTTTACTAAGAATGTGACTAATTGTGTTGATCCAATTAAGTCCTGGCTTGCAATGTCAGAGCCAATCAGGACACAGAGCACCATGGGATCATTAGTGAAAAACCAAAGGCCAAACACTAATTAGCTTGTTAGCATTTAAATCAATCAGGTTCTGTTTGATGAAGAAACACGGAGAGCACGTCAGCCACACAAGCATGAGATGTGGACCTTTTCCCCGGGAACACAGACACACTCACCTCAGAGAGCATTTACCTGCTGTGTGATTTCTGAGAAACAAGCATAATCCACATGTTAACGCTTGACTTCATAGTCAGGGTGAGCCATGGAGGGCAGCCACCAAATCAGAGGGAACATTCACACAAAACATCACACTGAGCCTGAATGAAAAATGTCAAAATTGTGTGTAAAAAAGGGTTCTTAGGGGTGTTAGCAGACATTTAAATCTTTGTTGTTCCAACAGATGCCACAAAGGACTGCGGCGCAAACTGCTGACATAAAGCAAACTAAAGCCACTGTCATGCTGTTTCTTACCCTGCCAAGCATGTTGGCGTTTTTAAAAATGTAGAGATAGGTCTAAGCATAGAGGTATGAAGAAATTTTTTTTGTTAAACATCAATTCCTGTCATGTCTATGAGGCATGTGTGTTGCTTACGATGCATTTTGTTTTGTGTACATTGCATGTAAACAGGACGAATGGGTGAACATTTACTTCCTTTTTTCATGTGTACAATCCTGGAGTGTTGCCCTCAGAGTTGTGTGCCAAAGAAAAGCCCAACAGATTTACTTTAACAAGTGGAGCACTACGGCTTTCACAGTATAGGGTAGTTCACTGCTATTGTTTTGATTCGGGTTTTTCGCGCATGCGCGCCGGACTGGTTGGCAAAAGGCGAACACAATGGCGGACGCAAACAGAGAAACTGACCAGTTCTCGACGTATTTTTCTTCTTTAGATAACGTATCACAAGATCGTTTTAAGACTAAGTTGATGGTTGATGGTATCAGATTGCCAGATCCACACAGCAAAAGCCTGAAGGGACGGAGCAAGTCTGTGAAATGCTGCCAAGTGTTCAGTACCGCGACATATACAGCTACCTTATAAACATGCAGGCCAGTACACACGAGAGAGCATGGAAGCCATGAAACCACTGGACGGCTACAATTATTTTATATCGTGAAATAGGCTCCAGCAACCCCCGCGACCCCATGAGGGATTAAGCGGGTCAGAAAATGGATGGATGGATGGATGTTCAGACATGTTTGTGCAGTCGGACACAGAACGCGCCTCAGCAGAGAGGAAGACCTGCCCGGTAGGTTAAAAAAACCATTGTTCACTACGGATTATTTTGGTGTTTTTGTCTTGTTAAAATTGGTGGGGGTGTCGGCGACGTTGCAGCGTAAACACAGACGTACTAGCGCCCGTGAACGGGGGCGTAATGGAGCCGCTGTCTGGAGCAGCAGCCGCTGTCTGCTGCTGCATCGACTCCGCTTCTACCGGCCCCGTGTAGCGATCGCCACCTCCCCTCCGCCGCTATTTAAGTAGAACAATGACTAGAGCAGAATTAAGTTGTATTTACTGGAGATGAAGTGTGGACTGCAAATTCTGTCGTAGTATGATGGCTCCCCCAGTCCATTGGGAGTGTCTGCCTGCGCTCTTTTCATTGAAAATATCCATTTCTTTCGTCTTTCTTCGTCCTTCGGTAAACGAAAGAAACGTAGATCCGACGTTTTGGAATGCCTCTCTGTGCAACCGGGAGCACAACAAGTCGTAGGCATTGCTTAGATTCCAAAAATAAACTAACTAAAAGTACGCTCTAAATCACCCGTTTTGTCATGTAGTACACGAGAACAGTCCTGTTTTTCGCCTACCCGCGGGACCCGGATGTAGCGCTGACGACCAGTTCACGCGTGACGTCACGCGTGAACTGGTCTATACATGATAAAATCCAAAAAAGGAATACAACCCCCTCCCAACATGCAGGAGGGGTAACATTTACAGAGTGAGACTGCAGCAGAACAAAACATGTTAGTTTTGCTGACATGAGTGTTTTGTCTTTTTTTCATATGTAATGATCCCCTAATCTTGGTCTGAAAGTTTAATGCTATATTTATAGTATATCAGAGACTTCAGGTGGTCATACTCCCTGTATTTGGAAAAGCTTGGTAGTACTGAGCTGAATCACCTTTTGCTTTCAGGCCTAACTAAACTCTTACTAGCATAGATTTAACAAGGTATCAGAAATATTCCTCAGAGACTTTGGTCCGTATTGACACGATGGCATCATGCAGCTGCAGCAGATTTATCGGCTACACAATGTGAATCTTCTGTTCTAACACATCACAAATGTGCTGTATTGGATTGGTATCCGGTACCTTTGGTGGCCAATGGAGTACAGCGAACTCACTGTGATGTGTAATGAACCAGATTTAGATTATTTCCGTTTTGTGCCATAGTGCATCATCCGGTTGGAAGTAGCCATCAGAAGACAGGTACACTGTTTTAGTGGACAACAATACTCAGGTTGGCTATGGCATGTAAATGATGCTCAGATGATACTGAGGGGTCCAAGGTGTGGGAATAAAAAATTGCCCAAATTTTGCAGCAGAGATAGAGAATATTTGATGTCACTAACTTAAACATTACTAAAACAGCTTGGTGTTCACTCACTGCACTTAAGCTTCTTTGGTCTGCAGGCAATAAATTTGCCTGCAGACCAAAGCCTGACTGGCCGGCAGGGCCCAGTTTGGTACTCTGTCAGTATTACGTATCTTATTCTCAGATGGGTAAATTCTGTGTGTGAATTATCCCTAATCCCCAACTCTTGAGTTTGCTTGTCTTCTCAAGTGGGGAAGTCTCAGCTCACACTTTTCATTTGTGTTTATTTTGGTGTGGGAGTGTGTGTGGTCCTGTCTCTCCTTCTCAGTGTGACACTTCCAGGGTACAGAGGTCATCAGTGGTCAGACGAAGACAAATGATCTATAAACTGGTTATTTACGTTGATACCTCTGTGAATACCAGTGTAAATATTATTTTCATGGTTCAAGTATTGATTTTGGGTTAAACATTTGCACATCATTAAAAGGCTACAACTTAGGAGCAAAAATACAATCAAACATGCAGCAAAGCAACAAAGATACAGACAACAGCAGCAATAAACCAAAAATAAAATAAAGCAACTAATAATAAAATAAACGTGATTTTACTGAAAAGCATCTTCTAACTATCCTGTCAAAAGAAAAAAAAATACATTTGTTCCTATTTTGTTTAGTATGATATTAAGATAATTACGATTAACTAAAGCAAAAACAAAACCCAATGGTTAAAGGATATCAGAGACAGGCTTGCAACGCAGTTGTAAATGAGGATATGTGCAACAAATGAACAAGTTTTTTGGCAGTATACATAAAAATCTATTTGCTTTGTTGCTCTCTGTTTATGTTTATCCACAAATGTGTGTGTGTGTGTGTGTGTGCGTGTGCAATACAACAGCATGCACCATTAATAAGATCTGGATGAAAGCCTAGTCTGTAGCTGTGTGTGTGTGTGTGTGTGTGTGTGTGTGTCTGAGAGAAAAACCCAGATAATGGGAGGGGTTATATGAGGGATTACAGACAAAGTATTGGGACAATGAGGTAACATTTGGCTGCCTAGCAACGCTTGGGTTAACAGCTTTATTACTTTCTTACAATCAGGACATTGTTGTTCTGCAAGAAAATGTGACCCAGAAGTTTGGACTATAACATATATACAATTTAAAGAGCCCCTGCTTTTCTTTCACATTTTACAACTTGGTTTCAAATAGCCCATGCAGAAGTGTAAACTCGGCTTGCAAGGATGCTCAAAGGATTGGTTTCACATTTTGCACAAGAAGCCAGTTTTGCAGAGCCTGATTTATTGAGGTGTGCAAGAGCCGCGGGCATCACGACGCAACTGCATTAGAATCTAAAATAAGACTTGCATGATGTCACTGACATTCAGCACTGCTTAAATGGATATTAAAATATGTAATGCTTTAAAGCTTTTATCATCTTTCCCTACACATCAAATTTTGATCCAAACTCCATTTATATTGATTATGATTGTCCTTTTATAAGTAAGAAAACAACCAACAAAATGGTAAGAAATATTCTATTACGAGATGTTGTTTTTTCACCAGCTTGTATATTTTATTGGTCCAACACTTTTGAAAATATAAATTGGAAGTGGACTTGGTTGCTCCTTAAAAAATACTTAATAAACAACAAAGTAAGAGAAATTTCTTATAAAATTATTCATAATGTTTATCCTGTTAAAGCATATTTGATAAAACGATATAAATGGGATTTGGACCCAATATGTACTTTCTGTAAAAATAATGAAGAAAAGCTTATTCATCTTTTTTGGGATTGTAATTATACAAACATATTTTGGAGAGATATGTCACTTTTTTCATGAAAGAAATCCCAATATTACTTTAACAGATAAGGATGTTTTGTTTGGGATGGAGAAATGTGAACTTGTCAAAACAGAATTCTTATATGTTGTTAATTTTTTTATTATTTATGGTAAATATCATATTCACACCTCCAAATATTTACAACAAAAACCTAATTTCCAGATCTTATCTTCTATTAATATCTAAATAGAATCCTTAAAATTCAGTTCAAATGCCAAAGCCATTCAAATCATAACTGCCCTTAAAGAATTGCAACCCTCGAGCACATATTTGATTTTGACATTTTAAAATAATTGTTCTGTTCTATAAAGCCCTTTGATGTTGTATCTGTTTGTAATGATTGTTCTATGTTCTATTTTGTTCGTTTATGTTCCTTTTTACAATAAAAAAAAAATGTAATGCTATATTCAAAATACCTACAAATGTATCTGGCTTTGGTCTCCCCTCATCAGCCAGGTGGCGACATTGTTGTTGATTATGCTCTGTGCTGCCACACCATTTAGAATTGAGCGTCTTTTGCTCCACTGCTTGCTCAATGAAGCACATCAAAAACCTATTAGGCCTAGCTATGTGAGAATTGGGCTCATCCAAAGTCATAATGCTGGGTAAAAAATAGGTGAATGCTGGAAAAGAAGATCCCCAGTATATCAGTTTTTTTCATAAAGCAAAAATACAGCAACATGCATGCTGGGTTAGTTGCAGGTTTGACTTTGACAACAAGGGCAAATGTTTGCTGTGTGACTGCCTTGAAAATTACTGAAACCCTGAGTTCCTTTAAATCAAGGCTAAAAACGTACTTGTTTAGAGTTGTCTTTAAATGTTAATGTTTACGCTTGTAGTCCAACTCGTCTTATATCTTAACGTACTGCTACTATTTTACTGCTATGGGCTTTCCTCTGTAATGTTTCCCTTTGTCTCTGTAATGTTTTCTTTCGTCTGTAATGTTTTCTTTTTTTGGTCATGTACAGCACTTTGAAACGTCTTGTTACTAAAAAGTGCTTTAAAATAAACTTGCCTTGTCTTATTGTTAGCTTTTTTATCACCGTATTGGACCTGTGATGGACATATTGCTATTAAAGAAGTTTCCTGAGTCTTTGCCATTTTACTGTTCATACAGATACCAGATACCCTGAACTGGAAACAGTTGCTAAATAAAACAGTTAAACAGACAGGTCTAATCTTTTTCTGTAAGATCAATGACTCTAGTATCTTGTTTATCATTTGAACAGAGGTCCATTAATCATAGGGTGACTTGAAACGTGCTATACATACGACAAAAACCCTCAAACTTCTCTTAGCTGAAAGCGAGAAGTGTTGTAAATGTTTATCAGACCAATGTCAGAAACTGGTAGATGGTTACAAGAAGCATCTCACTGGAGTTATTTTAACCAAAAGGTAATAAGGGAGGTATGGTGCCCTAACTTTTTCCTTAGCCAAAAAACAACAACATATTTTTGTGCAATTAAATCGCTTTACTTGCCAGGGCGAAATGAAAATTGTGATCTATATGTGTCAGGATTCTGTGTACCGTGCTCCACTAACTCTGTTCCACAGGTGGCTGTTGTTGACGGGTGGGCATGGTCCGCACCTGCGGCTCGTTTAGACTGCTCTACTCGAGCTTAAAAGGAGTGCTCAGTCAGCTGGAAGACGCCAGAGTGTTACCCCGTTGTGGTATGCCTAGGCCAAAGTCCAGTCAACTGATCTTCGTCCCTGTGAGTTTTTGAAGTTCCTGATTCCTGGCTCTAACTCTGTCTCCTGTCTCCTTCAGTACGTCGTGTTCTGGATTTACTCACCCGTGTTGTCTCCGTGCGCTGAAGACCAGTTCCTGAATCCCTGCTGCTCAGATTTTGCTCTGGCGTTCCCCTCAAGCCCACTTGGTGTTACCAAGCCAGACAAGAGACCCCCTTCCTGGATTCACCCTGGTTCCTCCAGCTGCTCCTCCTGCCTGCCTCCGCTGTGGTGCTGCTCGGGCTCCCCGCCTGTGTTCCGTCTGCCAGCTCACCTGTCGTTCAGCCATCTCCCTCCATCTGAGAGTATACGGTCACAGAACTCCTTCTTCCACTCATCCTCCCCGGATAGGTCCTCCCTACCAAGCGGTAAGCAGAGCAGCATCCGTGTAGATTTCCCTGGTTCGATTTACGTTTAATTATTATCCTCTTTCTTTCCGCAGTGCCCTTTGCTCTGACGTTCTGACCTCGCCTGCCACTCACACTGAGCGTTAGATCCGTGTAGAGCCTAAATAAACATCTACTAACGGTCTTTGTTCTCCGACTGTGTCTGCATGTGGGCCAAACACCTTAAAACCATGACAATATGCAACATTGTTTTTAATAAAGCTGAAAATATTTTGGTTGTCCGCATTTATTAACATGACTGCATGTCTGTCCCAAAGCTAGATTCACTTTAACAGTTTATTCAGAGATTTTCTTTTGTTCTGATCAAAATAAATTTTTCATATTTGTATACGTTGTATTTTTGTTTTAGAATAGGAAATGTGCTGGTTGTCTGCTTTACTTATTGCTGTTACGGCTTCCATCACTTATGTATTTCCTCAATATATGCAACTAAAACAAAAAGTGTGCCTTCTTATCTTACCGATGTCACACCACGTCAGTTGGTCATTTAATCAAAGTTGCTTTAACGCTTAGTGTCCTGGGGAGTCAGGTTTTGGTTAGCAATAATAAAAGCTTTTGTGGAATTTTATTTGCATATAAAAAAGTATTTGACTGTCATCACTATACTTATGTGAGCTCTCAGTTGAGAAATTGCTGTTGTTTGAGCACGTAGGGAGCATGTGTTTTCATCACTTTGCTTCACTTCCTACATCAGAGGAGTCGGCATGCCATTCTATGTCCCACAATATTAACATAAGAGTTAACCATCACAGCACACAGGTTAGAACGCCACCAACATAAACAGTCTAGGAGGTGCAGCCTTTCTGCTGGCAGGTCTTCTGAGTGTGAATTTAAACCATGATGGATAGTTTGGCTACAATTGCCCAAGGGTGATGAATTTATGCAATCACACACAACAAGACCCATAGTGGCCTGGCCTTCATGACGACAAATGCACAGACCCAAAGTGTTTCTATACTGTTTAATTACTTGTGGGCTGGGAAGACTGTAATCACATTGTGTATACAACCCACTCAGAGAGCAGGCGGAGAGCAAAAGTGTGAGGTCAAGGAGAGAGTGAGGACAACAGGCAAATAAATAAGAGCATCTGCATAGAAAAAAAGACTCAATGGTTTTACACTAGTAACATAACTGAATACTTTCTTAGTTTCCCAAAAAAAAAAGTATAAGCGGATGAGGTGTGGGAGTCTGTGTACATAACCAATACACAACTAATGTAAAATGTCCTAGCCAAACCTGGGACGTCAAACACATCAGAAAGAACAGCAAGCAATGAGCTAATGCTTCAACGTGTCCTTTGTTTGTGGAGTATTTCAGTGACTGCATTAACATTTGCCATGTTGCCACACACCCTCCTAGATCCTAGGTGTTTGTCTATTTTTAGGTTCCTGGGGATCATGCAGTTTGTTCAGCTTTTCACCTCTTTAGTATTTTTTTTTATTTATCTGTAGATTGGGTTCCTGTCATTAGCCAGTTTTCTCTTCATTATAATTTAAGTAGTTTTTGTTGTTTCTGTTAGATCCTTATGTTCCTGCCTGCCTTGAGTTTAGCTAGTGAGTTTATTTAGTCATATTCTGTAATCGTGGTAGGTTCTGTATTCTTGTTAGGTGCTGCATTTTCTCCCTGTCTCCTGCCAACTCTTTGCTCTCCCTCGCCTTCATTCTCATTTCTGCCACCTGTGCTGATCACTCTCAACTGCCATTCCCTCTGTTACTTCCCCTATTTAACCTGCCAGTCTCCTCTCACTCATTATCAGGTCCTCTATTATGCCACCTCTGTTCCAGTCTTCTCCTTGTATAGCCCAAGATCCTTGCCTTTGCCTGCAGGGAAGGTGAAGACTGTTGCTGTTTGCTAATAATAAATCATTATTCACCATCTTCATGCGGCTCCCAAGCTCTTGTCTGCACTTTGGTCCTGTTACATCTCCACACAGCCTGACAAGATCTAGCTCTGCTACAGATGTTAAGAGGGCCATCTGTCGGGTGTGCTCCAATGATGCAGGGGTAGTGAGCACGAACCATCTTTTGAGGCCTTAGCAGCCGACCTCGGTTTGATTCCAGCCTGAGGTCCTTTGCTGCATGTCGTCCCCCATTTCCTGTCAGCCTGCTTTGAAAAAACCGAGCCACTAGTGCCACAAAAACCCATAAAAAAGGCCATCTATTGCAGGTGAAACAGTAGGATGGATTCAAGTGTAACTTTCCCAACAGCTAATTGAACCTCGATTTGTGAAACTGCTGTCATCTAATGTCAGACACTTGGCCATCTTCATATGTATTAAAGGGCTTTGGGATTCCATTCTATTGCTGTTCAGAAGGATACAATGCGATTATATTTTGCTTTTTGACATAACGCTGTGTCCCCCCCTTACATAATTAGGTGATTAGGTAAATAATTGGGCAAACTAGATAAATTAACTTTAAGATAATCAAATTCTGAGGATTTTTAATAGATTCAGGATCATCCATGTCTGCATTTAGATGATTAAAAATAGATTTCTATCTCCAATCCTTAATATGTACGTATTGGAATTGCTCCATAACTAAACTTCTAGTAAAGATGTGGAAACCCTGAGTAACTCATTACTTAGCTTTGTACCAGGTTTGATTTGCTCCTTAGGAATTTAAGAAGCAGAAATAGTCAGTAGAATGAAACAGGCCTGACTAATTTGTCTCCAACAGTCTGTGTTCCCCACCACCATCTGCATCAGTGAAATGTGACTGTACTGAAGCAGTTATGGGAAAGGCTTCTGATGCTTGATCAGTTTTACCACAACAGCAGGACCAGAAGTAACGTGAGTGAATTTGCGGTTGCCAAGACACTTCACGGGAATGCTGTGCATTTGAGCCTCCTGTGAAAGAGCCCACACACAAACACATGTAAAGACCATAGGAGAAGTAAACTTTCTACTTTGTATTTTGTTTTCCCCTGTAGCTAATTCTTGTCACAGGAACTAACACACACAGCGACATGAAACCTGCAAGAAAACTAAAACCTGGAATCAATAAGGGCAAAGGGAGGTCTATGTATAAAGATATAATATATGGAGTGGTTTAAAATTGAAAGCTTCAGGCAGTGTCATTATCTTTATGCTTTTATCTCATGCCTTAAGTTTTACTCACAGCGCAGTTCTGAAAACTCCCATATGCTAATAGTAAACCAATGTCTTGGCACAAAGATTTGTGGCCAGGCTTGTTACTTTCTGCAGATGTTGTGCAACATAAACACCTTAAGAGCACACAGCAGTTCCATGTGTGCTTTCTACAGTGTCGGACTTGTCACAGATGGTAACCAATGGATGGAGCAGTTTAATAAAACCACGGTTGTTTGTGCATTTGATGAGTGTGGTTTGTGGATTTAGTGGATGCAGAATCTTTTGGTTTCTCTTTAGTTTTGAGTTTTAGGTACAGAATATTTATTTTTATTTGTTTGGAACATAAAATCAAAATCCTGCCTTTGGTTTTGTAGGTAAAATGAAAATAAAAAAAAATACATAGTTCTTTTGATGTTAAGAATTATAACAGCACTGTATGAAACTGTTTTTCATATGACCCAATTAAAAATGATTTTGGTCTAGAGATGGTTTACACATTGTGCAATCGATGGTTACTTCTTACAAGTTTTCTTCTCCGAAATCTAATTTTAATTTAACTAATCTGTACATTGCCAAGGAGTGTTGTCACTTACCCTGGCCAGTCTGGTTTTTATCTGTTAGAACTGTGTGTCCATAACCAGACTCCATATCCCAAAGCTTCCTGTGACACAGCCTTAAAAATCACTGATAAAACTTGCATTATTCATTTGGCCAGGATGAATTAGAAGACCTTTCACAAATAAGGTCTATGGGATGTGTCTGAGAATTTAGTGACGTATACACATTGCAGTAAATTTCACCTTATCAGATGACAGTTTGGCCTGGGTTTCCAAAAATCCAGCACACTGTTTTTCTGTGTTAAACATTAGATCAAGATAATCAGACAGCTTCCTATGACTCAAAGATTTATGTAACTAAATTTAAAGAAGATTAATGGGATTTTGAAAAAAAAAAGGTCCTTTATGCCTTTGAAGATTTCTCTGGACAACAAAACTTGTAGTTAAAAAGGTCTGGATCCTGTTTACAATAAAACAAACTCATTATGTCCCTGTTGGATTCCAAGTGCCACACCTACATGGCCCTATGTGAAAATGTAATGAGCCTTCTTGTTAATTATGAATAAAGTGTGATTAAAATTTACTCACCACACCCTCTGATAACCAAATAAACTGTAGGATCAAGAAATCTCTTAAACAGATCCTTTCCAAAAACACAGTAAAGGATGTCAAAAGGCAACACATCATGCCCCAATCTAAGCATGGGCTAACAATGTTGTGGTCCCCTGAAGTCACAGCTGGAGGCATTGGGACATTTGATATGGTCTGTATTTTCCCACAATAGTAACCCTAAATGCCGTAAACTATCAGAAAATCAAACACAATGAAGCACACTACAACTCAGGGTGTCCTGAAAAAAACATGAATATCTCTTGTTTTGAGACTGAGCTCACTCGCCTAAAAATCAGGAACATGTACAATAGATTTGATTTGTTCCAAGCCTCACTGAGGTCAAAAAATTCTAATAGTAGATATAGTACTATAGTGTTTTCGGTCTGCTTGAATCCAGATCATGGCAGCTTGGGGCATTATTTCACTTTAAGGAGTCTGGAGAAAGACAGATTTCTGCCCAACTATTCATTTGTGCACATGTCAAACAGCAACTTAATGAAGATTGACATACTGCACAATACTTGTCCACTGGACTCAACTGGGGATGATGTCACATACCAGATGTTTCTTATTTTAAAGAATGATGGGAAACACCTGTACATTAACAATGCATACGATTTGGTCAGTAGTCAGAGTGTCTGCCCTCTGGGGTTCTGTTCGTTCACCCTTCCAACAAAAATTCTAATAGATTAATTTTTATATGACTTAAGGAACCAGAATTGAACATTTGAAGCATTTTCAGTGCATTACAATAGATAAGCAAAGGCTCAAAGGCGGCAGAGTGATCTTCGGTACTTCACTTTTTTCTGAACTCATTCATTCAAGCTTACACCTTCCTGAGGACAAATCAAATAATTGCTAATTATCTGTCATTTTTCATCCCATGAGCACTGCAACCTGACATAAATGGGGCCTTTTGACACAACAGCATACTGTTGCAGTAAAATGCTGAAGTGCTGATCTGGCTAGTTCTAGAAAAAGAAATAAAACCAGGGTTTGAGTAGTAACAAAGTATTTTCCAGGCATATTCTGTTTTCTTGCACGTTTTGCTTCATATCCAGCACATGGTCCCTGTCAGTTCTGGGACTCTAGCTTCTTTTGCTCAGTCATTCATTAGGCTTTGTGACTCAGACAGATACAGGGCACAAACAGATATCTAGAGTGAGAGTTCATTTCACACAACCTTTTTCAGGCAGCTGTTCAGAATCACTCATGAGTTAGATGAAAGGACTCTAAGTATACTGCTCATAAATCAGTTTTAGTCAGTGTAACAGTTGTGGTCTAGGGAAGGCCCATAATTACATAAACAGGAAATGTTATATTATCCCAGAGTTTTTCTTTTTAAAGAACCTTTACCATGGTTAAAAGTTTTTAAAAGGTTCTTGTAGGTTTTAATTACATGTATTAGTTTAATTTTAAGGCCTTAGTTAGCTTTTTCTCATACTTAGTAGCAAATCTAAAACAGTTGTTCGCAAACACAAACAGAGAATCAATAAATCACATCACAGCAATTCAGAACTGGGGCTCTGACTATTAAATTATGGGCAGGAATATTTGCTCAAAATGTGATTATTTATTTCAATAATATTTAATATTTGAGTTAATAAAACCTTTATATCCATATTTATATAGATGTAGTATTTTCTTTTTATTAAGTCATCATAACTCCCCCCAACGCAACACAAAATGGTTTGGCCATTAGGACAACTGTTGCCTGCAACTTTTGAAATTAATTTAGCTGCTCAAGTAAAATATCAGAATGTCCAGTCTTCAGAAGTCTGGTGCACAGAAGATAATTGAGAAATTGAGAAAGAGAAAAGCAGAGGTATGAGGGAGTTTATGAGAAAATATTTTTTTTAAATCTGAAGACAAGGCAGAAACAAGAACAGCAGGAAGGGAATCGCAGGCAAATGATTCAGAGCCAGGTAGGAAGCAATTCAGCCCTTAGCATTCATGAATGTAGCTTTTAAGCTTAGCATAATTTAGCTAGTATAAAAGACCATCAGTTGAGCTTGGGAGCACTGACAGAACAGATAACAGAGAGATGCCAGAGGTCCAGGTGCAGGTCGAGTCAGAGGGTGGCAGGAGAGCGAGTTGAGGCAGAGGGCTCTGGTGACAGTCAGAGCGGAAGTAGGAGGACGTAACAAGTCTTTAGGCGAAAGAGTCCACCTTGGAGTGGAGGGACAGACTGTTTATGAGAAACAAGGGACAGAGAATGAGCCCTCCCCATCGACTTATTGATTACAGATGATGAACATTAGTAAAACCCAGGGCTCTGTAACTGCTGCAGTTTCTGACTATGAAAAAAGCTTTACATCCTGGGGCTTTTAATGCAAAAGGGGCTTAAGACTCTTTCAAATGCAGCTGATGAATGTGTGTTTCTTTCCCCCAATTTGAAGGACGGGTCCGGTGTGTCCTTCATGGCCCGGAATATCTGTTCATTGTGTTGAGATATCGCTAGATTTTAAAAATGCTTGAATGTGCTTGGTCTGCCTTGTCAGTTTTCTGCTCACCGGGTGGTTAAGGCTTGCTAGGCCAAGAGAGAACGCCTCTCTCCTGGCACATTGCTTTCCAATCCTGCTGGCTTTCCACAATGAGTTAAAAGCAGAAATAATGGTTGGTTAGTTCATTGTTATTATCCTCTACAATTAAAATTATTTAATCTTTGCTCAGAAAGTTATAGGGTTAAGTGTTTAAGTTGTAAAATGTTTTTCTAATTATTTACATAAAAAGTTTGACATCAGTGAATGTTATTTAGTGGTCTGTTTCTATATGAACACAAAATGAAACATTTGGCTGATTAAAAAATGAGAATAAAAGATCATAAAGCAACATTTTAAAACAAAAGATTGTGAACCATCATGAATATGTAAAGAGTAAAATGAAAACAGTGTACAGTTATTTACAGTGGTGACAGTGGGATTCATTTTCAGACTCTACTTGTTGGCTTTGCAGCAGCTTCAGGCAGTCTCAGTTGCTAGGCGACAGGGGTATCGGTAAGGTAAGGGTGGGGACAACCGATGGAGGCTAGACACTCCCAGTTTACAAGCCGGTCTCTTCCGGTATTCTCTCTTTCCATGTAAACATTTTTAGTTTTAGTCTCTTCTTGTCTAATTACGTATGGCTGTATTTGTTGAATCAATTGCCGGACGGAGAGGACAGAGTGGTTGGAAATACTAGAATGTAACAGCAGCTCAAATAAATCCTTATTACAACCATGGTATGCGGAAAATTTTCTCTGTACGTGGAATACGTCAAACCTTTGATGCAAGTGGATTACAATCGCAGAAAACCACACCATAATTTGCACAAGACCATCAAAACTAGACATATACTATAAATGTACTATTTTACATTTAAGATAGTAGGCGCATAATTTGGTGTAAGCAATATAGACGCATGGATTCATCTGGCTGTGATCAACAGTTCAGATTGCTGGTGGTGATGCATGGGCGTGTTTTTTCCTTGGGTCAATTTATTCCCTGATGCATATTGTTTGAATGCCACAACTAACCTGGGTATCAGTGGTGACAATGTCCATCCCTTAATAACCACATTATGCCCATCTTCTGATGGCTACTTCCGGCAAGATGATGCACCCCTGTCAAAGACTCACTCCTCAGCCACCAGATCTTAATGAAATAGAGTCCATTTGGGATGTGGTGAAACAAATTTGGCTCATGGATGGACAAGTCCCAAGCATTTCAGTCATAAATTCTTATGGCAGTCTTTGGCCTTTGCTTAGTGAGATCGCCCTCGTGTATTGTTTAATTCCATCTGTGTTCAGTTCTGCATTTACTAGCCATCGTCCTCAGTTCCTCTCTCAGGTTCTCCCCCTAGCTGTTCTACATTCCATAGGGGAGTCTCACCTAGTTCACATGCCACTAATCACACCTCCACAATATTTAAGCTCCCTGGTTTCATTGTTTAATGCCTTTTTCTTTCATTCTGACTCCATATCCTGTCTTAATTAATTAATTTTGAATTGGCATCTACTTTTAAGCAGGGCCTTTAATTTGTCAAAATAAGATTTTTTTCCTCTGAGGTAAGGATCTCATACAAATATGGACAAATGAAATGTTGCTAATTACAGGCAGATAGCTGCTGTGCCCACTGTATACATACATACATACATACATACATACATACATACATACATACATACATACATACATACATACATACATACATACATACATACATACATACATACATAACTTACTGCCTATTATTTTTCCCTCATTCTTGCAATGTCCAAAAGTCACATAAAAAAACAATAAGATCTTAAAACAGTCTGCGAACAGAAGTGATTTGTGACCATGAGTGAGCTCAGACCTCTGGGTGTGTTATAATATAAGATCCATACGAGAGAAGTGCTTCAAATTAATCATAGAACCTCTTGGATCTCAACTTCTTTGGACTTTCGTCTGAGCTATCAGAATCAGGGTTGCCTTTCTTACTTAGACAAGGTCAGTTTGATTTCAACTCACACTTTTTTAAGTTTCACCACCTCATACATCACAGTGGCAAAACAAAAACTGCTCAGTTTCAAGTTAGCGATATTCAGGAGTGTCAAGGTGTGGCTGGATTTGAGCTGACATTGCAGTAAGGTGTTCTGTGAAAACAGATTTATTCAGTTTAACATCAATGGACACATTTGATATGATTTCTATATCACATCAGTCTGAGTGAACCCTGAAATTAACACCACACATTTTATTGTTTTGTGTTTTAAACAAAACAAATGAAGGGGGTGATATTCTAGAATATATTGGTGCAAAACAAGATGGTTTAAGTGCTTTCCTTCCCAGAAAGCACGTTTGTTAAGTTTGAAAAAATAAACCTGCCAGTATCCTGGCAGTTTGTTTACTCTGCATATTGCTTCCTTGTTGTATTACTTTGAACCAAATGATAGTGAAACCATAGACTTGCTCAACCAATCAAATTCTGATTTGCAGCCAGAGGTTGTTTTGTTCAAGGCTGGAGGATCTTCTTGTCATCCCCGATGAACACTTTTAGAGCAGACAAAGCAAAAACAGATCTAATCAGAGACCTCTGACCACAATGAAACAGTTTGTCCACCCAACATCTGGGACGGACACCTCCATCCATTGAGAATTTGCTTCTTTTTCAGCAATATATTTTGAGGACAAAATGGAGACATATTTTCTTGATAGGGACACTTGTTTGCAGAAATCAGTTCACTGATGATGTAAGCTCATTGTAATGTTGTGTTTTAACATATTGATTTTGAATGGAATATTAACAAGGTGCTCAACATTTGTTTTTGTTTTTTCTTCTGGAAAATGAACGGAAACAATAAATTCTATTTTAGGGTGATTAAGGTTTTGTTGGGGTTGTGGGTGCTTATAAGTAATAAATAATGAACTTTAAGGAGGACATTCTATATCTTATAAAAAGCATCCTGTAAAGTGCCGTGCAACAACCTAATTTAATGGTTTTAAAGAACAACTGTGCAGCTTCACTGGATTTGCATTGCTTCACTAGATTGATACATTTTGTAAAGGTAGGGTTTTCCATTCTCACTCGATTAGACTAACATTCACTCTTTTTAGGACCCGCTTACATCATGATACAGTGACGCAGGTTTGAAAACAATGATGTGTTGGCAGCTCATACATTTGGCCAACTTCTGATAGGAAACTGAAACCTCTACACCAGATGAGAGCTGATTGAGGCAATTTGTTTGTTCTGTAGTGACCCACTTTCTCCAAGGAAAATTAAAAATTTGGAACCTTTTGATAATTTCCATTGTCTGAATATGCTTTCTGTACCTTTGACAAACTTCGACTTTTTGTGAAGATCCTTTTACAGCTCTATCCATTTGTTAGCATTTCTTCTTCTTCCTGGGAGAGTAAACTCCTGTCAGCCTGTGGGAGTAAATACAGGACTACATTCTTTGGACTGTAGAGAAATCCGTAACTTAAGGGCAGAGATCAAAAGCCTCAACATAAGGTTAAACATGAGTAACGCTGACGAATAGGAAGGAATAAAGGAGCTTACAAGCAGTCTTAGGTCACGTCTTTTCAAACTTAGAAAGGTAGAAAGGGTAAGGAAACTGGGCAAAAGAAGGAAAGAATGACTCAGTTGGTAAAGGACCACTACAACTTTACCAGATCTCTTTTGGGAGAAAGCAAGTCTGGGAGACTGAGCAGCCCAAAAGATGAGGTAGAGGTATTCCTCAAAGAAACACATTGCAACCCATATAACCATTTACCATCAGCCCCAGGCCCCAAAGGCATACCCTATAGGGTGTATAAGAAATGGCCAAAGCTTCTCCAGTGGCTATGGAAGCTCTTTCAGAGGATCTAGATAGAAAAAAGACACTGTACCACAAAGCTGGAAAAAGGCAGAAGGTTGCTTTTTCCCAAAAGAAGAGAATTCTTAAGTGACATCTTCAGCCTTTTAGAAGAAACCTAAAAGGTTTTAGGACAAAACTGATTGTTATTTAGAACTGTTCATAATATCCTTCAGCTTGAGCAAAACCAAAGTTCCAAGAGAAGCAACGCCATTGCATGATGTTGCTGCCACTGTTTTTCACAATGAGTGAGTATGGTGCTCTTTTAGTGACGTTCAGTGTTGTTAATTACCAAAATGAACCTAAGTTCAAGTTGGGTTGTTTCAGACCATACCCCATTCATCCAACTACAACATCATGTTTTAGGGGTTTATTTTTTCGTTAAAACTTTTGTCACAATACTAATGTATTATCATGCAACAGTAGTATAGTATAGTATATTTCATTTAGGATGTCATGCCTTTACAAACTAGTGTTGCATGCGGCGTGACACTGAAACACAGTAAATGTATCAAATGGTAAATTGCTTGAACTTGAATAGCACTTTATTGAGTCCTGAGGACCCCAAAGCGCTTAACACTACATTCAGTGATTCACCCATTCACTCACAGATGGTAATAGCTACAATGTAGCCACAGCTGCTCTGGGGCAGACTGACAGAAGTGAGGATGCCATACGATCGGTGCCACTGGATCCTCTGATCACGACAGCAGGCAAGGCAGGTGAAGTGTCTTGTCCAAGGACACAATGACCGAAACAGTTAGAGCTGGGGAGTAATGTGGTTAAATGTTCTCATGATAGTTTACAGACTATATTGCCAGTCTCTGTAATTAACTCAGGCCGTAAGCAAAAGCACCAGATTTGCTTTTTACAATTGAACAAAACAGTCATTGGTTTAAAACCTACATTTCTCATATTTAAGTATTAATACGGGTTTAGCTTCTTCTCATTCTCTCACAATACAACCACAAGCACAGTAGCTCATGAAGGAAAAGAATGCAATTTTTTTTTATAAAATCCTTTACAGATGAAAAGCTGAAAAGTGTGACAGGATTCTTCAGATGTTTGTTTAGATTGAATGATTTTGAAAACTATGTTATGATTTCTTTTCCATCTTACAAATATGCACTACTTTGTTACTGTTTATTGAATAAATTCCCAATAAAATCCACTGAAGCTTGGGTTGTAATGTGAGAGTTCAGGGCACTGCAAAGTTTGCTTTTAAGGATTGTTAGTCAATCATACATACATTTTTGTCTGTTGTTTGTATAATTATTTCAGTAATATCTCATTCATTGATTTATCACTTTTTGACCTTTAACATTTCCTGTAGTTGAAAAGAAAATATCTGACTTATCAAAAGATCTTAGTGTTTTTTTTTCCATCCGGTGATTTACTCCTCTGCGTCCAAGCAGTTCTCCTAGAACAGCCATGGGAATGGAAAACATTAATGATGTATCTTTACATGAATTCGATTGAAACAAAACTGTTTAAGAAAGGCTGGAGTAACTGCAACAAATACAAAAGTAACCAAAAAGTGATGTCCCTAGTGAGACATTTCATTCTACTTTTCACATAAGCAGCATGTTAAAAACTGTCGAATATAAACACTGTTTTTCTAGGAATTGGTTCTCTGCACTGTGTCATGCACAAAAAGACACATGCTTCATTGGTCCAAAAAGTATTAGGTGTGAGGAACAAAATCTCACCACATAAAGTGAAAAAAAAAACTATACATGAACTGTTTGTGAGGAATGTCTAATCCCTCTGTATATCGTTCTCAATCTGGTCCTTTATGCCCCTCTCATACTTTTGTGTACCTACCTTTTATTTTCAGTGGTGTAAGAAGACACATTAACACGGGGAAAATACTTTTCGTCTATTGGCTTGGTATGTGTTTAAGATAAGATTAGATAAGATAGACATTATTGATCTCACAGTGGAGAAATTCACGTGTCACATCGGCTCTTATAATCAAAAGAGTTTATTGGAGTTTCACATATGACTGTTGTATTTATTTAACAACTGTCTTAGCTATCAGCCATTTGAGTTAATGCTGAGTTAGGAAGACATTATACAAAAATGTAGCCAGCAGAACGTTCCCAGAAGTTTGCCCACAATAAAGACAGAGTCCATTCAGCCAGCTTTGTCCAGTGATTCACTAATGACCAAAAATAGCTCACTGCCTGAGCCAAGAGACGAAGGTATGCTGAAATGCTGTAACATCACTTATAACTGACTGCTACTGATGCATATGCCATTGTCAAAAGAACAGATGTGTAATACTGACTGTGTTCATATTTGAAGTATAGATCTTGACTTTTGGTCTAATTCCTCTTTTAGTAATTTCCTTCTATACAAATTTTAAGATTACTGTAATTATAACATTTCCCATTGTTAATGGTACCATTTTCAAGCTGACATACCATCAAAATTCACTCACAGGCCTTTTTGACTGTCCATCGAAAGCGGACTAAGAAGTTTTGCCGCAGACACAAGCAGAAGGAGGGATATTTCAATATCTAGCTGCCTTTTATAAAATGCATTTTTACTAGATGGAGAAAGAAACATGAGTAGTTCTCCACCTTGTTTGTGGTTGATGCTAATTAGGTTAATGCTTAGCAAGATGTTTGCAGTATTCAGAATGATCTGGTACGTCTCTTTTACATGGTGCTACTGTCAGTGATGAAACTGAATGCCTGGATACTGAGAGAGAAGTGTGTATGTAGCATGCTGGCAAGACCCAACTGCAGTAGGAAATGGCAGTGGGTAGGTGGGAACATACAGTTTGATCTAATAACACCCAAAGCACTAAAAGCAGAGTCGGAAAGGAGTCACCAATGTCCAGTTACCAATGGACCAGACGGGGAATGCAGAGAGGAAGGAAGAATGGTACTCACATTAGCAGATAGATGTTAGGCTGATATGCAGAAATAATCAGAGCTTGTGACATGAGAACGATGTCTAAGTGGAGAAGAGGTGGCTAGATCCTCTAGAAAATTTCTAGAAAATCACGAATTAAACACCAGCTTCTAGCTGCAAACTCGACCACTCACTTCTACAACCACCTGGACTCCACTCGCTGTGAACTTCATCCCTTTGGAACAAAGAGCCATATTCTTCTCACCTTCATCAAGGTCACTTCCCTCATGCTCTCCTCTCGTCTCCTTCCATAGACACAACCTAAAACCAGAAAAAAGCAGTGACTAAACAGAGCGCTGGAATTTGATAAATCTGTCAACCTAACCACTTGCCTTTTCTGAAACCAGTTTTCTGTCAAATGTCTGCATGTTGAACTGTAAATTAAACTCAGACAAGACTGTAGCTATGTTTACATGCACAGGATTACATGATTGGATTGAAATATATTCGGATTAAATAATCGGATTATACCATTTATATGGGCACACAATCAATTAATCCGATCATAATGTGCGTTTATATGCAACTGGCTTTATTCAGAATAGAACCACTCTGACATATGCAGTTATCAAATCCCACTAAAAAAAAAAACACAGAAGAAGTACTTTCGTCTTTGCTGAACAACAAAAAAATATGGTTGAAATGTTACTGAGTAAGCAACAATTTTAAGCTCTTATTTTTTCAAATAAAAAGGTTGTATCGGGAGCCCCAACAGTTTTGCTTACCGACGTATTTCCGCCACTCAACAAAATGGAAAAACGTCACGTTTACGTCGGGCAGCCCATGCGTGCTCGGGTCTGTTTGCCACATTAGGAATAACTTGAGCCTGACAAGCGTTTACATGTACGTTGCTCAGATTATAAATCGGCACTAAACCACCCCTCTTATTTGGATTACAATTTAATTCTGATTGTGCTTAATCTGATCATAATATTCTGTTTGTTTTAGGCTACGTTCACACTGCAGGCCTTGATGCTCAATTCCGTTTTTTTTGTGAAATCAGATTTTTTTTGCGTGTCCGTTCATATTTCCAAATATATGCAACTTGTATGTGATCTCCTGTGTGAACTGCATTCATACACCTAAGTGTCCCGCATGCGCAGTAGAGGACGCGATGACGTCATACGTAGCAAGCGTGCTCATTGTTTGCGGAAGTAAACATGGATCGTAATGCTGCAGCGTATCTTGCGTTGTTTACGTTATTCTCCAACCAGAGCCAGCACATTACCAACGCAATCTTTTTAAGAAGATCGAACAGAAAGAGAGCCAAATTTCAGTGATGTGAGCGGCTTTACTGATACGGACTTCGTTCATAATTTTCGAATGACAAAGGCAACCTTTATGTGCGTCTGAACGGATCTCTTTAGCGCTCTCACGTAAAAACACACATCTTCGGCGGCCATAGCAGCGAGTAAACGCGTTGCCGTGGGGCTGTATTGACAATAGCCAACCTCTTTTTTTTTTTTTTAGCCAACCTCTTTGGCATAGCCAGGTCCACCGTTAGTGACGTTTGTCAAGTATCAATGACGTGTAGGTCGGATGAATGCGACCCGGCCGTACAGACACAGGTCGCATTTGAAAAGATCAGATACGTATCAGATTCAGGACCACATATCCAAGTGGCCTGGGTCGTATTTGAAAAAATCCGATCTGTGTTGTTCAGACTGTCATGAAAAGATCAGATTCAGGTCGCATATGGGCAAAAAAATCGGAATTGGGTCACTTCATGCTGCAGTGTGAACGTAGCCTTATTTACATGACATTTTTATTCCAATCGACCCTTTATTCCAGTGACTTTTGTCCATGTAAACATAGCTAGTGTTGGGAAGAAATTGGAGAAATTAGAAAAAAGGACAAAGAAGCAGAATCAAGCTGTATTTGAATGTGTTTTGTACATTTTAGGCTGAAATGTCTGTGGTTTTATATTCAGTTTCTAAACGTAAGTTTGGACTAACATGTTAAATGCCTGTATTTTATTGTTAAGAAAAAATGGATGACAAAAGCTTTTATGAAAACAACGGACAAAGCATTGCTTACAAATTTAGAAACCTTTATGATTGCTAAGTAAGATAAATATAAAAGAATCTGTATGATATGAAATGAAAACTTGAAGAACTACATTAACATTCAACATTTCTCTTTTACCATCTCTCAGAAGTCATGATGTATTAATTCTTATCAGTGTGGAAATGAAGGCACCATTCATCCATCATGAAAACTACAGTGTGGCTTCTTATAGACGTCTGATCTGAGTAGACATTTCCATCGGACTTGTTTCAGACTAACACTGTTAACAAGTCACTCATGACTTATCCTTTTGATTTCCCAACCAGTACAAGCTAATACGGACATACCTTACTAACCCTTTAATGTCAGTTATGGTTGGTAAACTCACAATAAAAGCAGGTGTGGCCCAGGAGGCAGAGGGATACTTAACCTATCTTCAGGGTCAGTGGGTTGATCCCTTGAAACTGCTAAACCACAATAAACAGGGAGGAAAAAAATAGAAGAAAGATGAAATAATATGCCTCTTCTAAAGTTAAATTAAGTCCATAACTGAAGTAGGGACCACTGAACCTTTTAGTCCTATTGCATTATTATATGTCTGTTTCGCATGAAGCTTTCCAGCTTTAAATCACTTACTTTTATGGTGCACAGCTTTAATACAATAATTCTTGAATGCTTCCTTTCTACACAATATTGTAGCATACACAATGTGATCTACTGTGGAGAGAGATTTGTTTTGGCGTGTCATATAATTCTGTGGCACTAACACGGCCACTTAGAGATGCTGAACCACTGCAAGTAAAACCCAAATGTTGCTGCAGCAACCCAATATGAATGGATTTATTGGCACAATTGCACAACAAAAATAAAAGTGCTTCTACTGATATGTTGCAGTCATAACACTTAAAAAGTCACAACAAATACTATCCACTTTTCTTTTTTTTTATCTACCCCCCTTTAACACAGCTGACACATACCACAGCAATGTTAAGCTAAAGCATTATGACAATAACTAAAATAAGATGCAATAACCTATGATCATGTTTAAGGGACAGGTGGTGCATAAACACAAACTCAACCACTTTGTCACAATAGCCTTTTGCTGACTTGAAGCTTTCATCTGTTTTTAATCAGCGATGTTAAAGGTTTGTTGAGCTTGTCACTGCTACTGTATATCCCTTCACTTGGTCTATCTGTTTATAGGTTCTCAGAGACAAAAAGTACACACAAAAGAAATAGATGGAAGGACATGAGAGTCACAGGTGGGTAGGCAGTCAGCCAAGTGGCACACTGTGCAATTATCAATCCAGACTGCCAGACAGACAACATACCCTGATACTGATCTTTCTCAAGGTGAAACAGGTCAGCGGCTCCCTTTTATCATGAACTCAAGAGGAACACCTAATTATTGCCGGTGCCTGGGCAACAGACAGCCAAGTTTTGTGACAGATCTCTCCACTGTCTGTCTCCAGAACCCGTCCTTCACTTTAACAGAAAATATTGTGTTAAGTAGCTGCAATCAGTTTTCCACAGCTTCTCTTCTTTAAATCTGATTAATTCTACTGCTATCGTTGTCACTCCTTTCTTTTCACATCTTCTGAGTCATTAAGGCAATGTCCCCCTAATTATGGAGAGCAGTAAATTTCCCCTTTTTAAAATCACAACTAATCTCTGATGATGAAGAACATAAACCTTGAGGGACCCAGATCACCAGGAGTGTAAATACTCTCTGACCAAAAAAGACAGACAATTCTTGTTTTTAATGACACTGAGCCAGTATTATACAGGCAATCTCTTCATTGTGGCACCTTTTATGAGGTAGTAGTAATGACTAATGCTGGAGAACCCGATAATCAGCCAAACACAGAGTATGTTTTAAAAAAAAGTTTGAGAAGATGAGTAGTGGTTGACTGGTCATGCAGGCAAAACCAGACTGGACAGATGAGTAGTGGCAGGTGAGGCAGGCAAGCAGGACAAACCAGATGATGAAGGCAGGAGCTGACCAGAACAGGCGAGGTGTACCAATTGATACTATTGTCATTTAACTAGGTATTTATGCTTTCATAGTGTGAGTAGGTTCAACGTCCAGCAGGAAGATAAAGTAAACATCTCCAAAAAGCTTGTCAGTAGAGGGAATTAGAGACATCTAAAATGTCCTCTTACACTTTGCAATTGACTCTATGGACAAAACCAGCAGATGACATAGCTTCCCCAAATCATCACTGACTATAAAAACGATGTGTTGTCAGTTACTGTTTGCTGAACCCCTGCCAAGTCAGCAGTTTTCCCCATGATGGTGTCGGACAGAACATTTGTGTGCTAAAAATTTGTTTTAATTGGTTTTGTGTAATATTTTGATCTTCAGGAAAAAGGGCATTCTTTGTTTGACACAAGCGCTTTAATTAAATTATTTTGCGTTGAACGAATATTTTTTATTGAATTTTGAAAATAAATGGGTTTATTGATGATATTGTGAATTGCTGTGACACTGTGTATACATTTTATGATCCTGTTGACCAGAGTCCTCAGAAACCTTTACTTGATAATCAAAAACCACATTGCCATAGGTAAAAATCAACCCATGCATTCATACTGATAAATATAGAAATTAAAAAAAATCAAACTGTGAAAAGCAAGGCTGGGCAAGATCTCAAGTATGTCTTGCTACCACACACAGAGATTTTAAAGGGGACATATGATGCAAAAGCCACTTTTTTTAGCTCTTAAATACATTTTGTTGTACTTGTACTTGGAGTTTCTGGGAGTACAGAAAAGTTGAATGTAATCTGTCTGCATAAATATGATTATATTCTGTTTTGGGCCATATTTTTCAAGTTGTTCAGTTTTCTCTGTTCTCTATTATGCTTCTTCAACAATTACGTCACAATATTAGCTGGGGTGCTGCTAAACTTCCTACAAGCCAATTTTGGGAATCCGCAATTTTTATTCCTCGCTGTGATTTTGTAGCCCAAGCTCAAGGATGCCCAAGCTACAAGTGGACAAGTCAAAATGTTCAGTTGTTAGGTGTGTTAATACACACAATTCATTACACTGTCACTCAGCATACTACAAAAATGACCTAACAGGGTGAAGTTCCTCCTTGGTATTTAAAAGAGACCACACCAAAACAACTTGCTCTCATGCACAGCTCAGAACAGGGGCAAAAGAGGGGCTGCAGGACAACAATAACGAGGAATTCAGACCAAAGCATTGCAGTTCCCCTTTATATAGACAGCAAGTGAATTATTTAATGGAAATACTTATATTGTCCCACAATGGGAAACTTGTGGGACAATAAAGGAATGCGAAAAGAAGGACTTAAAAGCATGATATGTCCCCTTTAAGGGAGGAAAAGAAATGTCCTAAACTAGCTGTTAGAGATTTGTGGCATTTTTTTCAGTGTAATATTATACAACAGCAATAAAAGATGTGATAAAATATAAAAGTGCATTTTAAGTGTTTTTACATATCTTTAACAGCGTGCTCATAAATGCAGGCCATTTCTTTCAACCTTTCCTTTCAAAACAATAGCTTCTATTTACAGCAGTTACAAAAAACAATAAATACTCAGCTGCACAATGCTGTCAAAAAGTGATGCCTCTCTTTAAGCTGCAGAGTTTTTGGCGCAGCATAGTTAAACAAGAAAAAAAATGAATTTGAGCAATTGTTTTGTAGTTTCCCTGTGGACTTTTCCTCAAGATGGAGAAAAAAAAAATCCTTTCTCAATCACGTTCCTCACACCCAACCTATGAGGCTTTCCGGGAACTTAAAGGAGCTGCATTCCATACAACTGTCTCTTCCTCTAATCATTTGGCTACTGCTGCCGCCAAATGTGTTTCGGTGGTTAGTTGCCATCCTGTGATTCAACTCTTAAGGGGAAGCCAGGAAAGCAGCTGGGATCTGTAGACGCATTGCAGAAGGTTTTTCCATGAGTTAACCGGCCAGTGGAGGATAAAAGTCTACTGTGAAGCCTGTCCAACACTGTCCCTTCTCTGGGTATTGTTATTTTTTCCAAATGTGGTCTATGTACAAATCACCATTATCAGTCCGTCATATCTGAAAGCTAATTTGTGTTTTGTGTTTAGGAGCCACAATAAAGACTCGTTGACCTTTCAGAAACAATGTTTTATTATTTCAGGATGTTTTAAGCCTACAGCAGTAAAATCTTCATTGAAGATCTACCGTAAATACAATTTAAATATCTGTTATTGGGTCTCAATTCAATTCAATTCAATTTTATATATATAGTGCCAATATACAACACATGTCATCTCAAGGCACTTTACAAAGTCAAATTCAACAAATCATCCTGACAGATTGGTCAAAGGCAAGGCAAGACAGATTTTTTTGTAAAGCACATTTCAGTACAAGGACAATGCAAAGTGCTTCACATGATTAAAATATAGGAAAACAAAAACAGAATAAAAGCAAGTTTGAATAAAATGTAGAAAAGTTGAAACAAAGTAAAACATAGGAAAATGAAAACTAAAAGCAAATATTAATGATTTTAAAAACGGTTGGACTACAAACGTAAACTAATGATGTTTCATTTAACAGTTTAACTAGAACAGTCAAATTTAATCCTAAACAAATTAGTTTTTTAATCTTTGATTTAAAAGAACTCAGGCTTTCCGCACTTTTACAGTTTTCTGGACATTTGTTCCAGATGAGTGGAGCATAGGAACTAAATGCTGCTTCTCCTTGTTTAGTTCTGGTTCTAGGTATGCAGAGAAGGCTGGAGCCAGAAGACCTCAGTGGTCTGGAGGGTTGATACACTGATAACAAGTCTGTGATGTATTTAGGTGCTAAGCCATTTAGGGATTTATAGACTAACAGAAGTATTTTAAAGTCTATTCTCTGAGATACAGGGAGCCAGTGTAAGGACTTTAGAACTGGGGTGATGTGCTCTACTTTCTTAGTCTTAGTGAGGACGCGGGCAGCAGCGTTCTGGATTAGCTGCAGCTGTCTGATCCACTTTTTAGGCAGACCTGTGAAAACACCGTTGCAGTAATCAATTCTACTAAATATAAACGCATGGATTAGTTTTTCCAGATCCTGCTGAGACATTAGTCCTTTAATCCTGGAAATGTTCTTTAGGTGATTGAAGGCCAACTTTGTAATTGTCTTTAGATGCTTTTGGAGGTTCAGGTCTGAGTCCATCACTACACCCAGATTTCGGGCCTGATCAGTGGTTTCTAGCTGAAGCAGCTGAAGCTGTGTGCTAACTTTTGACCACTCCTCTATCGGCCCAAAAAATTATTACATCAGTTTTGTTTTTATTCAACTGAAGACAATTTTGGCACATCCATGCATTGATTTCTTCAACACATTTACTCAGTGCTTGAATGGGTTCATAGTCACCTGGTGACATGGTGATGTAGAGCTGTGTGTCATCTGCATAGTTATGGTAGCTGATGTTGTTTTTTATGATCTAAGCTAGAGGGAGCATGTAGATATTGAACAGGAGGGGTCCACGGATGGACCCTTGGGGAACCCCACATATGATTTTTGTCCCTCTGATGTAAAGTTACCTACTGACACAAAAAAGAAACCAGTCGAGTGCTGTACCAGGAAGGCTGACCCAGTTTTCCAAGCGCTCTAACAGAATGGAGTAATCGATAGTATCGAATGCTTAGGCTGCTGGAATACATCAGGGTCTATTTTTCTCACTCTGCTGAGTTCTCCTACCGTTCTCCAATTTGCATTGCTTGATTGTTTTTTCATCTTTTACCTTTTTGTTCTCTGTCATTTTTTTCTTCATAGTAGGTACACCTGGTCTGTCGTTCTGTTAGCTGTGATATCATCCAGGGAAGACAGATCACCTGCTATTACCATATAACGTAGAAAAGATTACTGGATCTATGTGTGCTTCTGTGCTTTTTTTTGTTTCTCTCTTGTGTCTCTGCTCTGTCTTCTCTAACCCCCACTCTGTCGATACAGATGACCGTTCACACTGAGCCTGGTTCTGCTGGAGGTTTTCCTCCCTGTTAAAGGGGAGTTTCCCTCTCCACTGTTGCTTTGTGCTTGCTCAGTATGAGGGATTGCTGCAAAGCCATGGACAATGCAGACGACTGTCCCTGTGGCTCTACACTCTTTAAGGAGGAGTGAATGCTGCTTATCAAGACTTGATGTGATCTACTGGGTTTCCTTAGATAGGACATTTTTTGACCAATCTGTATAATCTGATTGAATTTGACTTTGGAAAATGCCTTGAGATGACATGTTTCATGAATTGGCACTATATAAATAAAATGGAATTGAATTAACTCAAATGCTACACTGAGATCCAATAATACCAGCACTGTGGTTCTTCCACAGTCAGTATTTATATGGATGTCATTAAACACCTTGACAAGGGCGGTCTCTATAGTGTGGTGGGCATGGCAACCTGACTTGAAAACATCAAAGCAGCTGGTCATTGTTAAGAAGGTATTTAATTGTTGAAACACAGCTTTTTCAATAATTCAATTCAGTTAAGTTTTATTTATATACCGCCAACTCACAACACGTCATCTCAAGGCACTATACAAAGTGAAACTCAATCAAATCATACAGATTGATCAAAACGTTTTATGTCTAAGGAAACCCAGTAGATTACATCAAGTCTTGACAAGCAGCATTCACTGCTCCAGAAAAAGCGTAGAGCCACAGTGGACAGTCGTCTGCATTGTCGATGGCTTTGCAGCAATCCCTCATACCGTGCATGCATGTAGCGATGATGGAGAACTCCCCTTTAACAAGAAGAAACCTCCAACAGAACCAGGCTCAGTGTGAACAGCCATCTGCCATGACCGGCTGGGGGTTAGAGAAGACAGAGCAGAGACACAAAAAAGCACAGAAGCACACATTGATTAAGGATTTTTTTTGTTAAAAGGTAAAGGCAGATGATCTACCCTCCTTGATGGTGTCACAGCTAACGGAATGCCAGAGCAGATGTATCTACTATGAAGAGAAAAAAGAAAGATAGGACATAAAGTTAAAAGTTAAAATAACAACAAACAATGCAAAATTAGAGAACAATGGGAGAACTCAGCAGAGGGAGAAAAATAGACCCTAATGTTCTCCAGCAGCCTAAGCCTATAGCAGCATAACTATAGAGATAACTCAGTGTAACCTAAGCCACTCTAACTATAAGCTTTGTCAAAAAGGAAAGTTTTCAAGCCTAATCTTAAAAGTAGACAGGGTGTCTGCCTCACGGAACAAAACTGGGAGTTGGTTCCACAGGAGAGGAGCCTGATAGCTAAAGGATCTGCCTCCCATTCTACTTTTAGAGACTCTAGAACCCACCAGCAGACCTGCAGTCTGAGAGCGAAGTGCTCTGTTAGGAACATACAGAGTAATCAGAGCTCTGATATATGATGGAGCTTGATTATTAAGGGCTTTTTATGTGAGAAGGAGAATTTTAAATTATATTCTTGATTAAACAGGAAGCCAATGAAGGGAATCTAAAATAGGAGAAATATGATCCCTCTTGTTGATTTTCATCAGAACTCTTGCTGCAGCATTTTGGATCAGCAGAAGACTTTGAGCTGCATTTTATGGACTTCCTGATAGTAAAGAATTACAATAGTCCAGCCTTGAAGTAACAAATGCATGGGCTAGTTTTTCAGCATCACCCCTGGACGAAATATTTCTAATTTTTGGAAAAAAGGAAACCCTAACACGTTTAATATAGGATTTAAATGACATGTCTTGGTCAAAAATAACACCAAGGTTTTTTTTTTTACTTTATTACCAGAGGCCAATTTAATGCCATCCTGATTAAGAGATTGATTAAGTTTATTTTTAAGGACTCTGGTCCAAAGATGAAAAAAGGCATGAGGATGAAGCTTTCAGTCCAGTATGAACGCAAATGATGAAAGCGGCTCAAAACTCTCCTGTGGTCGTCCAGATATCTGCTGTCTGTAAAAAATTATTTTAACTGGTTATGGGATAATGATGCTGGCATTTAGAGGCAGGATTTGGCAGTCTAGTCATCAGTTCCCTCATGTTAGAAGACAGCTGTTGCATCTGTTTTATGTCTTTAAATATCGTGGTGACCACACAGCTGAGTTGGTCCTGACAGCCCATGTTTGCTTCTCTAAATCGTACCCATATACCCTCTGTCATTCCAATTAGCTTTCTCCTCATCTTCTTGGTCCATGCCTTTAGATGACACCATCATGTCCTTTTTCCTGGGCTTTTGTCAGAGTTAGCGTTTTCTGTGGTTAGAAGGCAGATTTTGAGTTAATTTTAACAATCCGAAAAAAATAGAGATTGTCCATATTGTTCTATAGACCAACAGGGCTGGCAGAGTCGTTCATCCTACTGATGGGATTACACAAATTAAAAAAATTCTGCTCCATATACCACGACTATGCTAACCACAATGGCTTTTCACTCTGAGACGATTTGTGCATATTTTCATTTTTATGTAGACCGGACTCATGGTTTTAACCATGGTCATACAGTTATTTAGCTAGTCTCCCCAAAGGCAGTCTGTATTTTATTGTTCCTATTTCAACTCCTCTTGTCTTCTGTCACAAGAGCCTGTCAGCATCACTATTGATACAATTTGATATTCTGGCTGGTTTGAAAATAATCATTTTTTTCTTTTTTTATTATGTGTTTTAATACTGGATGCACAATAAGCAGACTTGCAAAAAGCCTAAGGTACATTTGTCATGAATAAAGGTTCCAAGTCTTCAAAAAAATAACTGAATGTCTTCAAAAGCTGAAACTTCAACTCGGAAAATCAGAAGTGTTACCAAGTCTCATTTCATTAACAATGAGCCTCCCAACCAATAAACCTCTAAATAAATGCTTTACTCAAACCTCCTTGAAGACTACTTAATCATTTAAGTTTTCTGCTCTGGAATCCAACTCTTTGGTCCATTGGACAAAATCATTTGCCAAATGGCAGAAGATTTTGGCAGTTTCATTTCTGACTTCCTCTCGTGATCCCTCAACATTAAATATGTGATGAAAGAAGGCACAAAAGGGACTTTCTTTTCTGAGGTGTCTAAAGAATTATGGCATGTCCATGAAACCCTTCATAAACATCGACACATTTTTTGGCATCATCATAGCATCAGACCACAAATTACTGATCACAGCCTAGAAAAGAGTTTATAGCATTATTTTACAACAGCAACTAGAAGCTGTAGAAGAAAATAGTTATTTCAAAGGATACATGCCAGACGGAAAACAGAATTTTAACGTTTTCATATTTCTTGCACTTTTTCAAATTTTGTTACGTTGTGAAAAGAAATGTCAACATATTTTGTTGGTATTTTATTCGACAGACCAACACAAAGTTTTGCATAATTAAAAAGTAAAACGACAATGAATTATTGTTTTAAACATTTTTTGACAAAAAATGTGACATAACTTTTGAATACATCCCCTTTACTGTCACGAATTTGAAGGGAGATGAATCCAGAATTCAACCAACACAAAAATGCTCTTTAAGGTGATTTATTAAGGGATGGCGAGGAGAGGGAACCAAACGGGCAAACAGAGACTGGGCAGAAAAATACAAAACATGTTACAAAAACAGAATCAAGAGGCTGGAAGCTCTTACCAGGAAAACAGGGGAAGCACGCATGGTATGATAGACGACGACCCGACAACTAACTAAGGAGGGAGTGAGACTTAAATAGACGGACAAACAGGTGAGCGGAATTGAAACTAATTAACCGAAGGCGGGAGCAATACAGAACTGACAGGACACTAGATAAAGCACAGAACTAAAATCAGAACTAATACAAAGACCGGATAAGCTGACGAAGTAAAAAGGCTAAACTGGAATTCAAAACAGAAATAAACCCAGAGGCAGAAATAAGCGACTTAACCAAAACAATAAACATAGACCGAATAAACTAAAACAGTACAAAAGCTGAAGAATCCAAAATCAGACAGAACAGAAACAAAATCTGAGGTGGAAGACAGGAATAGCTGATCAAATAAATAAACATGAACCAAAACAAAAACCCAAATCATAACATTTACTCCCATACCTCTAAAAAAAATCCTGTGCAACCAGTTTCCTTAAGAACTGAATTGAAATATTTATTCACACACCGGCAGTGGGTAATAGATTCTTGCTATAAATGCATTTTCTTTTCTGTAAAAGCCTCAGAGGTTTGTCAGAAAACATTTCAAAACACCAACATCATGCAGTCCAACTAACACAGCAAACAGTATTGTTGTGTCAACACATTCGAGTGAATAAATTGAACTGAATTACTTCATTAACTGATTCGTTAATTTCTCCGTACAATTGAGGAGAAGTTCAGCGCATGTCCAAGTCTGTCCTGGTTCTGTCACACTCGTGAATCTGAACGAAACTCTGACTGCCCTGAGTGATGCATTCTACCGCTTCCTCTAGCAGGGTATATGGGAGCGCAAGGGTGCCGTCCTTCCTTATGTGAAGGCGGAAAATGTTATCAAATATATATATATATATATATATATATATATATATATATATATATATATATATATATATATATATATATATATATAAAAGAATTAGCAATGTCAATCTTAATAGTTTGTGTCTACATGTAATCTGAAAATTTTCAAACAATTTTTCCATCAACTTACTCTCATTTAACAGTAAATTTCCACCAACAGACTGCATTGTTTCTACTCTAGGGTGCTGGGAAAAGCACCCCAGAAGTGCAGCGAAATCGGCAATCACCTACAGTTACTGGGTGATATTAATAAATATTTGGCAAATCACCATCACCGAATTTAATGGTTTTGGGGTCGCTGGTAAATGTCGCCCCTGCTACAGAAATTGTGCATGATGTAAAGTAACGATTGAACTGGAGAACCCGATAATCAGCCCAACACAGAATAGAGTTTAGAAAAGTTTATTGTGAGCATGAGTTGTGGCGGCTGAGGCAGGCAAGCAGAACCAGACTTGACAGATGAATAATGGCTGATGATGCAGGCAGGCAGGCAGAGATGAGCAGGGGACCAGAAGATGCAGGTAGTGACAGACAGACTGAGTGATGAAGGCAGGAGCTGATCAGGTGCAGGCCGACGACCCACCAGAACAGGCAGAGCAAGCAGCTGGAACTCAGAAAACGGCAGATCTGAGCAGCACGCAGGCACTGGAAACATATGTCAGTGAGGGCTGAACTCTAGCAGAAATTCCAAGTCCACAAGTCTGAGCACATAGAAACTAGGTGTGTCAAGGCAGCAGCACACGGGGCAAGATACGACGTTCTGGCAGTGAGTGGATGACTGAGGCAGGTATAAGTAGGCATGTGAACAGGTGAGCAGAGTTGACTAATTAGTGCAGCAGGTGGCTCTGATTAAGAGCAGAGTGTTGGCTGGAAGCAGACTGAGCTGATTGGATAGCGGCTGGTTGCTGAGAGGTGACAGGCTGAAACTAGAAAAAGTCCAAAACAAACAAACAAAAACCTAAATCATGACATATAATGCTCATTCACACCCTGATTCGTATAGCAGTGACTGGCAGAAACAGATTATTACTTGTTTTAACTGTAACGAAACAAAATAGCCAGTTAAAGTGCTATATATATATATATATATATATATATATATATATATATATATATATATATATATATATATAGTACAGACCAATAGTTTGGACACACGTTCTCATTCAAAGAGTTTGCTTTATTTTCATGACTATGAAAATTGTAAATTCACACTGAAGGCATCAAAACTATGAATTAACACATGTGGAATTATATACTTAACAAAAAAGTGTGAAACAACTGATTATATGTTTTATATTCTAGGTTCTTCAAAGTAGCCACCTTTTGCTTAGATTACGGCTTCGTACACTCTTGGCATTCTCTTCATGGGCTTCAAGAGGTAGTCACCTGAAATGGTCTTCCAACAGTCTTGAAGGAGTTCCCAGAGATGCTTAGCACTTGTTGGCCCTTTTGCCTTCACTCTGCGGTCCAGCTCACCCCAAACCATCTCGATTGGGTTCAGGTCCGGTGATTTTGGGGGCCAGGTCATCTGGCGCAGCACCCTATCACTCTCCTTCTTGGTCAAATAGCCCTTACACAGCCTGGAGGTGTGTTTGGGGTCATTGTCCTGTTGAAAAATAAATTATGCTCCAACTAAACGCATACCAGATGGAATAGCATGCCGCTGCAAGATGCTGTGGTAGCCATGCTGGTTCAGTATGCCTTCAATTTTGAATAAATCCCCAACAGTGTCACCGCCAAAGCACCCCCACACCATCACACCTCCTCCTCCATGCTTCACGGTGGGAACCAGGCATGTAGAGTCCATCCGTTAAACCTTTTCTGCGTCGCACAAAGACACAATGGTTGGAACCAAAGATCTCAACTTTGGACTCATCAGACCAAAGCACAGATTTCCACTGGTCTAATGTCCATTCCTTGTGTTCTTTAGCCCAAGCAAGTCTCTTCTGCTTGTTGCCTGTCCTTAGCAGTGGTTTCCTAGCAGCTATTTTACCATGAAGGCCTGATTCACACAGTCTCCTCTTAACAGTTGTTCTAGAGATGTGTCTGCTGCTAGAACTCTGTGTGGCATTGACCTGGTCTCTAATCTGAGCTGCTGTTAACCTGCCATTTCTGAGGCTTTTGACTCGGATGAACTTATCCTCTGCAGCAGAGGTGACTCTTGGTCTTCCTTTCCTGGGGCGGTCCTCGTGTGAGCCAGTTTCTTTGTAGCGCTTTATGGTTTTTGCGACTGCACTTGGGGACACTTTCAAAGTTTTCCCAATTTTTCGGACTGACTGACCTTCATTTCTTAAAGTAATGATGGCCACTCGTTTTTCTTTACTTAGCTGCTTTTTTCTTGCCATAATACAAATTCTAACAGTCTATTCAGTAGGACTATCAGCTGTGTATCCACCTGACTTCTGCACAACACAACTGATGGTCCCAACCCCATTTATAAGGCAAGAAATCCCACTTATTAAACCTTACAGGGGACACCTGTGAAGGGAAAACCATTTCAGGTGACTACCTCTTGAAGCTCATCAAGAGAATGCCAAGAGTGTGCGAAGCAGTAATCAAAGCAAAAGGTGGCTACTTTGAAGAACCTAGAATATAAGACATATTTTCAGTTGTTTCACACTGTGTTAATTCATAGTTTTGATGCCTTCAGTGTGAATCTACAATTTCCATAGTCATGAAAATAAAGAAAACTCTTTGAATGAGAAGGTGTGTCCAAACCTTTGGTCTGTACTGTATATATATATATATATATATATATATATATATATATATATATATATATATATATATATATATATATATATATATATATATAGCACACTTAGTGTCTTGAAAGTCATGTTTATTGCCTGTTTTAAAGTTAAAGGAACAGAAAATGCAGTTAAAGTTGTATGAATAGGACACTAAACGTTACCTAAGCCACCGTGATTGCCTAATATAATTGTAAGGAAAGCGATTGAGTACACTCAAAAGAGCCGTGGTTCCAACAGGTGAGTAAGAAAGTTGTGGAAATGTTTAACGCTGGGTCAAGTTATTAAACTGTATTCCTAGCTTCAAACATCTTAGAGTGCTGTTCAATTAAACAACTAAAATAGACAGTGTGCGGCAAAATTGCTAACCAAGTAAGACAAAGCTGTCTAACTACTCTGACAGTCTTGGCAAGATGAGCCTTAATCAGAGAAGCAGACAACAGGCAAATGGTAACTCCGGACGAACATGCACAGATTTACAGCAAAACACACGAAATTTATGTAGAACCTTTCTAGTCATACTGTTTCCTTAAAGATCTTTACATTAAAGCTCTATTTACACAGTTGCGCACACAGTCATATACCAAAACGCAGACCCACAACTTTCCGATTGCAACACAACCATTCTTTCTATTGAGCCGCAGTCTATTCATGCAAATTTGGCCTCGTAAAAAATCTGGCAAGGAGCAAACAGTTGTTGAAAGTAACCCACAAGAAAGCCTATATTCAGTTTACCACTGGTCATGTTAGGCACTAAACAAATAGACGTTAGAAGGTGCTCTTATTGGATCAATAAATGAACATTTTGAAAAGTGAACATTTTGGCCCATTAAAAAAAAAACATTGATTGGGAAGAAAAACGTCAACTGCTCTGAACACATCATCAAGCGTCATATTGTAGGGATGCTTTTCTGTAGCAGGAAAAGGGAAGCATGTCAGAGCTGATGGGAAGATGGATAGAGTCAAAAACAATCTTGGATGGCAACCTGTTAGAGGCTGCAAAGGACCTGAGGCTGCAACAGTACGCCTGCCGTGCCATTGAGAGGTTGACTCGGCTTCTCAACCCTCAAAGCCAAGTCCACATTGGTTCCTGAGAACAACAGTACAATAATTCCCTCATATTTTAAAACCATCTGGCCTAGGCTCTCCAGCCACCCAGGTGCTCCACTGTCTTCTATTTATCTACAGTCTGCAACTTTCAGCTGCTTTGATGAAGTTATGCAGAGTGATGCTGAAAGCTTTATTAAAAGAATAAAGCCATCCACTTGTGCTTTGGACCCGTTCCCTACTGTTCTCATCTATTCAAACCCTTCTGCTATCAGCCCTCTCATCACACAAGTAATCAACCATTCATTACAGTCTGGCCTGGTCCCATCCTCACTTAAAACCGCTGTCATCAAACCACTTCTGAAAAAGGCCAACCTCAGGTCTGAGGTGCTTTCTAACTACTGGCCCATATCCCATTTTTGTCAAAGGTACTGAAAAAAGCAACTGCTGCTCAGCTGCAGGATCACCTCCATCATCACTCCTTGTTAGAGATGTTCCCATCTGGTTTTCACCATGCTCATAGTGAAGACAGATCACTGGTGAGGGTCACCAATGGCCTCTACATGGCAGCTGATGTTGGTTTCCCGTTCAGTAGCTCATTCTCCATTATCAAACAGCAGCTTGTGACACTGTTGAGCGCCTCATCCCCCTCAACCACCTTAACACTATGGGGTTCTGCTGACCTCTCATAACCACCATTTCTTTTTCTTGTGAAACAATCTCTCTCTCTCTCTCTCTCTCTCTCAATGACAGTGACCAAACCTCAGAATCAGACTGATAATCCCATAAATTAACTGTTTAAAAAAAACTGTATTTTTATTTTATTTTTGAATGGTCTATATGAATAGAAATGTGCTATATATAATTTCATCCCATTCCTTTGTACCTTAGATACATTCTTAACCCTCAAACAATGGCTTTAACTAAACATAGCTGATGTGGATTTTCTGATGGCTGTTTTCATGTCTTTTATTTTAGACATCCGTGTCTATTGCATCAATAGTCACGTTTCATGAACTGTTGATTTAAACACAAGTACAACTTCTTCTTAGTTTTATGGTCTGAGATAAAACTAGAATAAAACATGTTGCATGCAGATTGTATTTAATTCATACGTCGAGCTAAAACTGATCACAGTTTGGACTTATCAGGCTATTGCCTTGTATTGCATCCTTCTTAGCTGCAGTAATCTTGTTGGCCTGAGCTTTGTTTTCTCCCCATTTCCATTGCAAAGCTGGGGACTCCAGAATATGAGACCACCTTTAACCATTTAACCCCACCATACATCAGTCCCCCAGCTTCATTGGCTCCCTTTAGAACCATCATTCAAAGAGATTACCTTAAAAATTAGGTGTTAATAGAGTGATGACCAATAAATCAAAACACATGCAGGCTAAACTACAAATTGTGCTGGCTTGCCTCAAAACATGCTCTTCTTTTCCACTGTGACAAACAGAGACATAATTACACGCTAATAAACCACACCTACTGGGACCGGGAAATCTAACCAGTTGTCTGCTTTTCTCAGGTGGTGTCATGGAGCGAGGAAACAGGTGAGATCATCTTCAGGAGGAAGCACCCAAAACATAAGGGAGAAAAAATAAATATATTAGCAGTTGTGAAAAATTTAAGAAGCCAAAATCACCCAATTTAAACATGAGAAATCTTTTTAATAAGAAAGAATATCTTAGCATTATGCAAGACTGCTTAGGGATTTAAACACACTTTCTCAGAAGTGATGCACTGTTGCCTTTTTCTTGGATGCTAGAAGTGCAACCATGGAAACATTTTCTATTTGTTGTGTTAAGCCTAAACCATATTAAAACAAAGACAGAGGGAGGAGGAAAAGAAAAAATGATGAAAATGAAAGCCAGAGAAATAGAGTAGTATGACAGGGTCAGGGTGGCTTCTGTGTCAGCTGCGCTTCAAACACCTCTGACATGTTGCTGTTTATATAAACCGTATTTCATTCCCTCCAGACCAAAGTTTTACTCTCGCTATATTGATTTTGCATTTGTTTGTAGAATAATTTGCAGAATAAGAGACATAAAGTGACAGTATGGATGATGTAACACACAGCAGATGTGTGAACTGGCCCTTAATTTAACTGCAAATCAAAAAGTTTTATAATGATCAACCTGGGGAGCTTTGGGGTCCATTCTGCTCTGAAAAGATCCCTTTATTTTCCACTTTAAGTCTTAGACAGCAGTTTTATTTTTTTCTGCTCTCCTACCCAAGGATACCCGGAGACTTTAGAAGATGCAGGATTCAACCATGCACCAATTCTCAGGTAACCTGCTCTGCCTGCTGAGCCACAACTAACTTACTCCTATATATTGAATTTTTTTGACAAGTTTCTCCAGAACCCACAATATGTTTTAAGCTTATTATCAATTTACAGTTTTATCATCTGTCAACCAGTCTTGTTTTGTCACAAAACATGACCAAAGGAGGAGGACCATAAAAAGAAGGGTATTCAATCTCTGAACACAAATGTAATCAGCTGGAACAGGCAGATTGGATTGAGCAAACAATTTTCCCTGTTGAAAATCGAGAAACGTACATCAATTTGTTCTAATTTCTATATAATAATATTGATAGATGTATTGTTTGGTTAAATATTATTGCTGTAACACAATTTCTGTAAGCAATTTCTCCTCTGTTTGAGGAGTTTTGACTGGCAGGATGGAGACAATTGAGAGGTAAAGGAAGTGGAATGGGTAACTTTTTGGAAGGTAAAAACCCTCCTATGACTTCAGAGAAATATTCAGGGGTGCTCTAACCCATGGGACCTTTTGCACTGGGCCCCTCACTCAGTGCAGTATCTACAAATGTTGGCAATGTCATTGCTAGCAAAATTCTAATTCAAAGGAATAACGCACAGGCTCCAATGAATAATTCAGTAAGTATAGTCAACCAAAAAAAGAAAAAAAATGTAAACATGTAAACGACCAGCTGAACCCAGAAAACGAGCAAGAGAAAAGTGGTACTAATCCAAGTTACACAAGCAACCTGTCATCAACTTGAAAGCAAATTTGAAAACAAACCTTCACTCACAGCTTGTCTCAGTCCAGACTCCAATAAAGGACCTATTTATTGTTTGTTTGTCAACAAACATTTTAACTGCATGCAAACTGGAAACACAGCGAGTCAGGTTTATACAAACCTTTACTAATGCCAGTACACCACAATTAATATGTTGGTGAAGACAAACAGATAAAACAGGCTAGGCTTTTTTTTTTGTCTGCCAAGTCAAATGTAGTATAATATTCTGGCCCACTAAGTAATTTTTGAGTGGTGCTGCCCCTACAGGACCTTTTGAAAATAGCACTGCCGTAAACACTCTCCCCTCCGTGTGACCACCACAAACACACACACCCAACAGCTACAGCACACTGTCACTCTCAAAGCAGCTAGAGACGGAGAGAGAAAGAGATGTGTGTATGTGGACTGTGAGCCCAGCGTAACGCAGCGCGGGTGAGGCTATTTTTAGCTCTTGTTTATTTAGGAGAGTGGGGTGGACAATGAGGAGGTGAGAGAGATACAAAGAGAAGTGTGTATGAGGATATATAGTGTCACCGGCTTGCTGTCTGTTGCCCAACGGGATCTTGTCTATTTATACCTCTTGAACTAGTTGCTTTATCGGTAAAGGAGCTTCACGGTCAAAAACAAGCGCAATAAACCGCAACCTGTGACTCATGAAATTTATGAGACTTAAGAAAAAGCCAGACGTCGCTTATAATAAGCAGACTTGGTAACACTGTCACTGATGCCAATGGCCTTACATAGGGCTGCCGTAAAGCTGTTCGTCTTACCGCGAGAACGAGAACAGAGCTGCAACACCGCCTCCTGGTCAATGCACAGAAAGTTGCAAGTGTGTTGGACACTAGGGTAGATGGCATACCCCTCAATCGTCTCATAAACACTTAGATTACCATCATAAGGACCTAGAAGAGCATATATTAAGGTAAAAATGTTACTTAGTATGACTTTAACCAAGCATGTGGAAGTATCGCTGCACTTTTGAGATATTACCAACACAATTGCTTCTCCCATGGTTACTATTTTCTTATGGCTAGATTGTTAATCTCAGGAGTCCCGCATATTACAAGGATACTCTGGATGCTTCACAAGCATGAAAACTAAAAGATACTTACATGTCTGCAAGTGGTCTGGTAAATGTGTTTCAATTAGTTTTTCCACATAGGTCCAGGTGGGTTTGGATAGGTTTTTCCCCTGAATAAATGATCATTTTAAAACAACATTTTTGATGGGTAGAAATGTTATAGATTGTTGCCATGGCAATAAATAATAAATAAAGAGATGTGCATTAATGTACTCCTAGCTCGGTTGCTGTGCACGCACAATCAGCCATGTGCTCTGATTTATGTGTGCACGCTAGAGCATACCGTGACTATGTGCACACACAAATTCTACAAAGATCCAGATGTGAGGGTTTTCTTGTTGGTAACACCCACTGCAAATCAAAGAAACTTGTACAAATGAAAGGAAACTAATGTACAGAATGCAGGTGAAGGATAAAAACAAAACTTATCGACTTTTTGTGGAGTACTGCAAAAGTCTTCACACCCTTAACATTTATCATCGCAAACTCTTTACTTTCATTCCATTGTGGCTTTGTCTGCATGTTTGGGGGTCCTTGACCTGTCTTTTGCGACTTCTCAAAGGTTTTTCTTTTTGAAAGCGTGTCCTATTAACAGATTCTCCTAATGAGCTGTGGATCTTTGCAGCTCTTCCGGGGTTATCTGTACAATGCAATCTGTACCTGGCCTGTAAATTCAAGTTTCTTGGTAAGTTCGCAGTTGCCCCATATGCTTTCCATTTTGTTCTCAGTGACATGGGGAGAGCTGACATATTATTTTATTAGCAAAACTTGAATTAAGCTTTATACTGGTCTGGTGTGTTCCCTGGTCTCTATCTATGTTCAGTAATGCTCTCTAACAAATGATTGGACCATATTTGTTAATTAGGTGACTTCTAACGGCAGTTGTTTCAACTCAGATTTATTTAGCGCTATCATTTGTAAAAAAAAAAAAAAAGGAATTCAAATCATGTATAATTTTTTGCCTGACTGGAGAGTAGTGTATGGTGTACCCCGCCTTTCGTACACCAGCTCCCCTGCAACCTTGCAAGGTCAGGCTGGTATAGATGATGGATGGATGTGTCATTTTCCTTCCAGTTCCAACTACACACTATTTTGTGTTGGTCTAAAAAAAAATAAAACCCTGATAAAATACGCACAAGTTTTGGTTTTGATGTGACAAAAATTTGACATGAAAAAGTTTAAGGGGCATGAAGTATTTTGCAAGGCCCTGTATGTGGCTCATGTAAAATTAAACTTTAGCGGTTTCATGTAAAAAACATGAATCTGGTAGAAAGCAGGGTCTCATTTTCATTCTTCCTCTTGTGCTCTATCGCTGTATTTAGCATGTGCCATTTAAAAGAAAGCTCAGCTTCCCTCAAACTGCCAATGTGGTATCCTGGTGAGTTTACTACAAGATCATAAGCATTGGTGCTGAAACCTTGTCCAGTTAGCCTGTGGAAATGTAAGAGTTCAGAAAAACTATACAATTGAATCCACACAGGGAAAATTACATGGTGTGCAACATATATCATAGACTATTAGGACGCTGTCATTGTACTTCTTTGATGTACTTTTTTTGGCACAGAACCACAGAACTATTTTAAAAACATGAGTCCATTATTGTTTTACAGTATATAGGGAATTGTTCTGGGCCCTAACCTAGATTCCTGCTGAGAATTACCACACACTACTGAATTGGATTGTTCTTATCTGACAGGCAGGATGTTGATCCTTTTTCTAACAAATGAATCTGATTACCTTGAAGAAGGTCTTTCAACAATCCTCTGTATGTACCCCACTGTTAGCCACAGTCATCCACATGTTTCCAATGCATTGATTTTCATGCCCTGAGTCTATCTCTGAGGCTTGTTCAGAGTCCAAACCAAACATGAGTTGCAGTACAGTACATTATCTTATGGATGGTGGTCATGGTTTTCTGCCAACATGGTGTACTGTGACATGTTGGCACAGGGATCATCCAGAGTTGAAGAATGGCTTCTCTTTTATTCAGTGCATCATAAATTCAGTTAAAATCACTTTAACCTAACGTACGTGGACATGATCCAAAAATGTTACACATTGGTGGTTCTTGACCCTAATTTCCTAACACAAAAAAACCCAGAGGAAATGGCAATATTTTAAATGACACCAAACTGGGTAAAGCACTTTCTTATTCTTTCATCTTTTGTCATATTATAACCATAAACACCAGTATACTTCCTCAGGATTTTATGTGAGAGAGTAACACACAGTAGATCTTACATAAAGTGGAAGGAAAATGTTACTTATTTTTTATGTGATGTTTATTTATATTCAACCCCCTCACATTAATACTTTGCTTAATTTATTTTGTTGCATTTACAGATGCAGATGTTCCATGGGGTACGTTTCTGCTAGCCTTGCACACATGTGCCCATTCTGCTTGGCAGAATAGCGGACACTCGATCAGATTTAGGCTCCTCATGTTATATTTTGAGTTACTGGCGGAAAGTAAAATTTAGGTGTCCCCTGGCCTGCGTGCCTTCTTCCAACGGTTTCGCAAATAGCAAACAAAGAAACATCCTATTCTGAACATCCTAGAAAGAGCACAGTCCAAGGCATTAGGGGATGGTTTACTCTCACTCTGCTGAACCTACTGTTCTCCAATTTGCATTGCTTGTTGTCATTCCATCTTTTAACTTTTTATTCTCTGTCATTTTTTTCTTCATAGTAGGTACACCTGGTCTGGCGTTCTGTTAACTGTGACATCATCCAGGGAAGACAGATCATCCGCTATTACCATCTAATGTAGAACAGATTACTGGATCAATGTGTGCTTCTGTGCTTTTTTTGTCTCTCTTGTTGTGTCTCTGCTCTGTCTTCTGTAACCCCCAGTCAGTCGAGGCAGATTACTGTTCATTCTGAGCCTGGTTCTGCTGGAGGTTTTTCCTTCCAGTTAATGGGGAGTTTTTCTTTCCACTGTCGCTTCATGCTTGCTCAGTATGAGGGATTGCTGCAAAGTCATCGACAATGCAGACGACTAACCCTGTGGCTCTACGCTTCTTCAGGAGGAGTGAATGCTGCTTGTCAAGACTTGATGCAATCTATTGGGTTTCCTTAGATAGGAATTTTTTTGACCAATCTGTATAATCTGACCCAATCTGTATAATCTGATTGAATTTGACTTTGGAAAGTGCCTTAAGATGACATGTTTCATGAATTGGCGCTACATAAATAAAATTGAATTGAATTGAATTTACACTGGCCTTTGGCCTCAAGAGATTAGAGCTGTTAAATTATGTTATATGGTAATGGTGTTCCATTTTTCACAAAATATATACAACAAAATAAAACAGAATGATGACTCTGCTCCATTTCACTCCACTTGCATGTGTGTATTAAACAAGCGTCAGGTTGATTGGGAAGAGTGGCTGTTTTGCAAAGGGAATGTTTTGGGTTCAATTCTAGTTTCCTCCAAGGCTTCCTTTGTAATGCTCTTGGGCCTGATATTTAAATACTACAAGTTACCTAATAATCTGCACATCATTGTATGAATGTCTGCAGCTGGGTTGCACTTACAGATGCTCTAGTAGGAAAGTGCTTTAAAGGTTCAGCCCATATGCTCTTGAAGTGCAGCAAAAGAGAAACTATAAAGATTTGAAGTAAAAGTAAAAAGCTATTCTAAAATACAACAAAGACAGACATACAGAAGTGAAAATAAGGACCACAGACTTAAGAAAAGGTAAAAAATCAATGGAAAGTTGAAGAGCGCTATAACAGTGTTGTGCCTTGGGCCCAGAAATAATTAAATCCAACTATGACAGAAGGCATGGTGTGGTCATCACATCCGGGGGCAAGACTCATTACAGAGCTAACCAAATTCATGCAGGAAAAAAACTTCTTCTTTTCTTTGTGCCAATATGACATTTTCATACATTTTATGCCTCTACCACATAATGAAGCACTATGAGGTCATACTCTGAGAAGGGTTTTTGCATTATGCTATGTATCAAAGTTAACAAAAAACAAACATTCTTCGCAGAAAAAAACTGAACCGTCCATAAAACCAAAATTAGTCTCTTATGTTTAATCCATTAAGTGGTGCCGATGGCCCTGATGGATTAGGGCGATATTAAGGCCAGAGTCATCGCCAATTTTTTCTTCCTGGAAATGATGCTGTGATAATGTGGTAACAATGATGCCAAAATGAGAAGGAAATATTACTGTTTTCCCTAATACCATAAAATAATAATTTTCCCTGCCAGTGAAAATACTTTCTGAGGTCATGGGAGTCTGTTGTAGCTCTATAGAAGAGGAGAAATTAACAGTACCTTGACTTAAATTTATACAGTAGTAGGTGATCCTGTTCAGAAAAACCTTTTGTTATATTGGGTAAATTGGTCCTTCCATCCTGAAAGTAGTCAATACATTATGTATTCAGAAAAAGAAGGTTAAAAAATGTGATCTCTGTGGGAGCTGCAGACCTGTAAAAACTCAGTCAAAGTTTTGGTCCTGCCATCACCCATGTCCCTCGAGTTGCAGGGAATCACCTTATCTATTGGTTGTCCCACATGCCAATCCTGCTGACGCAGTCACGTAATGCCAATGTGTGTGCACGTTCCTTGTTAGTTCCCAGTTGCTGGCTGCACCTGTGCACTTCTAGTGTTTATGTATCCGGTTAGCTTAGCGGTTAGCTTCGGTATTAGCCGTGCATTGTAGCTCCGCTGCTCTCACTGTATACTTTGAACATGGCTGAGAGTCGCAAAAAGCCAACTGCATACAAGTTTAAGAGAAGAAGAGGACGCCTTCAGTAGAAAGCAATAAGACCAGAGTAGATTTGGGAGATTTTTTTCACGCAATCCCTCTGAGCAGTGGAAGACAGTCTTGCGCATGTGCAGTTATTCAAAAAGGGACCTGGGAAAACTTCCCGAAAAATTGCAGACTCTAACATATGTCTGTAATAGCTGTTCACTAAGCATAATTACATTCAGGTATAAACATGATGAGAATCCCAGATGATCATATTGTTCAAGAAGGACAGTTCCATGACCCATATATGAAAGCACATTGGTGTAAAATGTGTGTACCAACCTTAGAACATAAGCTAAAGACCTTGTGAAGATGCTGGCTGAAGCTTCGTGTAATTATCCACAGTGAAACAAGTCCTGCACCGACTCTGGCTGAAAGGCTACTCAGAAAGAAAGAAAAATCTTTCCAAAAGCAAAATTAAAAGCAAGATTACAACAGATTGTAAAGGCTACTCAGGAACAAATGCTGTAACTTTTAGAGATATGTGATGTGGTCTGCCAAAACTAAAATTAAAGTATTTGGACAAGTTGACCATTGTTACAATTAGAGGAAAAAGAGGAAAGTTGCAAGGCTGAGAACACCATCCAAACAGTGAAACAAGGGAGTAACAGAATCACATTATATGGGTTTTTGGTGCATAAGGGACTGTTTTCTTTCGGAGAATATATATCACAGGGAAAACATGAGGTGGAAATACTGAAACACCAACTTAAGACGTCAGCTAGAATTTTAAAGCTCTGACAGAAATGGATCATCCAAATGGACAGTGAGCCTAAGCATAAAGTCAGATTAGTTACAAAGTTGTTTAAGGGCAACAAAGTTAAAGTTTTGTAGAGGCAAATACAAAGAACCGATCTTAGTTCTATTGAAAAATAGATTTATTTATTTATTGGTTCTTACCTTCATGCTGTGTCCCTGTATGTGTTTATGAATGGGAAATTAATTTCTTTGTGATGTTCTGATATGATAACCTGAGACTCACATCAGTAACCTGATATGAGGCTCTTAGAGTTGTTGTTAGATCGGTTTATTTAATTTCAGAGGGTCTGGCTCAGTTTGGCATTATTATTAATAGTGATTTATTAATCATTTATTTATTTATTGTTATGTTTTCTAATAGTTCTGCGGTAAATGGCGCCACGTCTGTTTATATCTGCCCATCACGCCCGGTGCTGGGGTTATTCATAGGCTCAAAAAGGACTATCAATACGCTATCAGGATGGACGCTTGGTGTATATAACCTTATTTAATCATGATCAAACGGTTTTTGGTCTTCTTTTTATAGGAATATAATGTGGCTATATACCTTTAACAAAATAATACCACCAAAGAAGAAATGAGGAGGAGGGGTTCCCGATCTTGAAGTCACAGGCTTACAGAAATCTCAGTGGTTTTCATAGTGTATGCAATCAGGTATAAGAACTAACAGAAGACATTTTGTGAAATTATAACAAAGTACAAATACAAACAAGTTACATGGGGATTTCATATAACTCACAAGTTAGAGGTTTTATGTAGTTTTAAAAATCTAATTTGTGTCACGAAACCAGAGACAGAGGACCCAGTATTCAGGCCAGACAAGCAGACAAGAACAGGCTGTGCAGAGTAGTGTGGCTGTAGGCACGCTTTAATAAACCTCAAAAACGTTCAGTCAGGGAATATGCAGGCTCGGTGGTCAAATAACAGTTCCAAGTCGGTACACAGGCAGGCGGGAAAAAACAGGCAAGGACAACAGGATCAGGATCAGGCTCAGGCTGGCACAGAGGTCAAAAATGCAAATTGGGTCAGGTCAACAGGCAAACAAACAGAACAGGGAATGCTGGACTAGACTCACCAAAAGACAAAAGACAATGATCTGGCAGAGTGCAGGTGACAGAGGCAGATATAAGTAGGGGAGTGAGCAGGTGAACAGAGTGAGACTAATTACCAGAATGGGTGGAGCTGATCAGGGGGGACAAAATGGCTGGAAGTAAACTGAAGCTGATTGGATGGTGACTGGTGAAGGGGAGTGACAAGACAAAAGAATGCTGGCAGGTGAACTGAATAAGGGCTGGTGACAGAAGTGATCAGAGCAGGCCAGAAGAAACTGATAATATAAAACAAAGTACAAAATCAAACCACATTAAAACTCAAACTATTCCATTAACCAAAACTAATACAGAACCTAAACCTAAGACATAATTGATTACATGAAGAGAATTACTAAACCAAAACAGAAATTAAACTAGACTAATTCAGAACCAAAATCAACATAAAGACCAAACAGAACATTAGCAAATAATAAAAACCAGAGCTAATACTAAGACAGGAGAGTGAACTAATTAAAAAGACCAACATAAACCATAACAAAAACCCAAATCATGACAATTTGTGGGAATTCTGTATATGTGAAAATCCTTGTTAACAACATATTTTTAGAAAGCCTGATAATTTCAGTCTACAAGAGAGATGATTGCTAAAAAAACATTGTTTATATATTTCTAGAATGATCTTAATCATACAAATTGGGAAAACAATCTACAAGAGAGACATGTTTCAAAGATCCTCTATATTATGCCTCAGAACATTTTTTGACAAAGCATCTATTCAAATAAAAACAAATAATTTAAATTATATTTATGCAAACTATGTGCACAACCAAAGATAAAGACACTGGGAATAAAGTGATCAGACTAGATTAACCATTCGTACAAAGTCAATGAAACCTGGGTTTTGCAAAGACATTCTTTTCTGAAGAAGAACCAAACTGCAAAGCATAATAGAGGTGTAACTATGATTTGGGTTTATTTTGTTGCTTTTACTACAAATCAGAGAATGAACAACCAATTCTGCATTAATTGCATCTTAGCTTCAGTGGAACTTCAACAGTGAGTGACTGGATGATGAATGTGTTTTTACTGAGCTCAAATAAAATTCAGAAGATTCTTTTAATTCTCTGGGTTGCTTTGTTGTTTTGGCAGTCACATCCATTTGCCTAATGGTAAGTCCACCCCTGATGAAACAAATGAATGACCACAGCACAGAAATGACTGAATTTACAGAATTACATTATGACTGTTAATATAAAACAGTGACTTGAATGAGTTTGAAAGTTGGATATTTCTCACCCTCCTTTAAATCCAACATGGCAACCTCACATATAAAGCTAATGATAGCTACTCTTCAGAGCACAATTTATTTATTAACATGTTCTTTATGAATAAAAATACACAAATACTTTATTATTGTTATTGCTAACAGTAGTTATCCCGCTTAATGAGTACTATTGAGTAGCTATTAGAAAATCTCACTTATTTTTAAATTTGCAACTAGAAGAAAATTAGGTTGGGTAAGACATTGGTTCTAGATCCAAGTTCTGACTTCTGAGAATAAAAAGTTTATATATACAACAATTAAAGTTGTCCTATGCCTTGAGCAGCTCTGTGGGTGGTCAGGATGTTAAAGCGGACTGGTCTATAAATAAGAGCATAACATAGGCTAATGAGGTGACAGAATTAGCATTCATTGCTAAAAAAAGCAATATCAACAGGACAATAGACTCTCACACACTCACATACCACACTGTGAAGACATGCATTACAAAAATACTAAATAATAACAAAGAGACACATTGATATTGATGACAGAAAGAAATGCAGGTTGAAAAGAAATCTCTTTAAAGTTGCTCTCTTGACATTCAGACTGCTCAAAGCACTTCGATCCCACACCCACTCACACAAGCACACACATAAAACACACATAAAACGTCCCAGGCTTCTGGTTTTCTCTGTTTGGTGGGTGTTCGGTCATACTAACTCATTAAGAAGCAGAATCACCCAGGGCTTGTGACGACTGCTGACGTGTGCTGTTATCGTGTTTTGTCAAACAAGGGCAAATTCAGCTCTCCAACAGTCCCCGTATGGTTGCTGATTTTTTAATGATGTGCACTAGTTAAAAGAGCCACACCCATTCACGCTACAACAATTTTATGTGGAGGGGAAAAACAAGCTAAGAGTCGGCAATTTAAAGTAAAGCTCAAGGTTTCATCCATCCATTCATCCATTTTCTGACACGCTTATCACCGATGGGGTCGCGAGAGGTGCTGGTGCCTATCTCCAGCTGTCAATGGGCGAGAGGCGGGCTACATCCTGGACAGGTCGCCAGTCTATCGCAGGCTCAAGGTTTCATACACTTATGAGACATTAAGGTAATTATTATTATTGTTTTAAGGAATCTGTATTAATTGCAGAACAATTCAGTACTTGTTTTAGCAAGCCAATATATTGTATATCATGCAATTTCAAATACAATTTGAGATTGCATGATACTAGTGTTTGAGAATCAAAAATCGCCTCCTGGGGGTGCCTTTAGCCCCACCTTTAGCCTTCAGTGTTGTGCACTCTGTTAAGCAATACTGCGGGACATTAAGACTTTATAGAAATCTGGGAGAAATTGTAAAGAATAAAAAAGTAAATAAATCATTATAAATAAAACAAAAAAAATATTACAAATGACGTTTGTATTATTGTATATGCAAGAATGTCTTGAATATAGATAAAATAATCTGGATCACAAATCCCCCCCCCCAGCACCGCAGGGACTGGGAACCTGGTCCGAGTTGAGGGAGAGATGGATGTTGCTAAATACAGGGAGATTATTGAGCTGTGTTTAGTCTGTCTGTGATTTGGAACTGTGGAGGTTCACCTTCCAGCAGAACGATGATCTGAACAATACTGCTATACCCTCATTACTTGAGGGTCTTAAGGGAAACATTTTGTTAGAATGTCCAAAGTCCAGACCTCAATCCAAGTGAGAATCTTTGGTTAAGCTTGAAGTTTACTGTTCAAAAGTGAAAACCATCCAACAGTTTTGCCTTGAGGAATGGGGAAATATTCCAGTAGCAAGATCTTGCGAACTCATAGAGACTGATCCTAAACAACTTGCAGCTGAAACATCCACAAAAGGTGGCTCTACAAGTTACTGACCTTGTGGATTGAGGGAGGGGGTGAACAATTATACACACTGGAGTTTTCCGTTACTCTGTCAAAGTTTACAGGGAGAGCAGCAGAACAGCAATGAACGGCTAACACTGAAGCTAACCGCTACCTAGCTGCTAAGCTAACCGGATACATAAACACTAGAAGTGCACATTGGCAGCCAGCAAGCGGAAACTAACAAGGAACGAGGACGCTTATTGGTGTTAATGTATAATAATGTATACACTACTTTCAGGATGGAAGGACAATTTTACCCAGTATAATAAAAAGTGTTTCTGAACAGGATTACCAACTATAGCTTTAACACCATAACTCAACATGTTGATGTTTATGATACACAGCTTAAGCATTCTGATCTTCTGCTAGTTTTTCACCTTCCTGCATTTTTATACTATCAACTGTCCTAAAACATCCTGGGATTGTCTTATTAGGACCTCTAAAGGTTTGCTGGGGTATTGAGCTGTCAATACCTGTAAGGTGTAAGGTGGGGCCTTCATGAACTCATCCCACAGATGACCCACTAATGTGTACATATGTATGTAATGCATTTGAAATACCTGTAGAGTATCCTGCTGAAAGACACCAAAAAATGGAGTATGACAAAGTGGTGAACACATATAAGGCAGAACACAAGGAGTTCCAGTAGAACATTGGCCAAAGCATTACAACACTTTTACTGGCTGGCCTTTTTCCCCATTATCCATTCTTGCCTCCTGTGTCTGAGGTAAGTATCTATATGACATAAAAGAAAATTTCTTTCATGTTTCAGTTTTAAAGCTCACGCGACCATTACTGTGAGATTTAAAGGCAAGTGTGAATATTTCTACTTTCTAAGAATAAATGTCAAACAATGCTAAATAATTTTCAAACAAGAAGCATTTTAGTTGATTTTGAAACTAGAGATTTCATTAATCCGAGTTCAGTTGTGGAGAAATAGAAAAAGGTCTCAATAGAGGCGACTTGATCTCCTTTTGACAAAAATATCGCTGAAAATAGTGTGTGGAATCAAATACTTTTTCTTAGATCATCTGCTGGGGGGGGGGGGGGGGGGGGGGTTGTGGCCGAGTGGTTAGAGCAGCGCACTTGCACTCAGAGAAGGATGCAAGTACCCGGCTCGATCCCGAGTGCCGGCACTCTGAGTTCCTGAGCAAGACCCTTAACCCCAGATTGCTCCCCAGGCGCCGCACAGTTGGCCACTGCTCCCCAAGGGGATGGGTTAAGATGCAGAAGTGAATTTCTCCATTGTGAGATCAACATGTTCAATTATTATTATTATGTATTACTTGCAACACTGCTTCAACTGAACTTGCTACTGGCAAAGTTTTTTTTCACAATGCCTTCCAACTTATTTTATGAGAAGTCTTAAGATGAACTGAGCTGTTTTTATATCAGATTGAAGAATGATAGTAGAACAGAGAGAGAGAGAGAGAGACCTGATTGGACTGCAATTTGATCCTTGTTGGGTGAGTTTGTAATACAGCCACATTTCTGTTACTGAGCTTAACAAACTGTTAGTCAGGCTTCTCTTGACTTAAGTATAATCATAGTTGTTTTGACTACATCACCCCCATCTGTCAGCAACTTTTCACAGTTATGACCGCTCATATATGATTGGGCAATTTCTCAGAAGGGAACATCAGTAAATGGACATGAGCCCCATTTTGGCTGTCAAATGGAAAATGAATTTACAATTCACAGTGAAGTCATGCTCGTCGCAAAGCTGTTCACTTTCTCTACCTTCCCTTTCTCTTCTGCGAACAGTTTGTTTTTTGGAAAAAACCTTCATCTATTTTATCATCATCTAGTTTATTCTTATACATGTTTTCATTTTGTTTGATGAGCTAGGAAAAAATCACTTTGGGATGTTAGCGGCTGAAATTTGTATTATTAGAATGCTTTATAAAAGATCTGGAGCAGAAAACACACACTTGAAGAACCTAGAGAATAATCAGCTCCACTATTCTCTGTGTTCATTGCCTCACATCACATCTCACCATTTGGTTCTGTGAAACCCTCACCAGCCTTGTGGGAGATGAGGATCTTGGCTTTAGCACGTATGCTGTGTAGTTTGGGGGTCCCATTATGTAGTAAGGAACGTCAGCAAACATAACTAATGAAATGTGAATCTAAATATTATCCTCAACAAGAGCCTTGTTTTTGGTTTTCTCTGTTGGTTTCAGGTTTTACATAAAAAATTAACTATTTCCTGTCATGGTTTTTAAGTGTTTAGCCCACATGCAGATACAGACGGGAGACAGGAATAAATTTAAGATGTTTATTAAAGGCTTGGACAACGGGGAAAGACACAACGGGTGGCTCGAGCGAGGTCTGAACGTCAGTGCTGGAACGACTGCGGAAAGAAGGAGGAATAATGTTACGAGAGATCGAACCAGGGGAAAATTCCAGAAGCTGCGCCGCTTACCATTTAGTCGAGAAGACCTATCCGGGGAGAGTAATGATGAGGGAACTCTGTGACCGTAACAGGTGGCTGAGTGACTGGAGGGCTGAACCTCTTGTTCTGCTCTGCGGTGCGAGTGAGAGCAGTGACGGTGGATCTCCAGGTTTCTTGACAGCAGTTTATATATTGGTTGACTGATGATACGGGTATCCAGAGTTCATCGGTAGGTAGGAGAGGTGGTTGGTATCCAAGGGCTATTTCAAAGGGTGAATGTCCAGCAGCAGATGAAACGTGGGAGTTGAGGACATACTCGACCCATGGCAAAAACTTATTCCAGTCGGTGGGTGAAGAGGAGGTGAGGCAACGAAGGGTGGTTTCTAATTGCTGATTCATTCTCTCGGTTTGGCCGTTGGTCTGGGGGTGATAACTGGAAGTGAGAGTGTAGCGGGCACCGAGATCAGAACAAAAGTGCCGCCAGACCTGGGAGACAAACTGAGGACCCCGGTCAGAAAGGATGTCTGCGGGGATTCCATGAATCAGAATCAGAAATACTTTAATAATCCCAGAGGGAAATTACTTTTGTTACTTTTGTAACAAAAGTTAAAAGTTGAAGTCTGAATACATGCCTTCTTGGAAGTTAGTCTGTTGGGCGTTAGGCAACTTACGTATCGGGATGAGATGACAAGATTTGGAGAATCGATCAACAACAGTCAGTATGGTGGTCATTCCCTGGGATGAAGGGAGTCCGGTAACAAAGTCCAGAGCGATGTGAGACCAGGGGCGCTTGGGAATAGGGAGAGGATTGAGCAGACCGGAAGGAGGCTGATTTGAAGGTTTGCGCACACACCGGACAGGCACGAACATATTCACGCACATCCTTAGTCCAAGACGGCCACCAAAAGCGACGGGACACTTGCGACTGCGTCCGATATATTCCGGGATGGGCGGAGAACTTCGAGTCATGGCTCCAACGTAAAACATCCGGATGGACTGGTTTGGGGACATATTTTAACTCCGCGGGACCCGTACCGGGTCAGGATCAAGGTGCAGAGCTTGATTAATCCGATCCTCTAAATCCCAACGTAAGGCTCCAACAGTGCATGTGGGGGGAAGAATGGGCGCTGGCTCCCTTTTCTGTTCCTGAGGGGCGAATTGTCGAGAGAGGGCATCAGGCTTGATGTTTCTTGAGCCGGGACGATAGGTTATGGTGAGATTAAATCTGGAGAAGAACAGGGACCAGCGGGCTTGATGGGGATTTAGACGTCGGGCTGACTGCAGATAAGCGAGGTTCTTGTGGTCTGTCCAGATGACTATGGGCTGCTCGGATCCCTCTAACCAATGTCGCCACTCCTCTAATGCCAACTTAATGGCTAGCAGTTCACGGTCCCCAACGTCATAATTTCGCTCGGCTGGAGACAGCCGGCGAGAAAAAAAAGCACAAGGGTGAAGTTTATTATCGGACTCAGACTTTTGAGATAATACGGCACCAACGCCTGTATCAGATGCGTCTATTTCAAGGGTGAATTGTTTGGCTGGATCGGGATGAATGAGTATGGGGGCCTGTGAAAATCTAGTTTTAAGCTCGGAAAATGAGGCTTCAGCCTCAGAACTCCAGACGAATGGAATCTTAGTGGAAGTTAAGGCGTGCAGAGGGGATGCGATCTGGCTGTAGTTTTTGATAAAGCGTCTATAAAAATGAGCAAAACCCAAAAATCTCTGGAGTTGCTTCCTGGAGTCTGGGGTAGGCCATTCTACTACCGCTTTAATCTTTTCCGGATCGGACCTAACTCGTCCACCTTCTAAAATGAGGCAGAGAAAGGAAACAGAGCCCTGATGGAATTCACATTTCTCTGCTTTGATGAACAAGCGGTTTTCTAAGAGGCGTTGAAGGACTAAGCGGACATGTTGTTGGTGCTGATCTGGATCACTAGAGTAAATCAAAATATTGTCTAAATAGACGAACACAAAGACGTTCCAAAAAAATCGAAGCGGGTATTTATTCTTAATCTATCTGATTTAGCCCTCGGTAGTCGATACAAGGCCGGAGGGATCCATCTTTTTTTCCGACAAAAAAGAAACCCGCACCTAAAGGAGAGGAGGAAGGGCAAATTAAACCAGCCGAAAGGGACTCACCTATGTACTTCTCGAGCGCCTGACGTTCAGACCTCGAGATGTTGTAGAGGCGGCTGGAGGGTATCGGAGCCCCTGGTAGCAAATCTATGGCGCAATCATAGGTGCCGGTTGATTTTTACATCTACCGGCCAACTTGGCCGGTGAATCAGGAAGTTAATTTCAGACACTGGTTGTGAATAGTTAACCACGCCAGACCCAAAACCACAGGGGAGTGTTTAACTAGAAAAACAATAAAGGAAAACTGTCTGAATACGAAGCTGGGTGACTAATCCTTGGTCGATCAGGTTAAAATCAGAGCCAGAGTCGACTAACGCTGAGACATTAAAACTGTTTCGGTCAAAAACCAAAGTTACAGCCAGACAGAAACGACATGGGACCGGATCTTCAAAAGAATTGGGGGAGGAAATTCTACCATGGTCCTCACTAGTTAAATGAACACGGCCTATGTGCATGGGTTCGGGGGGGGGGGGGGGGGTGTTATTACTGGCCGCTGCAAACCAGTTCCCTGTGCCGATGGACCAAGAGTCCGTATAGGTCTATCACTTCGGCCCCGGTTACGGCTACGTAACCGGGAGTCCAGCCGAATGGCTTACGCGACCAAACCCTCGAACGTGCTTGGCTCTTCAACTCGAGCTAATTCATCTTTTAGGTTCTCGTCCCAAGGCTTGAAAAAAGACTGCCTTTAAAGGCTTGGCTTCCCAGCCGGCGGCTGCGGCAAAAGTACGAAATTCTACTGAGAAATCAGAGACGTGTCGTCCACGCTGTTTTAAAGAGAGTAGTGAGCGAGACTGCTGTACCGGAACCAATTTGGCTGAAAAGACTGTCTTAAATTCGGTGATAAATTCCTGGAATGTGCATCCGAACGACTGACAATCTGGGAAACGAGCCTCTGCCCATCTAAGGGCTCTACCGGTTAAGAGTCGTAACACGAATGAAATCTTGGCTTGGTCGGTGAAAAAAGTTCGGGGGGAACGATTAAAGACGAGGTTACACTGGAAAACGAAACCCCCACAATCTCCACTATCTCCTGAGAATTTCTCAGGACTCGGTGACGAGTTGTCGGAGAGTGGGGGTTGACCGGAGGCTTCAGCTGTCAGAGTGCGGAGGGGGCGGAGCGCTAGTATCCTGAGCTGACTCAACACGGAAGTAAGGGCTGCCGTCAGCTGGTTAAGCTGAGCGGCTACAAGCTGTAGTTGTTCCTGCGTCGAGTTAACTGCTAAACCGAGCGCCTGTAATTGTTCCTGTTGGGGGCTAAATGCCGACCGAATGTATCTGCTGGGCTTTGTTGGCCAGAGTGTTCTTCTGTCATGGTTTTGAAGTGTTTAGCCCACATGCAGATACAGACGGGAGACAGGAATAAATTTAAGATGTCTATTAAAGGCTCGGACAATGGGGAAACGGGTGGCTCGAGCGAGGTCTGAACGTCAGCACTGGAACGACTACAGAAAGAAAGAGGAACAAAGTTATGAGAGATCAAACCAGGGGAAAATTCCAGAGAGAGAGACACCAAGAGAGACAAAAATTATTCCAAAAACAGGATTTCCAAGAACTCACAAATACGAGGCACAGGAGACAGGTCAGAGGCCTAGGCATACCACAACTGGGTTAACACTCTGGCGTCTTCCATCTGTCTGAGCGCTCCTTAAGAAGCCAGAGGAAGCCGCTCCTGACAAGCCGCAGGTGTGGGCCATGCCAGTCAACTAGAGCCACCTGTGGAGCAGAGTAGAGCACAGAAACCACAGAGAACCCTGACATTTCCATCTGTCAGATATTTATATTTGTGGTTTAGCAATGTTGAAATGTCTTGCTCTTGCTTGATTTACTTTTATGTCTGTCTGTTCTTTGTTCAGCATTTGTTACGATTTGTAAATCACTTTTTACCATTTTCATTGATTGTCTCTTGCTCTTCTTGTCCCCTCTCCTGTTCCTCCGATGTTCATTCTCCAAGAGGATGGGGTTGGTCCCCTGCTGAGTTGCTGCACCACCTTTGTCTTATAATCTCATCAAGCCACATATTTAAAAGACCAGCAAATTACGCCCTTGATGACTAACATTAGTTGTGGTAATCAAGTCCCATCAGTAATTTGCTCATATTGATTTCATGGTACTTCCCTCATGTCTCCTTGTATCCAAGGATTATCTTATTGGATACTACATTGATCCTGAATTGAATTAATCACTTGGTCTTTAAGATTTCCTCAGGATCAGACCACAACCGCCAAACTTACTTAACTCCTTTCCACAAAAGTTCATTACTGCTCATTTTCCTTTGATCCACTTACATTTATTCACCTTCTTGCCCACCTCTTCCTCTAATTTCTGAAAACATCAAGCCTAAGCACAAGAGTCTCAGAACAGAACTCACCATAACCTACTAGTGTCATGATTCATGTTTCTGTTCTGTTTTTCTTTGCACACTTTGAGTTTTTCTTTGAATGGTGTTACTTAACCCACTGCACTCCATATCCATGGCTACTCAATTGTTTCACTTGTGCCTGTTTATTTATCTCCTTTAGAAGGATATAAGCTCCTTCTGGCCAAAATACAAGGGCCAGATTATCTGAAGCATTATACAGAGGAAATCCAACCTTTTGTCAAGTCAAGACAAGTCATAGAGATCACAACCCTGTTTTCTGCCATCTGAGCCCCTGCTCTTTGCCTGCCCCCGCCTGGTTATTCTTATGGATTCTGATTTTATGGTTTTGCCCCTTGCCTGACTTCTGAATCCTCTCTGCCTGCTGGATTTGTGAATCTGTCAAACTGTGGACCCTGTGTCAACTGAACCTTGACAGTTCCTTTGACAATGCTTCCCTTGTTGCTGTATGGTAAAAGGTTTTAATCAGCTTTGTTTCTCTCCATCCAGTGTTACTCGCCTGAATTCTGTTACTCTTCTGCAAAATTTACTGGTTGCTCCTCAACCTCCCAAGGAACATCTGGTCACAGATCTGGAATACCCAAAGAGTTTGGTCAAATCCCTCTCTCAACAAACATTGCTCTGATCTATTTCAATCACTCACTCAATCCCTCTCTGCTTCAAATCTGCACACAGTTCCTGCAATCCTGTATCCAGAGCTGCCGTATTCCTGGTTAAGACTAAAACTGTTAAAACCACGTCATTCTGTGTGTCAGCTTCATTTTTGAGAGGCACCCTATGACGTGAAGTCCGAGGTGAGGAAAAAGTAAGTAACCTCATCATAAAAATATTTTATGATGAGGCTAGACAGATGTCCCCATTTGTGTGGGATAGTGCCGCATTTTTTGCTCTAGTCCTGGTGTCCCACAAACTGAAACAATGCCCTGCATTTGACTGGGTCAGATTTGGAAGAAAGTCAAAGACGTATTGGACAGGTGCTTTTCTGAAATAAAGAAGGCAGAGCTGCAGTCCTCGTCAATGAGAGCTGCGTTGGCTGTCAATCAAACTATTCAGCAACGTCTTGCCTCATGAGCGGCTCCACGCCAGGATGCTCATAGAATAAAACGAAAAATGATTTTTATTGCATACTGAATATTAAGGAAACTACGTCAAAGTAATGAAAATGCTGCTACAAAGACTGGGGAAAGCTTTCTAAAGCGTGAGGCCAGAGAAACAGGATTCTCTAAGAGCTTTTTGTGAAGTTTACTAAAGTTTACCAAAGGCGGGGAGCTGAGATGTGTTTACCTGCTGAATGTCACCGCTGTTGCTTCTCTCTCTCTCTCTCTCTCTCTCTCTCTCTCTCTCTCTCTCTCTCTCTCTCTCTCTCTCTCTCTCTCTCTCTCTCTCTCTCTCTCTCTCTCTCTCTTCATCAGACACAAATCGAATTAAACTTCTTCATGTTTCTATTTTGCGGCGTAAATTGTGAGTCAGACTCAGATTTAAAAGCTGGTACATGAAATAAATAGAGAACACACACAGGTAGATTATCAGAGTTTAGTCTGTGAATCCACCTCAATGGTGTCTTCTTCGGAGACGTTTCTGGTTGTCTCTTTGTTTCTCTGGCTCCAGGCTGAGCCACCGGTGCACCTGAAAATCCTCAGGATCCTGTTGTGGATGTTGTGTGTAACTTTATTGCAATTTAATTAAAATTATGTTGTAATTTCAGTTCCATAACCTTTGTTATGATGGTTATGTTACTGTAACTGCAACTGCAATTTTCTTTCTTTGTTCCTTTTATGTGTGCTCTGGTCATTTGAGCATGATTAAACATGCGGCCTTTAATATGGCTATAAAAAAGCTTGATTAGGACTGCTGGATTAGGGTATTGTTGTGCGATCTGTCATTTACTTGTCAAGGTTTCTCCATAGTATGGAGTTAGTTTCCTGCCAAAACGTTGTACACAAAAAAATGTGTTGCACACAAATAAAACTTGTTTTGCACACAAAAAAAATTTCACCCAAAAAACCTTGTTTTGTAAACGGTTCCCAAACGTTGCACTCAAAATATCATTTATAAGTTTTCCCCGAGTACAAAACGGTCTCTGCTCGCACAAAACAGCCTCTGCTCGAGTACGAAACAATTGCACACCCTCTGCTGTAAATTTCTGCCAAAGGTCACGTGATGCATTAAGAGTGGTTGTTGTTGTTCAGACTTCCCGAGAGCAGGGGGGGCAGCCGAAAAAAACTGAAACGCGCCGGTTTGGCTGAGGAAGACAGACGCGATATCACAGCTAACAGCATCAACACCCCACAGGTAAGTTTCAAAACTTTCCTGGTGAAAAAGTAATAGCTCACTATGCAGATAGATCATGTAAGATTTCAGTTAAAGGCACTGTTTTATCTCTGATTTAAAAATGCTGTGTAACGGACTTTTGAAAAATAACACATTTAAACCATGATTTGATCTTTAACTCTCCTTTCAGAATTGAACGTCTTTGGAGAGACGTGTGGTGTGCAGGAACTAACATATACTACACTGTGCTGCACTCACGAGAGGACAACAGTTTGCTTGACCTGTGAAACATGTTAGATAACTTCTGTTGTCTATTTATTTGCCCCAAGACTACATGTAAGTTTTGACACCATCAGCAGTGGCTTGGATAACCATTTACTCAGAACTGAAGGGAATCTAACACTCAGTCAGTTATGGGAGATGGGAAGAATCCAGCATGCTGGTAGAACCAGAAATCACAGAGGTAAGATGGATTTTTTTGTGCTTGCTATTATAGTTTCTCACATTAATGCGTATATTTCAAACCAGAAAGGAATTTATCTGATAATTTATCTGATCACTCCAATACAACAAAACATTGAGTACATCAGAGAGGTGGCATTGAAATTGGTTTCTTTGAAATGTGTTTATTATGGTCCTTCAAAATAATTAATGGATTTTGGAGTCTTTTTTTCAATCCTTAGCTCCATGAATTAAATTATATTCAGTAAGTTGTAGCAACAGAATTATGGCCTCTTTTTTATTCTCTATATATCTCCATCTTTCTTGCAGGGACTCTGCCTGCCTCATATTGACTGGGATGACAGTGGACTGCTTGATGACCCACACTGTGGGGTCACTATTCCTGAAACTGACAATGTGTTGAGCTTCGAACAACTGGTAGCACTGAGGGCAGCCATGGATGCACTGGGACATTCTGAATCATATGGCTCAGATATATATGTTGCTACTGTCCAGTATGACCAACACTTTACGAGTTTAATCTTATTGTGGTTACCATTGTTGCAAAAGGTTTTCGAGTAGTAAAATCTAGCCAGGAAAATGTAACTAAGTTAGTGTATTTACTGAATAAAAATGTAGAACTGCTGGGATTGTGATAGTAAATGTGTATGGTACTGTATAAACCTTTTGAAAATACTGAGGTTATTGAAAAAAAGGGGCACATGGGGCTATTACTAAAACTGAGGATGCAAACATTGTGGGACAATTAAACAGTCCTTTATTTTCCACATGGCATAATAAACATACCCTTTGATAAAGTCTTTATTTCCAATTCTTACCTATATTAATCAAAGTCAATACACCTTTTCCACAAGGATTGCTTTCATTGTTGAAATTAAGACTGAAAGAACTCCATTAATTCTCCAGGTTTTTCCCACTAAACAATCCATGTATTACCATAAAATGGGCTGTAGGCTATATAAAAAAAAAAACTGGCTGATGACATGGATGAAGCCAAAAACAGGACTATGAAAAACAATTTCTGCATGTAAGACTGTCAGGAAATTTAGAACAATGTCAAACCTAGCCTTTTTTTTTCTAACCTTTGTGTTCAGCCTAAACGGCTCCACTAAGAGCTATGAAGGACATGCTGCAACAGTTACTGATCAAAGTAGTTAATACTGGGAACTAAAACGGTTACATATTAAGATTATTTTTAAACAAGCCCAAATCCTCTGTCGTGTTTTTAAAGATTCCATCAAATCCTGAATTGTTCAAGTCTTGGTAGTCTTGTGATGGAAGTCGGCGTGTCTCAAAGCAGGTTGCTTGGTGTCTCTCCATGGTGAGAGTTCATGTAGGAGCCTTCCATCCAACCCAGAACTTTGATGGCCTTCACCTCATCAGTGGATGCTGGAAAACAGATATGTGTTATGGTTATGTAAAGAATAATACTCCTCTTAAAGAAAAAAATAAATCACTACTAAGATGAAAACAAACTTTTCAAGAAAATATCTGCCCATGTGGCCAATTCCAGCTGTGGTTTTTGCCATGGCCAAACCATTTTGTCCATGGCCAAACCAAGTATGTGTTTTGCACAACACATATTTGCAATTGGGCACACATGACCTCATTTTTACTTTGAAGAAATTAAGGAGTTAGAAAGGTAGTGAGATATAATCTAGATCTGCTGCTATATGCTTTACTTGTAACATTCATATTTGTGTTAGAAAATGCAATTTTTAATTAATTTCCCTACCAATTTTCATATAATCAAATCCACTCGTTGCAATTATTTTAAATTGCTTAAGAATCTGTTTTGCACATGAGCATACATGCATTTGTTTGACAGTTTTAGGATAAATTACCAAATCCAAACACCAATTTAGGTTTAAACCAATAAGAACAATAGACAGTCATTTGAAAACAACATAAAAACCACATTATAATCTGTTAACAATGCATTTATCTGGGTATCCACTCAGGTAGTATTTATTTGACACAGCACAGTAAAGGGAGAAGCCAACCACAGGGGCTGCATTACAAAGCAAAAGTTGTTTTAGCATGGCGTTCAACCTAAGGCCAGCTTTCATGTTATTTCAATCAATCAATCAATTTTATTAGTCAACTGCAATTTGCATTACAATCGAAAATTCAGTTCGAGTACAACCATCCGGGGGAACGATTGACTGCTCTAAAAAGTAACATGGTCCCTTACTGTAACATAGCAGTGCCTTTAACTGAAATCTTACATGTTTTTTCTGCATATTAAGACATAGTGAGCTATTACTTTTTCACCAGGAAAGTTTTGAAACTTACCTGTGGGGTGTTGATGCTGTTAGCTGTGATATCACATCTTTCTCCCTCAGCCAAACAGGCGCATTTCAGTTTTTTTCCGGGTGCGCCCCCTGCTGTCGGGAAGTCTGAACAACAACAACTCTTATTGCATCACGTGACTTTTGGCAGAAATTTACCGCAGAGGGTTTGCAATTGTTTCGTACTCGAGCAGAGGCTGTTTTGTGCGAGCAGAGACCGTTTTGTACTCGGGGAAAACTTATAAATGATATTTTGGGTGAAACATATCTTTTGTGTGCAAAACAAGTTTTATTTGTGTGCAACACATTTTTTTTGTGTACAACGTTTTGGCAGGAAACTATCTCGATAAAAGTGGCAGCAAGACGACAGCAGACGCATGCTGGAAACAATAATGTTTTAATGAAGCCAACATCCAGAATAACACAAGTTAGGAACAAGGATGGAAAATAGACAACAATAGCAACAAGGAAGGAACAAGACCCCAGAACTTAAATACAACTGGGAATCACTGGAAATTGACTGCAACACAGGTGAGTGGGATTAACTAATTAACACAAACACCCAAGAATCATGACAGGGTCTTACATTTCAAGTTTTCACAGGGCCTCGCACCCTACCTGCGATGGTTCTGCCAGAAGGTATCTTATTTTTCAGGCCAACTTCCTTCTTATGGTGGTTTCTTATATTTCATGGGATCACAGAGTTCACTTCCTCGCCCTTCACTGTGGCTGTAACAAGGTCCTGTTGGCAACCAAACATCCACAAAACTACAATAATTGGAGGTCAGATTTTTTTTAGAAGACTGAAAAAGAAAATAAATAACTCAAGATGAACTGAAACTGCTATTGTTCTCCAGAGTTTTAAAGGTCCCATGACATCACGGTATAAACCACTTCATGTAGTTGATATTGCTGTATATGTAAATTCTCCAAATAATTTCGTTGAAAAATGACATCATGTTGTTATTTTGTCAAGAAAAATATCCCTCCTCAGTAAAATGGTTGGTTGTGGTAATGATATGCAGCTGTACCAAGTTTGGAAAACCAGTCAAACTGTCAATCTTAAATGTTCTTTGTCACTCTTAAATGAGATTTAAAGGAGCAATAAGTAATAATGACACCTAATCGTTAAAATCAGAACAACGCATAGACAACCTGTTTTCTGATCTGAGAAATCGGATCTTTTTGAGCCAATTAACAAAGCTGACCACTTTGTTAATTGGCTCGTTCTTTTGGTATTAAATTTAGACATTAACAAGGCCTCGTCAGTGCACAACAGACCATATAATATCCCCAAAACCTCAGAAAAATGAAATTTGTTGTTATGGCCCCTTTAAACATCTCTTGTTTGCGTTTTTAGGACTATATTTTATTTTTCCTGTTTTTGAACTGATTCCATCTAGTGAATCTTGGAATATTTTCAGTATAAGTCTTAGATTTGTGTCCCTGTTTAAATTCACAAATCTGAATCTGCTAAATGTTGATACTTTGTAACATAAGGAAGCTGTAGTCACTTCCTAGTCACTTTACAATAACATGATCCATTTTTTGTGGTATTGGTCATGACTCCTGTAGCAGCATTTTGGATGAGCTGTAGTTGCCTCAATAATTTTATAATAGACCTGAATACACACCCTTGCACTGAATTAACTGATTCAGTGACTAGTGGACAATAATCAAATGGTGACTCATAAATACAAAGCTCTATGCAATCAGTGTAGATATTGTATGAGATGTCGTAGCACTCCTTGACCAGAGCAAAGGAAATCCTCAAAAGTCGAAAAAGAATGACCCGAGAATGGAGCCTTGAGGAACCCCCCGTGTAATCTTTGTTTGCTCAAATATAATTACAAGATGATACAAAGTAGTTATGTGGTGGTGTGATGTAACCTGACAACAGCCAGCTGCATGTCGTTCCGCCTAGCTCCACTCACATACATCTGGGACACCGCCATAGGGATTGCCTTTACAGAAGGCTGGGCCTTATCAAAAATTCTTGCATATGATTGGATAAGCCACTTGTCTGTCATCTTTATTGACGTGCTATTTCAACCACTCACATCGAAGCTAACCCGTGACGCTGATGATAGCGACGCAGGAAAAAAAAAAAAAATAATAATAATAATGTGTTTGCGGCTCTAGTGGCACGCGTTTTATTGACAGTGAGCTGACAGGAAGAGGGGGGAAGACAGGCGGCAAAGCGCCGCGGGTCGGAGTCGATTCCGGGCCGACCACGTTGAGGACTAAAGGCCTCCTAACATAGTTAGCGCTAACCGCTAACCGCTCCGGGGCGCTTCCGCGTCGGCACGTCCGCTGGTCCCGGAAAACAAAACTTGCCAAATCCGGTCGAGAGAAGGGCGAAAACATCGTGTCCACCAACAAAAGCCTTCAGAGGCGTTCTCTGATGTTCTTTTAATGAAACAATATTAGGTAGATTGGACAACACAGAAGAAATAGCAGCATCGACTAGCCGCCATTGCTATCAAAACAGTCTCACGTCATGGTCGCGTCTCCACTACGTCACATCTATGAAACTCCAGCCCTGCGTCCTGATTGGCCAGACCATAAATTTGGTTGGAGAAATCACTTGCTACCGGCGGTGTCCCAGATGTATGTGAGTGGAGCTAGGCGGAGCAACATACAGCTGGCTGTTGTCAGGTTAGGTGTGATGTCCTTTAAAGGTTACAAATAATGTTCTGATATCAATTTTGGATTTTTTGTAGTAGTGGATTGAAACAAGCTAACTCTTTGTATAATGACATCAGGAGTGATGTTATGTGCTTTCCCTTAAAATAGGATAGTTTCATCATGTTCTAAAACAAGCTCTGTTTGTGTTGATACTCAAATTCTCCAAAAAAATCTTGTCCTACGAAACAGTTGATTGTAGTGCACTGCAGTGGTAAGTCAGATAAGACTCGATGGTATATCTTATCTCTTCTAGTAGAACAGAAGTGATAACAAATCATTTTGGAGTCGTGGGAAACATGGGATAAAAACTTGTGATAAGGTTAAATTAAGTCACGGATCTTTGTGTGCACATCAATGCCAGAAGATGGGTTTCATATAATATTCTCTGTGTATAATTTACTAGAAATAAAGACTAGCAGAATTGTTTTGAGGATCATTGAGATAACGATAAGTTATATTTGTATTACGTTTCTAAAAGCCTTAATATCAGTCTCCACATTCAGTCATCTTGTGGGCATTTTTAAGAAGCAAATAGATACTGAAATTTGTGAATTTTTTTGTACATTTAAACATGTCTGTTTTAATAAAAGATATATATTTAAAAAAGACATGTGCATGATTCAGTGCCATAATGTAGATTTTTTTCTGAGCCCGCGGGTAGGTGAGCATGGGAAACAACTCTAGCTCCTTCCAAAATTACATTGGAGACGGAAGTGGATAACACTCAGACAGACAGACGCTGATAGGCAAAATCCTGGTGACCATGCTTTGACTGGTGACTAGCAGACACGGGAACTCACAAGATGCTGGAGTGGTGCTTTGTACACACCGCTAACTTTCCAGTGGAAAAACTCCCTTCATTTGTCTATGACCCCTCTTTAATCAAAAGGAAAGACTAGAATTGACTGGTCAGCTGGGATTAACCAACCATTTGTGTGTCTCAGGGCATATGATACAGGACTGAGATTCTTTTTTTGCTTGTGTATAAGCAGCTTTTTTCCACACATCCTTATTATCTTAGAAGTGCTCTAAATGACAGAAGCCATCTAGGTCTTTTGCCATTTGAAGAATTCACGATAATGTTCTATATGCATCATTGCAATGAAAACAGGAGTGGTACAGGTGTTTTATATTTGGAAAAAGAAATCTCTGCTTCACAAACACACACACACGACATACATCATCTCCTTGTTTCTCAAGCATCTGGGCTCAATTTCACACTTCAAAAACACAAGGAAAAGTGCAGTTAGTGTTGGCCGGCGACGTGTGTGTGAGCACTTTATGTGTGTCTATGTGTATAAGTTGGACAGCAGTTACTCAGTTGGAGAGAGATTTCACTGTTGATATTTTCCTGAATTTTATGCACTGGGACCACTGCCAATGATGCCATGGCCGAGGGTTTGCACTCAGAATCAGAGCAGTGTGGGTATAAGGGTTGACCTACCTTCAGATGTATGTATGTATATAAGCACTCTACGCATGAAGTGTGCTCCCCTGACCTAGAAAGTTTTGACGAAAGAGCATGTTTCCAGATGTGCTGACGACCAACTTTATTTTTTCATAAACAATAAACCAAGTACAATTCTGCAGATAGGGCAGCACAGACACCAAGTCTTCTGACTGTGGTCTACCTTAAGTAGAAAAAGACAGACTTATGCAGAAAACTGATTGTTTAATATCACCTTTCCAACCTTGTTGTTGTTTTCTAAAGCCTAATTTTTTCTCCATAGTTGTTATCTAGTATTACTCATTCTTACTGTGTAACTATTGGTTTCATGACTGTCCCCCTCAGTTTCCATGATTCCTCTTTAGAGTTTAAAACCTTCATGTAATCAGTTGTGTGGCTCAGGAGGAAAATCCCCTCAAAATTACCACAGGAATCAATCCAAACCTCACTTACCTTTAATCAGAAGAAGCCTGCCTTTTGCTGTCCCTTTCTGATTCTTAACTTTCTGTCTCTGTAATCAATCATTATTATCAGAGTTATTACCTTTAATCACTTCTAGTTTGTGACTTGTAATTGTTGGCTGCAGTACCTCTTCACAAATTAATTGTAACTCCCTTTTGGACTACATTTTGGTTCTGTGATCTACATGTGTTCCTTATGCCTTGGGATCAACTGAAAGGTCCTAATGCAGACTGGAGGGTTGAAGTCAACCCACTATATGCACCTGATCCAACTTGGGAGGGAGTGACATACCTGTAACCACAATGAACTGTAAAGTCTGATTCATACCTCCTAGTCTGCTCTACAGTCCAGTGAACTGAAAAACCTTTGTGATGTAAATTTGGTCATTTGTATGCCAGCTGTGGTCCACTGAGGGCTCTGTAGACATTTACATGCAACCCAGAATTTTTGTGTTGTGACTGTTCTGCGCCGGAGTCACAGTGCAAAAATTCTGTCAGATGACTGAATTTCAGTCAGATGAGCTGATAAATTAATATAACCGCTATGTTTTTTTTTCAAAGAAAAGCAGTGAAGGGAGATCTGCTATTTTCCTAATGTGGATAATTTACCTCACAACAAAAAAGGGATGCAAAAAACTGCATATACTCACGCGAGAAATCTCTTTACCTTTTCTGTTTCTTTCCTCTTCTTCTCTTCAGGGCAGAGATGATATGAGCCTTCACATTTTCATCTGCTAAGAGGCTGTAGTGAAAATAGCAGAACACTAAACAGAACTATGTACAAGCAGCCTGCCTACAGTGACACGGAGAAGTATGTCAAGCCATTAAAGGGGTTATTTAGAATTTGCGAATGAGTGTGATGTTGTGATGAGATGCAAATGTCAAGCCTGTATGCCAACCTCAAAACAAAGGTCCTTATTCAGTGTGGGAAATCCCCACAAACACATTGATCCACTGAAGGCAGAGAGTTGTTCACCAACTTGTATGGTGATGACAGGACAAAACAATCCATATTGGGCGGGGGGGGGGGGGGGGTATGTGTATTGCTGAACGATAATATGAAAGCGGTTCTAATTTTCAACTGTAACAGGATGGGATCTCAAGGTCCCTGTAAAACTACCACACCCAGTTGTTCTTTGTCAGGGTTGCAGTAGGCCAGGGCCAATCTCCAATTGTCAATGGGTGGATAGGCAGGATACACCATACTGGTTGCTAATTGGTTGTAAGACCTAAAGACCACACTGGATCTAAATTATTACATGATAATCTTTTTTTACTTACACATTTGGTAAATATTAAGCAGGCAGTGGTGGTGTTCGAACAGTTTATGTCATTAAGGCCAACACACAAGATTCTGGCTTTGAACCTATAAGCTGGTCTTTCTCTGTCGCGTTTGCATGGTTGTCCTGTGTGCATGCTCTCCTCAAGGACTGGCAGGGGGTGTGAGCATGAATGATTTTTTTTGATACTTGAATTGTGAATTGTCTCAGCACTTCGAAATGTCTTTCAACTGAAAAGCGCTTTATAAATAAACTTGCCTTGCATAGTGGCCATTATTTGACAGCAAGCTCAGAGAAAATGGAGTTGAGAGAGGGGGAAGATATGAGGCAGAGGTCTGGACTCAAACTCGGTATGGTCCATCCATCTGTCCGTCCATCTGCCCGTCTATCCGTCAGTTTATCCATCCATCCATCCATCCAACTTCTATTTAACCAAGGTTAGGTCATGTGAGTAACAGGATTATTTGCAACCCCCCCAAAAAGGGGGGGTTGCAAAGTTTGTCTATCCATCTTGTTGTCCTTGCTACTATCAACCATAAACAAGACACCAAGACTCTTGAACTCTTCTACTTCGGGCATAGACTTTAAGGTCATAGACATTGCTTGATTCATAATTAAAATTTTACTTGAAAATAAGCAACCAGTGTCAATGATTGAGAGCGTTTCTGAACATCTCAAGCCCTCCAACAGATTCTTTATGGTTTTTGAGGCCTGAAGTTTACTGGTTACACTAGTTAAACTCCATTTACTAATTAGCCGACCTCTTAAGATATTTGGCTGGACTTGATTATATTTAAGGTATCAGAGAAAAGGGAGCCACACTTGCATGCCAAATGTTTTAGATTATTTATGAAAAATAACTGAAAACATTTTCTCCCCTTTTCCAATTACGCACTAATTTGTGTTGGCCTGTCACATAAAATCCCCTTAAATTACTCCATTTGTGGTTGTAATATGACAAAATGTGAAAAGGGGTATATTACTTTTGTAAGTTACTGTATTTTTTTTTTTTGGATAAACCTATTGTTGGAGCCTGAGTTTGCATTTATTGAATGCTACACTGCACTTGTGAGGTCCAGAGAGACTCATTTCCTACTACTTCCTGAAATGTTATTTTAGATTTGGAGGTTTGATAAAAATCAGCTCGGAGTTTGCTGGCTTTCCTTGTATCCTGAGTAGCTGCGATGGACATTGACAGATGACTCGGCAGAAACGTTACCATTCCTTATCTTACGCTTCACACGAGTAGATTTGACAGTGTTTCAGTGTTGTTTGTCTTTCTCTCCCAGGGTGGTTATCACCTGCAGGATGTGGGAGGAACACCCAATGTGACCTTCAGTTGATGCACCCTTAAATTCAAAGAGGACCGAATAGAACGTGTATTTCAGTGCCAAGTATGTGTCACAAACACGTGTGTGTTACTGTTTAAGTGATATGTTTATTTTTGTTGGCACGTCATAATTAGCTCCAGGAAAAGTTTCAGTGTCCCAACGTGCAACCCCATTGGAAGCTTTCTTTAGGCTTTCCAGCACTTTGGTAATACAGATATCCTCTTCTGTGTGTCCATGCAACTTTGTCTACGGTCAGTGTAATGTTTTGGATGTTTGTGGCTTTGCTACAAGCACTTTTTAAGAGTAAGGCAGCTGAAGAAACTGAGAATTATGAAAAAGAGGGACAAAGGTGAACTTGGATTGAGAATGTGCTCTCTTCTGAGTGGAGGGAATCCAACTGATTTTTTTCTTCTTTTGAAATTCGATGACAGCAAAGTCATGGGAGAAGCTTACAGATCACTGAGAGATCAATAATACCCTTTGAACCTTTTCACAATCACAAATTTCATGTATCTCATTAAGATTTTCTGTTAATACAAACAAAATAATGCATAGCTTCACCATGGAGAGAGAACAATGCATGGTTTTCAAAACATTTTACAAATAAGAATGTTCAAAGTGAGGTATGCATTTGTAATCAGTTAATTTTCTGGCCTTGCCACATATTTCTTAGTTGGATTTTTTGTCTGGACTTTGACTAGACCAATTTAACAGATGGCTATTCTATACTCTTGTATTGGATTTTACTTAGGAGTATCAGATTATTGTGTATAGGAGTATCGTCAAAGACCACGCACAGTTTAATATATGTAAAAAACTTCTGAATTTTGCTTTCTTTTTGCAAATATGCACTACTTTGTGCAGGTATTAAGGACAATAGATAATACAAAACTTAAGACTGTTTAGAAACATTTCAATATATACCTACGGACAGAAAAGTAAACAGGTGAAAGAAAGGTTATCTGCAAGGCAATCTGCATTATCCAACTTGAGCATTTAGGTTCTTCCGTAACGCGTGGCAATAATTGCACAATTAAAGAAGTGAAAACAGGGTAAAAACTCTCTGTTGAGAACTTTAAGCATGATCTAAACATCTGTGTGGACTGGCATCATGAATAGTGGTTTTCCTATAAAAGTTTTCAGTGGGGAGGCTCACAAGAGTACATTTGTGGAGATGACCAATAACAAGAAAATAAAACCTTGCGACATAAGGAGGCAATGGGTTTATACATCAAAACATAGATCTGTCAGAACTTAGCAGACAGCGCCATGCAGTTCTCTGCTGGCGCTGTCCCCTCTGCTCTCTCCACAGGTGACTGCAGCTGACTGGTGGGCGGGGCGCGCACACCTGCGGCTCGTTCTGCGAGTCAGCGCTGGAGCATAAGAGCAGCGCTCAGACAGCCGGTGGATGCCTGAGTGTTAGCATCAGTGGTATGCTTGTGTGGCCACTGTCTGTCAAATGATTATTGCTCGCATCTAATCAGTGCCTCTTGTCCTCTCAGGTTTCCCGTGCCTTGATCCAGCCGTGGCGCTTATGCACTCGTCTTGCCAGACTTCAGAGGAAAACCAGTCAGTCTGACTCGCCAGATTCCACCGGCTGTCCTCGACCACCTCGGGCGCTGCTCGGACCTCCCCTTGCTCCCTCAGCTCACCGCCGCTCAGTCACCAACCTCCATCAGAGCCGAAAGCGCTAAGTTCCTCCTCCGCTCCACTTCCCCCGGTCCGGTCCCCGAACCTTGTGGTAAGCGCCCCGCCCCTCAGTCCGTTATTTCTCTCACCGCAACCCAGCCTAAACTTCTTGTTTCTCTCCCTAGATCCTCTCACCCCGGCTCCGTTCAGCCTTAAATTCTGTGATCAGCCAGCTCCGCTCCAGTAAATAAACCTTTTAAACTGCTCATTGTTGTCCCAAGTGTCTCTCTGCATGTGGGCCAAATACGTCCGAAACATGACAGAAGAACACTCAGGCCAACAATCTGACCCAGCAGGGGCATTTGGGACGACTTTAACAGCCCATCAGGAGCAGCTTCAGACCCTCCACATGGCCGTGCAAACAACACAGAATCAGTTGCAGGGGCTGGCAGCTCAGATCAGTCAACTATCTGACACTTTCCGTGCTACACTACAGTCCGGCTCGGCATCCAGTGGTGCCCCTGAGCCCCAATCTGCCGATCCTCCCCGATCTGTACCTGAAAACTCAGCCCCTAGTCCAGAGAAATTCTCTGGGGATAGTGAGGATTGTGCTGGTTTTCTTTTTCAGTGTTCGTTAGTTTTTAACCAATCCCCGCAAAGATTTGCGCTAGATGAGGCAAAGATCTCATTCGTTTTACGTTTATTATCTGGGAAAGCTTTAAGATGGGCTGAGTCCCGCTTCCCAGACTGTCAGCTTTTCGGCTGCACTTTTGCTGAATTTTTGCAGGAATTTAAAATGGTTTTTTCCGCTGATTTCGACCCAGTTCAGCAGTCCCGACATCTTTTAGCCCTCAGGCAGCGTGGCAAGCGGGTCTCGGAGTTTGCTATAGAGTTCCGCACCCTGGCGGCTGCTGCGGGCTGGGAGGCTCGCGCTTTGAAAACCGTGTTTTTTCAAGCCTTGGACGAGCCACTCAAAGATGAGCTGGCCCGCCTCGAGGAACCCGCCACGCTAAACGAATTGATCGCGTTAACAATCCGTTTAGACAACCGTTTAAGGACTCGAGGCAGGGGACGCGCAGAGAGGCCAGTCCTCTACCGGCCGCCTCCTCCCACACCTGACCGCGTACCCCTTCGCCCTGTTGCCACTCCTCCTTCCCCCCCGGAGCCCATGCAGGTGGGTCGGGTACGTCTGACTCCTGAGGAGAGGCAGCAACGTTTTGATGACAAACTATGCATGTACTGCGCGTCTCCTGAGCATTTTGTTAACACCTGTCCTGCTCGGCCAAAAGGGCGGGTCCGTCGTCAGTAAAGGGGAGGCCGGCGGACCACACTGAAGTTTCGCTCCCCGCATCTCCTAGGCTCTGCTTACCCACAACGCTGTTAACGGCTAACAAGAATTTTGCTCTATCCGCCCTGGTTGACTCAGGGTGCGACCTTAATTTAATTGACCAATCTTTTGTTTTGCGAGCCGGGATTGAAACTGTTCCTTTGTCTACCCCCCTCCAGGTTTCTGCCCTGGATGGGGGCAGTCTTCCCCGGGTAACTCAGCAGACCAAGCCCCTTGAGGTTGTTATCTCCGGTAATCATAGGGAGTTTATTTCGTTTTTTGTTTTCCCAGTTAAGCACGCTCCTGTCGTCCTGGGTTTCGCTTGGTTAAATAAGCACAACCCGCATATTAATTGGGCCGATCGGCGAGTCGAGTCCTGGTCCCAGACGTGTCTGTTTCGCTGCTTGCAATCTGCTGTCCCTGCGGGGCCCCCTTCCACGCCGTCTTTCGCTGAGGGTGACTCAGTAGATTTTAGTTTTGTTCCCGAGCAATATCATGACCTGAAATTAGTCTTTAGTAAGGCCCAGGCTGAATCTTTACCACCGCACAGACCATACGATTGCGCAATCGAGCTTTTGCCGGGCGCTCCCCTGCCTTCTAGTCGCCTTTATAACATTTCCCGTGCAGAGCGACAGGCGCTGGAGAAATACATTAAAGAATCCCTAGCATCTGGTCTAATCCGTCCCTCCTCTTCTCCGCTTGGGGCTGGGTTCTTTTTTGTCGGCAAAAAGGACGGATCTCTCCGTCCCTGCATTGATTATCGAGGGCTGAACGCAATAACTGTTAAAAATAAATATCCCTTGCCACTTCTTTCCTCCGCCCTGGAACCGGTGCAGTCCGCCACAATTTTCACAAAATTGGATCTGCGCAATGCTTACCACTTGGTTCGGATCCGCCGGGGGGACGAGTGGAAAACAGCGTTTAAGACCCCACTAGGGCACTTTGAATACCTAGTGATGCCCTTCGGCCTGTGCAATGCGCCTTCAGTTTTCCAAGCCATGGTAAATGATGTCCTTCGGGATTTTCTAAACATTTTTGTCTTCGTCTATCTGGATGACATTCTGATCTATTCAAAGACTCTCGCTGAACACCAACATCATGTCCGACTAGTTCTTCAGCGCCTCCTGGAAAATCGCCTTTTCGTCAAGGCCGAAAAATGCAAGTTTCATAAGCCTTCAGTAGTTTTCCTCGGTCTCATCCTGGAGGGTGGGCGGGTCCGATCAGATCCGGAAAAGATCAAGGCTGTCATCGAATGGCCGGTGCCTGAAACACGGAAGCAGCTCCAGCGCTTCCTCGGTTTTGCCAACTTTTATCGCCGGTTCATTAGAGGTTACAGCCAGATCGCCGCCCCCCTGCATGCTCTCACATCCACCAAGGTCCCTTTCCGCTGGAGTGCCGACGCCGACTCGGCGTTTAATGACTTGAAGAACAGATTTTCTCAAGCACCTGTCCTCATTCATCCAGATCCTGCGAAGCAGTTTATTGTTGAGATCGATGCCTCTGACACCGGGGTTGGGGCCGTGCTCTCCCAGCATTCCAGCAGGGACCAAAAGATCCATCCGTGCGCCTTTTTTTCACGGCGCTTATCCCCGACAGAGCGCAACTACGACGTGGGAGACCGGGAGCTACTGGCCATAAAGCTCGCTCTTGAGGAATGGCGTCACTGGCTCGAGGGGTCCGAGCAGCCCGTGGTTATTTGGACGGATCACAAAAATCTCACCTATCTACAGACCGCGAGGCGGCTCAACCCAAGACAGGCCCGTTGGTCCTTATTTTTCTCCAGGTTCAACATCTCCCTCTCCTACCGCCCTGGCTCCAAAAATCAAAAGCCTGATGCCCTCTCTCGCCTCCACGCACCCCAAGACTTCGAAAAAGAGCCGGCCCTCATCTTACCTCCCACCTGCACCGTTGGAGCGATACATTGGGAGATAGAGGATTTAATCCAGCAGGCTCAACAGTCTGACCCTGACCCAGGCAACGGACCCCCTGATCGGACCTATGTTCCCCCTGCTGTTCGTCCCCGAGTATTACAATGGGCCCACACAGAGAAATTCTCCGCCCACCCTGGTGTTCGCCGCACAACCACCTTCCTTTCCCGTTACTTCTGGTGGCCATCCATGTCCAGGGATGCCCAAGAATTTGTTCTAGCTTGCCCCGCCTGCGCACAAAATAAACCCTCTAACAGACCACCCGCGGGCCTCCTCCAACCACTCCCCGTCCCGGAACGCCCATGGTCTCACATAGCGTTAGACTTCGTCACCGGCCTGCCGTCATCCCAAGGCATGTCCACCATCCTCACTATAGTGGACAGATTTTCAAAAGCCTGTCATCTGATCCCCCTTCGCAAACTTCCTTCTGCTTTCCAAACGGCCCAGCTTCTGGTTAAGCATGTCTTTCGCCTGCACGGTATACCCCAAGACATCCTGTCCGACCGTGGTCCCCAGTTTATCTCCCGAGTCTGGAGAGAGTTTGCCTCAGCTCTCGGAGCCAGGTATACGCTCTCCTCCGGGTACCACCCCCAAACCAACGGCCAGACAGAGAGGCTGAACCAGGAGCTGGAGTCCACCCTCCGCTGTTTAACATCTTCCAACCCGGCGGACTGGAGTAAGTACCTCCCCTGGGTTGAATATGCACATAATAGCCACACCTCCTCTGCCACCGGACTCTCCCCTTTTGAAGCCTCTCTTGGCTATCAGCCCCCCTTATTCCCCGCCAGTGTCCGACAGATTGCCGTCTCCTCCGTGCACCAACACATTCACCGCTGCCATGAGTTTTGGAATCAGACCAAGCAGGCCCTTCAAAGAACGGTGGAGCAGAACCGCAGGTTCGCCGATCGGAGGAGGGTCCCAGCCCCTTGCTACCGCCCCGGCCAGTTCGTTTGGCTTTCCACCCAGAACACCTCCATCCAATCCTCTCACCGTAAATTGGCTCCCCGTTATTCTGGCCCGTACGAGATTCAGACCATAATCAGTCCCACGGCCGTCCGTCTGCGCCTTCCCTCACACTCCCGTGTTCACCCCACTTTCCACGTTTCCCAAATCAAACCCGTACGTTCCAGTAACCTGTGCCCTCCAGCCGAACCCCCTCCTCCCGCCCAAGACCACCAGGCGCGTCGGATCCGCAGGGTCGTGGACTCCCGTCGGCGAGGTAGAGGTTTCCAATACCTGGTCGACTGGGAGGGCCGCGGCCCTGAGGATCGGTCTTGGGTACCGGGTTCCTTTGTCTCTGATCCTGCCCTGATCGAGTCCTTTTTGGCGTCCCGTCCTTCCACTTCCTCTGAGTCGCCAGGTGGCGACCGTTGAGGGGGGGGTGGTGTCAGAACTTAGCAGACAGCGCCATGCAGTTCTCTGCTGGCGCTGTCCCCTCTGCTCTCTCCACAGGTGACTGCAGCTGACTGGTGGGCGGGGCGCGCACACCTGCGGCTCGTTCTGCGAGTCAGCGCTGGAGCATAAGAGCAGCGCTCAGACAGCCGGTGGATGCCTGAGTGTTAGCATCAGTGGTATGCTTGTGTGGCCACTGTCTGTCAAACGATTATTGCTCGCATCTAATCAGTGCCTCTTGTCCTCTCAGGTTTCCCGTGCCTTGATCCAGCCGTGGCGCTTATGCACTCGTCTTGCCAGACTTCAGAGGAAAACCAGTCAGTCTGACTCGCCAGATTCCACCGGCTGTCCTCGACCACCTCGGGCGCTGCTCGGACCTCCCCTTGCTCCCTCAGCTCACCGCCGCTCAGTCACCAACCTCCATCAGAGCCGAAAGCGCTAAGTTCCTCCTCCGCTCCACTTCCCCCGGTCCGGTCCCCGAACCTTGTGGTAAGCGCCCCGCCCCTCAGTCCGTTATTTCTCTCACCGCAACCCAGCCTAAACTTCTTGTTTCTCTCCCTAGATCCTCTCACCCCGGCTCCGTTCAGCCTTAAATTCTGTGATCAGCCAGCTCCGCTCCAGTAAATAAACCTTTTAAACTGCTCATTGTTGTCCCAAGTGTCTCTCTGCATGTGGGCCAAATACGTCCGAAACATGACAAGATCTGTTGAGATTTTTACGTTGCAGGGTGTAAAACATATTGGGGAATATTCCAGTACAACCCTCAATCACTGTCAACAAGTCTGTGAATGGAGAGTTCACCTCCGCACATCGATTTCAGAGAAATCCCACGCGTTCCTTGTGCACTGAGGTTGGGAAACCTATGTTTCTGGCATATGGTGATGTGCCTCTATTTATAGCACAAATGTCCATTCTGGGAGCAATAGTGGCTCAAAAACAGAGTTTCACAAAATTTAGTGGTGATACTTACTCACTTGAGGGTGGTAATTTCCATGGATTCAAATTACTGTCCTGTGTATACACCCACAACTGAACAACTGAATTTCATCCTATTATTCATAATAACTTCCTTATGACTAAGTGTTTAAAGATAATAACTGATAGTAGGACCTGTATTAAAAATAATTGAATTTGATTATGTTTTATAAAATCAACATGGTAAGTCCTCATTGTTTTACAGTTCCCAGACTGATGTTCACACGTTTTTTTTAGACATTTTGTTTTCCCTTTTAATTTAGAAAACAAAGCTGCGAAGAACACAGTAAAGCCATGTAGTAATTACAACCAATGTCCCTGTTGCCATGTGTGCATAAGCAGTTTGTAAGTCTGTCTCTGGTTTTCAAGTCAAGTGTTAAAAAAAACGAATGTCTCTCAAACAGCAAATTCTGCACAAATATGGAATAAATTCATGACAACTTCTCTTCAAAGTGTAATTTAACAGAAATATTTCAACTTAAACATATTTCAAGTCATCTTTTTGACTAGGGTAGTGAAACTTAACTAAAACTACTAAGCTAAATTTATGTGATTAAACACTAATTAACTTTGTACAAATAAAGGAACAAATGGACAAACAAAAACAGTTCAAAACCATTAAATGAAATCACAGTTCAGTGCATTCACTGGGAATGGAGTCAGAGAGATGTTTTAAAAGCACAGTAAACAGGGCTGAAGCAGACAGGAAATCCTGAATTTGGGCAGGGGTCATACACAAAGAGCTGAGGCATGGAGAGTTATCCAGTGGGCTAGACAGGACACTTGGTCAAGGAATAGAGCCGTAGGTCAGTGTTCAGAAATCAGAAGCCAATGGAGAGTCCAACAGGGGCGAGACAAAGACAGTCAAAGGATGAAAACTGGTCAAAGGCAGGCAAGCCCATCAGACAACACTTGATGGTCAACTCACACACAAGGTTTTCAAGAATCAGACGGAGACTGGCTCTGAGAGGTACACATTTATAGGCACGATCACAGGTGGAACTACTTCAGGTAATTAGGAGCAGCACAGGTGCCACTAATTAGTGGAGCAGAACAGGGCTGGAGCAAAACCATCCAACACAAGACGTGCTAAAACCAATGCTGGGAAAAAAGACAAAAAACAAACCAAAGGTTTTGGTGGGAACATAAATCATAAAACTGCAGAAATCCAGATCAATGCTTTTAAAATTAGTCCATCAGTACCTTTGCCAATCATAAGTTCACGGATACTTTCAGACCCGATAGTAGATCTGGAATTAATAGAAAATAAGAAAGGAAAAAATACTTTAAAAATTCAGATATAGTTCTAGAATATATTAATAAAAATTGTGGATATGTTAAAATATATACAGATGCATCAAAGAATATAGTGGATCAGATCAGTGTAGTGCACATTATTCCTCATTTTGGAGTGAAATTAGGTAAGATATCTAGTGATAACTTATCAGTTTATACAGGAGAAATGGTGGCAATACTACGTGCTCTTCAGTAAATTGACGACAACCAGTCATTAAGATCAATAGTGTACTCAGATTCCAGCTCATCATTAATTAGTATCAAAAAAGTCGTTCAGAAAGCAGACCAGACTGTGAAGAACCGAAACTGGACCCAAGATTCAACCAGGACAAGTCAGTGACGTTTAAGTAACGTTTTATTTACAAGCGTGAGCACGGCAACTCGGAGCGCTTCCGCCCGCGCTAAGACTGGAAACCCCCTGGAGACAGAGACACAGGTTAGTGATCTGTGGAAGCTGCACTTCACCGTGCAAGAGCTAGATCACTAACCTTATTAAGAGGGGATGCTGAGCGCCGGCTTTAGCTGAAGAGCGGAGTTGGAGGCAGCGGTCCGAGAGATGGTGGGGATTTTCCGGGTTCGTGGTCCAAGGGCAGTCCGAGGTCGGAGTCGAGAGGGCAGAGGTCCAGCGGCGGTACAGAGGGGCAATCCAAGGGCAAGGTAAGGTCCGGTCCGGGTCCGACAACAGGCTGGATGCAGAGGTACACAGGGGTTAGGCTGGCTCAGTTACTCACGGGCAGAAAGGGTCGGGCACACAGGCAGGCAGTCCAGGCTTGGCAGAGACAGGGGTCCAGAGGCAGATCCGATCCGGTTTCCAGAAGGGCAGTCAGAGTCAGAATGGGGTCCGAATTCCAGGCAGGCAGTATCAGAAGAGGATCAGGCAGACTCGGTAACAGAAGGCAGAACACAGGTCGGGAAACAGGCAGGCAGATTTCAGTTTAAAGAATGCTGGATTGGTCTTACCGGGATGGCTAGAAAGACAATCTGGCACTGGTGGCAGGTTTGTTGGCAGATTTTATGCTGTTGAGAACAGGTGGACCTGGTGAAGGATGATTGCATGCAGGGTGTAGTGGAGCAGGTGTGCTGAGTTCAGGATCAGACCAGCACCAGTGCCAAGATCATTACACAGACATCTTGATAGAAATACAGCAAACATTATTTAGAATTAATGTGATGGGATTGATTGTTACATTTGCATAGATACTAGCTCATATTGGGATTAGAGGTTATGAAATGGCAGACAATGTAGCAAAGGAGGCTACACAGTTTAGTAGTCACAGAGATAAAGATCAGTAGAATGGAAGCTAAAAGTATCACAAAAAGAAAATGAGGGAAAGATGGCAAAAACAATGGGAAGAAGAAAGAAAAGGCAGATGGTTTTATAAAATTCAGCAAAGAGTGGGAGAAATGAGGAGTGCATGAAGGAACAGGAGGGAAGAAATAGCTATGACAAGTATTAGTTTTGGGCACACAGGATTAAATGGTACATTATTCATAAAAGTGAAATACAATACAGGTTAATGTGATTATTGAGGAGAATATGAAACTATTGAACATATTTTGTTATATTGTCAGAAATATAGTATTGAAAGAGTCCATCTGATAAACAATCTTTCCAAAATGAAAATAAGATTTAATCCCTTTGAATTATTACAGTGAAATTAATTATGTGACAGTTCTCACGCTTTGATAAATTATCTTAAAATGACTCGTTTCTTTAAAAAGGATATGATTTTTTTTCTCCTCATCATTCCAGTCCATACTCCAAACAGGTTGGTGGTGGTAATGTGTTACGGTGGCAGCTCAGCGGGGGTGAGTGTTCTGCATTCCTTCAGTTCGTGCTAATATTTTCTGTTTGTTTTTGGTCTTGTGTTTCCCCTCGTGTCTCTTCCTTCCCTACGGCTCTCTCTCTGCGTTCTGGAACCATCGCTCCTCCTACCAGCACCCTCTGCCACCTGCACACCTGGTCTTCATCTTCATCAAGCTCAAGATAAAAACCCGGCCTTTCTCAACACTCCTCACCGGATCGTCTGCTGCATTAGTCTTGGTGCCGCTGAATCTCCTAAGTCTCCTTGCGATCAAACAAAATACTTCCCTGGTGTTTTTCCCCTTGTGCTAACCCATTCTCTGTGTTTGCCTCTCTTTCCAGAGTTGCTCACCTCGCTGATCTTCAGCCAGCTGAGTTCGCGACCGATCCTCCCCTCTCGGACGCTGCCACTGCGACTCATCCTCAACTCCGCGGCTGGGTGTTCGCCGGTCGGTGCCTTCCTCCTCTGGGTCTCTTTTGTCAGTCGCTCCCTGGTTACCTGGGTTAATCCTCCCGCTCCGCGTCCCCGTCCACGTTCCAGCGCTCCCTATTCCGAGTTACCGCATTCCCCGTTGTGTTTAATCCTTTTCCTGCCCTAATTAAAAGAAACCTTTTTTCAGAGTGGTTGCGTGTGTGTCCGTTCTGTCTAACCCTTAACAGAACGATCCGGTCACTATGGATCCAGCACACTCTGACCCCCCACCCACAACTCCCCCCTCCGCGCATGAGATCGCCTGCGCTGTCGCGTCTCAGGGCGCGCGCCTCCAACAGCAGGCAGATCTCATCCACTCCATGACTGATTCCCTGCGCGATCTGGCCGTCGAGGTGTCCCGCCTCCGCGCGCCCGCTCCAGGTCCCCAACTCCCCGCAACTCCACCCGTGGTTCCTCCCGCAGCCTTCACCGAAACGCCCGTAGCAATGCCAGATAAATTCGCTGGGGATATGGGGACGGTCGAAGGTTTTCTAGTCCAGTGCGAGCTGGTGTTTAAGAGGCAGCCTGTCACGTTTCAAACCGACGAGGCCAAGGTGTGTTACGTCGCCGGATTGCTCCGCGGCGACGCGCTGGCCTGGTATGCGGCTATCAGCGCGGTCGCCTCGCCGGCCCTCTCCTCCTACTCGGCGTTCGCCACCGAGCTTCGGCAGGTGTTCGATTGCCCTGTAAGAGAGAGTGAAACGCCGACGCGCCTCGTTGCGCTGCGCCAGGGCGGCCGCAGCGTAGCGGAATATTCGGTGGACTTCCGCATTCTCGCCGCTCGTTCCGGGTGGAACACTAAGTCCCTCCGGGACCTATTTCTCTGTGGTTTAAGTAACGATGTTAAGGATCACCTAGCCGCTCAGGGTGTGCCTACCGAGTTTAATGAGCTGGTTAAGAAAGCTACATTAATAGACAATCGTTTGCGCGAGCGAGGCAGAGAACGCGCAACGCGCACTTTTCCCTCTGCTCGCCCAGCAGCTCATTCCTCTGGTCTCCCTTCTCCTCGATCTGCAGCGTTAACCCCTCCCCGCGGCCACTCACCTCCTCGAAGTTCAGGGTTAAGATCCGTGCCGAGCTCCGGCCTCCCCCCTGAGGAGCCCATGCAGTTGGGTCGGGCTAAACTATCAGCACGCGAACGTGAGCGTCGCTTCCTGGAGGGTGTCTGTATATACTGCGGCCTTCCCGGTCATTATTTATGCTCCTGTCCGCAGCGGCCAAAAGAGTAGGCTCGCCCGCAGCAGTGGGGATTCGAGCGAGCCGTGTTTCTCCCCTGATCCCCCGAAAATTATTAAACGCTACTATCACTTGGGAAGGGGTTGACCAACCACTGGGCGCACTAATAGATTCAGGCGCAGATGAGAGCTTCCTCGATAAAGAGGTCGCCCGTCAGCTCGCTATTCCATTTGTTCGCCTAGACGTCCCTCTCCGCGCTTCCGGCCTTAGTGGAAATCCCTCCTACGAGATCACTCACCGCACCCCCGCCATAACATTAGTCACCTCAGGAAACCACCGTGAAACTACCTCGTTCCACCTAATCACCTCTCCAAACGCTCCCTTGGTCCTGGGACTCCCGTGGTTGATTAAACACAATCCTAATATCGACTGGAGTAGCGGCGTGGTCCGTAACTGGAGCACCGCTTGTCACGCGTCTTGTTTACTCTCCGCTCGCTCCCCGGGTATCTCAGTTCCCCCTGCACCGCCCCCTGTGGACCTTACCGGTGTACCGCAGGAGTATCATGACTTATCACAGGTCTTTAGCAAGGACCTGGCACTTTCCTTGCCGCCCCACCGTCCATATGACTGCGCGATCGATATCCTCCCGGGTGTGTCTTACCCCCCGGGAAGGTTGTATAATCTGTCTCGCCCCGAACGAGAATCGATGGAACAGTACATTCATGATTCCCTAGCCGCCGGTATAATCCGCCCCTCCTCTTCCCCTCTCGCTGCTGGGTTTTTCTTTGTGCCCAAAAAGGATAAATCCCTCCGCCCGTGCATAGATTATCGTGGTTTAAACGCCATTACGATAAAAAACAAATATCCACTCCCTCTCCTTGATTCTGTTTTTGACGCCCTTGCGAAATCCACTATTTTCACCAAATTAGACCTGCGGAACGCTTACCATCTCGTGCGTATCCGTCACGGTGATGAGTGGAAAACAGCATTCAATACACCGCTGGGCCATTATGAATACTTGGTCATGCCCTTTGGACTGACCAACGCGCCAGCGGTGTTCCAGTGTTTAGTTAATGATGTCCTTCGCGATTTTCTACACCGCTTTGTTTTTGTTTACCTGGATGACATCCTTATTTTTTCCGAGAATGCCGCCCAGCACCGTGAACATGTTCGTCTCGTCCTCCAACGTCTTCTTGAAAATCGTCTGTATGTCAAAGCAGAGAAATGCAACTTTCACGCCACGACTCTGCCGTTCCTCGGGTTTGTTATCGAGAAGGGCCATCTCCGAGCAGACCCGGAGAAGATCCGCGCAGTCGCAGAATGGCCCGCTCCCACCTCGGTTAAACAACTTCAGAGATTCCTTGGGTTCTCCAACTTCTATAGGCGGTTCATACGCAACTATAGCACGGTGGCGGCCCCTCTCACCCGTTTAACCTCCGCGTCAGTTCCGTTTGTTTGGTCTCCCGAAGCAGCCACCGCATTCGAGACCTTGAAGAAAATGTTTACCTCCGCACCCGTGCTCGTTACACCTGACCCCTCTCTCCAATTTATAGTCGAGGTTGATGCCTCGGACTGCGGGGTCGGAGCTACTCTATCCCAACGCTCCCCAGTAGATAACAAGATGCATCCCTGTGCGTATTTCTCTCGCCGCCTCTCCCCTGCTGAGAGAAATTATAGCATAGGAGACCGGGAGCTGCTGGCGGTTAAGCTGGCTTTGGAGGAGTGGAGGCACTGGCTGGAGGGCGCTGAGCAACCCTTTGTTATTTGGACCGACCATAAAAATCTATCCTACATCCAAACAGCCAAAAGACTCAATCCCCGCCAAGCTCGCTGGGCCCTGTTCTTTTCTAGATTAAATTTTTCCCTCACCTATCGTCCAGGTTCGAAGAATATAAAACCTGACGCCCTGTCCCGCATCCACTCCCCAGACCTCCCCTTGGACTCCACGGACCCCATCCTACCCCCCACTTGTCTCATCGCCTCGGTCGTCTGGGAGGTGGAATCCCTGGTGCGCCGTGCTCAGTCCACTGAACCGGATCCCGGCAACGGCCCCCCAAACCGCCTGTATGTCCCCTCCGGTGCCCGTTCCCGAGTCTTGCAGTGGGCTCATGCCAGCAAATTTGCCTGTCATCCTGGTATGGCCCGAACGCTGTTCCTGCTGCGACAACGTTTTTGGTGGCCGTCAATGGAGAAGGAGTGTCGCAGCTTCGTGGCGGCCTGCCAGACCTGTGCAAGAGCAAAATCCTCCCACCAACCACCTGCTGGCCTACTTAACCCACTACCTGTCCCTGGTCGTCCTTGGTCCCACATCGCCCTAGATTTTGTCACCGGACTCCCCTCCTCCAACGGTCATACAGTCATCCTCACCATCGTGGACCGTTTTTCCAAATGTGCCCATTTTGTTCCCCTGCCCAAGTTGCCCTCCTCACTGGAAACAGCACAGCTGCTGGTGAACCACGTTTTTCGTTTACACGGAATTCCCTTGGACATAGTTTCCGATCGTGGACCCCAGTTTACTTCTCAGGTCTGGAGGGAGTTTTGCCGAGCCCTTGGTGTTTCTGTCAGCCTGTCGTCCGGCCACCATCCACAAAGCAATGGGCAGGCTGAGAGACTCAATCAAGACCTCGGGGCCGCGTTGAGGTGTGTGACCGCTAAAAACCCCACCTCTTGGTCTACTTTCCTCCCGTGGATCGAATACGCCCACAACTCCCAGGTCTCCTCAGCTACTGGGCTATCTCCGTTTGTCTGCGCCATGGGGTTTCAGCCACCTCTGTTCCCTTCGCTGGAGAAGGAAGTTGCGGTCCCCTCTGTGCAAGCACATCTGCGTCGCTGCCGCCGGGTATGGAGGGAAGCCCGGGCCGCGTTGCAACACACGTCCGAACGCAATCGCCGTCTGGCCGACCGTCACCGTACTCCGGCCCCTGACTACCGCCCGGGCCAGATGGTCTGGCTATCAGCTAGGGACTTGCCTCTTCAGACCACCTCCAAGAAGCTCTCCCCCCGTTTCATCGGGCCTTACCCTATAGAGGCAATCGTTAATCCCACTGCTGTCAAACTGAAGCTACCACCCCACTTCCGCATCCACCCAGTGTTCCATGTTTCCCAGGTGAAGCCCGTGCTGTCCAGCCCCCACTCTATCCCTGAACCAACTCCGCCCCCACCACGCCTGATTGACGGACACCCAGCCTACACCGTCCGTCGTCTCCTAGATGTCCGTCCCCGGGGCCGGGGTTACCGTTATTTGGTGGACTGGGCCGGCTACGGGCCAGAAGAACGCTCTTGGATTCCCGCCTCCCAGATCCTGGACAAAACCCTCATCCGGGACTTTTACAAAAACCACCCCAACAAGCCCGGTGGGCCGCCTGGTGGCGTCCGTTGAGGGGGGGGTCCTGTTACGGTGGCAGCTCAGCGGGGGTGAGTGTTCTGCATTCCTTCAGTTCGTTCTAATATTTTCTGTTTGTTTTTGGTCTTGTGTTTCCCCTCGTGTCTCTTCCTTCCCTACGGCTCTCTCTCTGCGTTCTGGAACCATCGCTCCTCCTACCACCACCCTCTGCCACCTGCACACCTGGTCTTCATCTTCATCAAGCTCAAGATAAAAACCCGGCCTTTCTCAACACTCCTCACCGGATCGTCTGCTGCATTAGTCTTGGTGCCGCTGAATCTCCTAAGTCTCCTTGCGATCAAACAAAATACTTCCCTGGTGTTTTTCCCCTTGTGCTAACCCATTCTCTGTGTTTGCCTCTCTTTCCAGAGTTGCTCACCTCGCTGATCTTCAGCCAGCTGAGTTCGCGACCGATCCTCCCCTCTCGGACGCTGCCACTGCGACTCATCCTCAACTCCGCGGCTGGGTGTTCGCCGGTCGGTGCCTTCCTCCTCTGGGTCTCTTTTGTCAGTCGCTCCCTGGTCACCTGGGTTAATCCTCCCGCTCCGCGTCCCCGTCCACGTTCCAGCGCTCCCTATTCCGAGTTACCGCATTCCCCATTGTGTTTAATCCTTTTCCTGCCCTAATTAAAAGAAACCTTTTTTCAGAGTGGTTGCGTGTGGGTCCGTTCTGTCTAACCCTTAACAGTAATGTACATCTATAGTTGTTTGCCAACTGCCAAAAAAAATTTCTAGTAGATTCTAGTTTTTCAGGAAAACTGAATGAAGGTCTGATCGCCTCAGATTTAAACCTGTTTGCTGTTGCGATCACCATGATAACAGAGAATTTGGCTTTTTCCAGATTTTATCAGCCATCTGTATTTTGTAAGCATTTCAACATTCATTTTTTCATATTTATGCATTTAATTTTCTTAAAAAATGCAAGCCAGTCTACAAGTATTACACTATCAGCTGGTAAAAGCATAAACTTTATGTGTGTAGGTTTCTAACTGGTCTTAATGATGCATGTACCGTATTTTCCCGACTATAAGCCGCTACTTTTTCCCCATGCGGTTTATAATGTGGTGCGGCTTTTCTGTGGATTTTTCGCAACCCGCCAGGGGGCGCTTTAGCAGAAAGTAAAAAAAAAAACAAGACGGTAGGGAAGTCAAAGTTGGAAATCAAAGAAGAAGATAGCGCTAATTTTTATTTAGCACTTGTAAGCAGCAGGCACGACGGAGAATTTTGTTCAAAGCCATATCCACTCATCATGGAAACCACACGAAGAAGTTCGTATGATGCCGCTTTTAAGTTGAAGGTCATCGATCTGGCAGTACAGGAAGGAAATAGAGCTGCCGCACGTAAACTTGACGTGAACGAATCCATGGTTCGGCGCTGGAGACGGCAGCGGGAAGAACTCATCCAATGTAAAAAAACTAGAAAGGCTTTCAGAGGACATAAAAGCAGGTGGCCTGAACTTGAAAATGTTCTTGAGGACTGGGTTAACACTCAGAGAGCAGGTGGCCGAGGTGTATCCACCGTGCAAATCCGGCTGAAAGCCAAATCAGTCGCCGGCGAAATGAATATTGAGGATTTCAACGGAGGACCGTCTTGGTGTTTCCGATTCATGAGAAGAAAGAACCTGTCCATTAGGGTGCGGACAACTCTCTGTCAGCAACTCCCCCCAGACTACCAGGAAAAAGTTGCAAATTTCCGACAATTTGTTGAAACAAAGATTGCGGAGAACACCATAGGACCAGACGAGATTATAAATATGGATGAAGTGCCATTAACATTTGATCTGCCTCTGACCAGGACCGTAAACAACACAATGAGAGAACTCATTTCACCTGCGTCCTGGGCTGCACCGCCTGTGATGGACCGAGCAGCAAGGACAGTCAGGCACCGGTATATTTTCAAAACAGGGTTCTTTTATTTAACCCAAAAAGGATAAAATGTACAAAAATTGATCCAGAAAAGAGGTCAAAGGAACAAAACTACTCAAAATAACTAATAACAGAACTAACTCAAACAAACTGACCTGCCTCAATAGGACAAAGAGGAACTTAAATAGTGGCTGAGCAGTCCACAAAAGAAACACATGGGGTAAAACATACACAAACCTAACTAACCCAAATGAAGCAAAACCCCCATTTCCCCCCATAGACTGATTTGGTATGGTCCAAATCCGCTCAGCCCCTTGGCCACCTGCTGGTTCCTCAGCCAAGGGACTAGAGCAACTGAAAACTCAAACAATCATAACAAAACGGGGTAAAGCAAAATGTGCACACTAATTTTGAAATACAGTGTTATGATGATAAATTCCAAATAATGAAATGGCTCTGTAAATGAAGCCCTATATGAAAAAGAAACTAAGTTACATAAATGGTATTTTTACCACATCTGTGTGGCTGTAAATGCAGCCATCACACCGCCTCTGGAAAGAAGCTTCCCCCGATGGTTATTTTTAAGCGCAAAACTATGCCGAAAGACCAACTCCCGAAGGACATAGTGGTTAAAGTCAACCAGAAAGGATGGATGGTAGAAAGTCTAATGAAGGACTGGTTAATGGAGTGCTACGGAAAGCGCCCAGGAGGATTTTTTCACCGGAAAAAGGCGCTTCTTGTTTTGGACAGTATGAGGGCCCACATCACCGATTCAGTGAAAGCAGTCATCAAGAGAACCAACTCAATTCCTGCTGTGATTCCTGGAGGCACAACAAAGTTTTTGCAACCTCTGGACATCAGTGTGAATCGAGCGTTTAAAGCAGCACTCCGGAGTGAATGGGAGGCTTGGATGACGAGCGGCGAAAAATCCTTCACAAAAACTGTCCGCATGCGAAGAGCATCGTTTTCTGATGTCTGTCAGTGGATCCTAACAGCGTGGAGCAACGTGAAGGAATCTACCATCACCAACGGGTTCCGAAAGGCTGGACTGCTGCGTGAAGAGGGCACCGCAGCTTCAGTGCCAGCTTCACCCCGGGATGACAGCGACACAGAGAGCAACTCTGATATCCACACAGAAAAGGTATGTGATGAAGCTCTTCTGATGCTGTTCAAGTCCGACACTGAAGAAGATGACGTCAATGGTTTCAGTGCGCAGGAGGACGATGAATAAATCAATCAATAACTTTTCTGTTTTGTTTGATCAGCACTTTTACTTTTGTGCTACAGGAACCATTCCGAAACTAATCTGTTCAGTTGTGTTCTGTTAAACGAGGTACCGGTAACCATTTCAGTTGTTATCAGCGGCTTTTACCCCGGTGCGGCTTTTATATGTACTTCTCTAGTTTTTTAAAAAAACTTAGTGGGTGCGGCTTATATAGAGATGAGCTCTATAGTCGGGAAAATACGGTATCTAAATCCTAAAGAGAGTTTTTGAGAGTAAACATCAGTCTTTATTTCTTTACCTTTAAACCCAAGCTCTTTTTTACTACCAGTGTTATGTAACTGCACATAGTTTCTATTTTCCAACCTCATGTTGGCGCCTCAGTTTTGACTTTGCCCTATTTTAGATACTTTAACGTGAGGTCCCATTTGTTCCCCCGTTTCACAATATAAACTCTGCTTTTTACTTTCGATGTATTTCACTTGTCACATCTCCTGCCATTCAGCACTGTCTCTTTTCACTCTGTGCTTCTCCAAGAAATATGACGCAACGTATCACATTTCCGTAAAGAAAAAAGACCAACCTGAATCTTACCTCTTTTGATTACGAGTTTTTGTCATGTTATCTGTTTTTGTTTTTTTTGGGCTGACTGGCTGTCTTATCCTCTCACTTTGCTCCTCTTATCATAATCTGTAATACCTGCTGCTGCTCAATTATCTTCAAGTCATTTCACCTTGGCCTCCGACTCTATAGCCCTGCCTCTCACAGCCAGTCAGTGCCAGATCGTATCTCTGCCTGCATGAGTTCTCCCCTGCATGAGTTCATGTTGCACCGCCTGCTGATCCTATGTTCCTGTGCTCGCCCGGCCCTCACTAGATCGCCATTCTAGTGCCTGTGTGCACCGCCTGCTTCATTGTGTTCCTGTGTGGATCCACTGCTCTCTCTGCTCTCTCTGGGGATTCATCGGCTTCTGCTCTGGTCATCACCTGCTTCAGCTATCGTCTTCTAGTCAGTTGCCATCAGCCATCCCTAGTTGGTCCATCACTGCTTGTCTGTTTTGCCTGTCAACGCCTCCTACCTGGCAATGAACCTTTTAAAAACACAACACAGTGTCTGGTTGAATTGTGGGGTTACCTGTCTGAGCAGAACAGTTTTGACATCTTTTATAAATAATTAATTTATTGTAATATATTTGTTAAAATTATTTGAATGTAGAATCAATGGTCAGTACAAAGCCTTGTTTATCCATGCTCATAATGAACCAAAGGATGTAGATTTGATAAAAATTTGATCACTTGTCTGAGTTGATGCCACTTGACTATGTGGTTGATGATTACAGTAGTCTGGGAGTATAATATATAGTATAGTGAAAAACCAAAAGTGACCAAAACAGACATGGCAAGACTTACTACTACACACAGGCAAAAGGGAGATAAAAGGGTTGTATGTTCACCACCATACTGCCAGGTTAGTGATAAGTCCATAGTCAGTAGACTGCCTGCTAACTGAATACTCATTTCATAGCTTTGAAATTGAGGGGAAACAGGATAATATTTGAAGCAGAGCTAAGATGTTAGAGAACTTTTATACATTGTTGTTTTCTTTGAGAGATGCTGCATGACGCAGCATGATAGGGTTTTCTGGGATCAAGACCTAAATGTTGCTAGTTATGTTACGTGACATCAGGTTATGGCTCAATTGCCCAGTTGTAAGTATAAACCAGAAACACAAAGCCAAGGTGAGATTATATACAGGACATCTTTTAAAGCTACTATCCATGCATGTTTACAATTAAAAATATATTTTCTATTATACAAATATATTAACTAAGGCTATATGTCAACTTTATTTGGCCTTCATTAAGCAATGGCAAGCACCAGTTTAACACTGGAACTGGTTTGGTGAAAAAAGAAAGCAAGATTAAACTGTCACTCAAACCTATATCCTTTCAGTGAAAGTCAGTGTATAGAAACCATGTAAAATGAATTTACTAAATCTAAGTTTCCATGTGCTTATCATTCATGTAACATAATAAGCTCACCGTAGGAACATAAATGGTTTTGTAAGTGTTACTTTGAAATACTTTGATACCAGTAAGTCTTTTTTGTTGTTGTTCATAACAGGTTCTTCACAGATGATAGCAACTGCAGCTGACAGCATATTCATTGTTTATATTCAGACTATTTTTATTTGGACAGATCAGTAAGGTTAAGATAATGATGTTGAACAACATGCAGAAAAAAATAATGAGAAAAAACAAGCAATGATTTTCTGCATAATTACCTGCTCTAACTACATACACCAATTTCCTACACCACCTGACCTATAATTTCCTACTCCACCTACTGACATATAAACAACTAGAAGACGATGTAGGAAATTTAGTCCTGTTTTAACAAGATAGAGATTCTTTCATGAGAACACTTTCTTATAAAGGAATCAAGTTATGGTTGATTTCGAGTGTTAAAGCTCAGAATATTACCTGTTAATTGATTTAGTGTCAAACAAATATTCTATGAAGAACATGGTCAAAAATGTTTGGATTATTAACAGGAACAGAAAGATTAATGCTTTTGTACTAAGGCAGGAAAAACTCTGAGTTTAGGTTTTTCATACTCTTTAAAGCAGTTTCAACTAAAACATCTCATGAGAATTAACAAAAGCCTATAACTTGATGTGGCACACATCCTTATAGAACTACTCTCCCTGGACTAAGGTACCAAACACCAAGGGAGCTGTCTGCCTATTATGGAAATAAAATGAAACAAAACAGTTTCTGACATATAAAGGATAGATTACTAGACTGGTTGTAGAAGGTGTGGTGGGATAGCCGCGTGCATGTGACTAAACAGTTCTGATGCAGAAAAGTGGGAACCACAGCTGTTTCCAAAAAGCTGTTCAAGAAAAAAGGTTGGGACCTCTGGCTTAACACATGAAAATCCCAACATCTGACAAATCTACAAATTATTTAATAGATTATTGAAAAATCTATATATCTGATAGCTGCAGCCCTCAATAGGAGTATGTAATACTGCAAAAAGAAATCAGCTAATGCATCTTGAAGCCAATCCAGGGGAACTGCCCCCGATGTCCACGCAATGTTGCAGAGCCGCGTTAACCAACACAGCCCCACAACATCCAGAGCCTTAAGGTACTCAGGGCGAATCTCATCCACCCCCGGAGCCTTGCCACCGAGGAGCTTTTTAACAACCTCGGCAACCTCAGCACCAGAGATGGGAGAACCCGACCCAGAGTCCTCAGGCTCTGCTTCCTCAATGGAAGACGTGTTGGTGGGATTAAGGAGGTCTTCGAAGTATTCCGCCCACCGACGCACGACGTCCCGAGTCGAGGTCAGCAGCACACCACCCCCACTGTAAACAGTGTTGGTGCTGCACTGCTTCCCCCTCCTGAGACGCCGGATGGTGGACCAGAATCGCTTCGAAGCCGTACGGAAGTCTTTCTCCATGGCCTCTCCGAACTCTTCCCACGCCCGAGTTTTTGCCTCGGCGACCAGCCTACTGGACATCGGGGGCAGTTCCCCTGGATTGGCAGACTGGGGTGGTGGTCCCCCTATTTAAAAAGGGGGACCGGAGGGTGTGTTCCAACTACAGAGGAATCACACTCTTAAGCCTCCCTGGTAAGGTCTATTCAGGGGTTCTGGAAAGGAGGGTCCGTCGGATAGTCGAATCTCGGATTCAGGAAGAGCAGTGTGGTTTTCGTCCTGGCCGTGGAACACTGGACCAGCTCTATACCCTCAGCAGGATTCTTGAGGGGGCATGGGAGTTTGCCCAACCAGTCTACATGTGTTTTGTGGATCTGGAGAGGGCATTCGACCGTGTCCCCCGGGGGATCCTGTGGGGGGTACTCCGGGAGTATGGAGTACCGGACCCTTTAATAAGGGCTGTCAGGTCTCTGTACGACCGGTGTCAGAGTCTGGTCCACATTGCCGGCAGTAAGTCGGACTCGTTTCCGGTGAGAGTTGGACTCCGCCAAGGCTGCCCTTTGTCACCGATTCTGTTCATAACTTTTATGGACAGAATTTCTAGGCGCAGCCAAGGTGTTGAGGGGATCCGCTTTGGTGACCTTAGGATTGCGTCTCTGCTATTCGCGGATGACGTGGTCCTATTGGCTTCATCAGGGCGTGATCTACAGCTCTCACTGGAGCGGTTCGCAGCCGAGTGCGAAGCGGCCAGGATGAAAATCAGTGCCTCCAAATCCGAGACCATGGTCTTGAACCGGAAAAGGGTAGAGTGCCTTCTCCGGGTTGGGGAGGATGTCCTGCCCCTAGTGGAGGAGTTCAAGTATCTTGGGGTCTTGTTCACGAATGAGGGGAAGATGGAGCGGGAGATCGACAGGCGGATTGGTGCAGCGTCTGCTGTGAAGCGGGCGCTGTACCGATCCGTTGTGGTGAAGAGAGAGCTGAGCCAAAAGGCGAGGCTCTCGATTTACCGGTCGATCTACGTTCCTACCCTCATCTATGGTCACGAGCTTTGGGTCGTGACCGAAAGAACGAGATCCCGGATACAAGCGGCTGAAATGAGTTTTCTCCGTAGTGTGTCTGGGCTCTCCCTTAGAGATAGGGTGAGGAGCTCAGTCATCCGGGGAGGACTCAGAGTAGAGCCGCTGCTCCTCCACGTCGAGAGGAGCCAGTTGAGGTGGCTCGGGCATCTGGTCAGGATGCCTCCTGGACGCCTCCCTGGAGAGGTGTTCCAGGCACGTCCCACCGGGAGGAGGCCCAGGGGAAGACCCAGGACACGCTGGAGGGACTATGTCTCCCGGCTGGCCTGGGAACGCCTTGGGGTTCCTCCTGAGGAGCTGGCCCAAGTGGCTGGGGAGAGGGACGTCTGGGCCTCCCTACTGAAGCTGCTACCCCCGCGACCCGACCCCGGATAAGCGGAAGACAACGGACGGACGGACGGACGGACGGACGGACGGACAGGCATCTTGAAGCTCCACAGTAGAACTATGAGCCTCAAAAGCTTTGTACCATCAATCCTTGCATAAATATCTATACAGCTTATAACATAAAACTGTTTCAAACCCCTGACATTGGAGTAAGTCCTGTTAAAATCTACACTTTTATCTTGTTAAACCATATTTAATGTGTGTCTGTTTTCTTTAAGTGTGAAATCTGTTAACAGCATGAAATGGTGTCTGACAAAGCAATCTGTCAGTCTGCCCTGAGGCATCTGTGCCGAGCTAACAAGACAAGCAATAATATGTATCCAGTGTCCTATAAAGGGGGCCAGATAAATCTAGCTCGTGGATTGCCGTTAGGCTGGGGGTGAGGAGAATGTGGGGTATAATAATGAGGGGAAGCTGCAGAGTGAAAGAAGAGGTCAAAGGAATTATGGTGGAGTCAGTCTGTAAAACCTGTTTTACATCCATGGTAGTCAAATCGTAGTGCTTGGGGTTCATCTAGTGGTACTAGGAAATACATTGTGTCAATTATTTATAAGCCAGAAAAAGGCAATGAATGATCATGAGACGATCTGTAATGCAAAGCTAATAAGTAGAGATAAGATAGAGGAGCCCAAACACAAATCCTCTCAACCACAATGAAAACTACTGCAAAGAAGAGTACCATGAAGGGCATTTATAGAAACAATATTAGAGAGCTGTGGTAACAATTAGTGGAGCTAGGACCCTAATGCCCATCATGACGGAGCCGCCTTTAACATTTCTTGTCTGTAAGTTTTTCTTTTTACCAGGATATAGAGAGACAGAAGCAACATTTAAAATAATGGTTATTGGCAGCAATTATTTGTTTTTATTTGGAGGAAACCCGTAGCTTTGGGGTGGTTCACGGTGGACTCTTAACAGAGACACATTAAACTGTGTTCAGGAGGAAGTGTGTGTGTGTGTGTGTGTGTGTGTGTGTGTGTGGGGGGGGGGGGGGGGTATCAAGAGTTTGTCTTGCATGGTTGTTACCAGCACTCGGTAGATGGTAATGGGGATTTGATTGACATTCCAGGGAGGCTACTAAGTTTGAGGATTTCTTCGCAGGAGTTTCAAGGTAAAAGTTTAGGTAGGTTGTCTGTACCTAATGAGAAAAAGAAAAGTTAAGAGACAAGAAAGCATTAGCAAAAGCCACAGCGAGTTTGATACCGCAGTGATAATAATAATAATAATAATAATAATAATAATAATAATAATAATAATAACAATAATCAGTTTCTGAAAAACAGATTATTTGATGCTGCCGTCCTGGTGAGTGGAGTGTGATTGGCCTGGGCGGTGAGTCATACTGGCCATATGAAGAAACTTCCACTATAAAAGATGTAAAAGTTAGGAACCAATGTTGTGCACTTATGTATAGTTTCAGCAACTCCTGTGGCTTTTGGTGACTGGGAATAACTATGCAGGTTACAGAAACTACTGGTTATCATCAATAACACTAAAAAAGAGGAGATTTTTAAAAAGAAAATCAGAATTAACATGTATATATTGCTTCAGGCAAATCTGTTTGACACAAATCATAATTTATTAACTTGGATATCAGTGCTACAAACCAGCTGTACACCGCTTTATTGAGTCTTGCATCACTGAAAAATATTTAACTTTTGCTTAAATTACCACGATCACTGCTGTGATACTATAAACAAACTGCACCCTTAATTTCAATCAACATAATCTCCTCGAAGCCAAATTTGTGTAACCACAATTCTAGTGCTGTAGCAGCATGATTTCTTTTAAATCTCACTCTACTTTGTAATCCTCAATCCAGACTGTTTAGGTAGGCTGGCTGCCAGTTGGAGTGAGCCGTTTTAGGCTTCCCACATGAGACGGGTGGGAAATGAAGCTGAGCTCAGCTTATCAGCGGTTTCTGTTCGAAATAAAACATGTAGATCACTTCAGTGTTGGTAATATTTAATTGTTCTATTTCTCCTTCATTAGATCAGTTGCTCATTGTATATGATCGATAAACCACATGACAAATATTAAGCATCTAGTCAGAGGCCTACTTTCAATGAAACCTTCGTTTTGAAGGTTTAGTAATAAAAAGAAGGCCAAGGAGCTTCTGAACTCTAGACACAACTCCCTCGTGTCACCTCTGGCTAGCATCAGTCTCTTACTAACATTTGTTTATCTTCCCAGCTCTTTTCTCTTGACCCCTATTATAGCAGACAGCTCAGAACGGAGGCTAGAGCAGACGAGGCCAAATCCAGCCCTTTAAACCTCTGTATCTCCTACTGCCCTCCTTATCTCCACAGCTAAATGCTTGCTCTCACCACTAGTCTCACAGCTGGCTCTTTTGATAAAAGCAGTCTTTTCCAGCTGGGGACATTTTGGAGTTGTATCTGTATTTTTTTTTTTTTTTTTTTACAAACAAAAAGGTTTTCAAACATGAATGTGAAAGGTTACATTTTTTGTAACTGCAAAAGAATAAAGATTTGCATTATTAAGGTGTAGACACATTTAAAAGATGCAAGCGAGCCGCTGTTTTAGCCACAAGGTCAATCAGGGTGCACTTAAGCAAGCTCCCTGGTGAGTTGTCCGAGTGCTTTTGAGATTTTTCTGGCAGGGAAAACCCAACCCACCCTGCTCTCGCTGAGGTCTTTAACCTCAGGGTGATCCCTCCGCACCATGTTTGATTATCTGCTGAAGCTATTCTAACCTGCATCTGCAGCTCTTGTAGATAACAGTACAAGATAGCATCATCTTCACCCTGTGCATGCAACAAGAGATCTGAAGAGTATTCACTAAATGATCAGTTTGGCTGAGTTTGACGAAAGAAAATGTTAAAGGAAAAAAATGTATACATGGATCTGGGGGCTATCTCAGTGAGCTGGTCATCTTGTAGGGTGTGGTGGTCTTGCTTGCACTACTTTTGTGTGTGTTTGGCCAAAAGGCGTAGAGGTCTGGTAGAAGGACACTCAACAGGGTGTTTCTTCCTAGACAACTGTGAGAAAAATTTGAAGAGCTGTAGACTGTCAGAGTTTATTAAATGGTGGATCAGGTCAGCCTCTGTCAGCCTTTACCATTATTCAGGCTTTGATTTACGTCGGACTTGCACTCAAGGACACTCCAGCTGGGTGGACCCTTAAGGCTGATGAGGAAAAACCTCCAGACGTTATGATAGTTTTCTGATAATCCTTTTGATATGGTATACATATTTTAGGCAACACTGTTGCTGTTGCTGAGACAACCGTAATGTAAATTTGAGTTTTGTAAACTTTCCCATTTTGTGCCTCTCTCATCAGACCAGAGCACACATTTTTACACTGTATTTTTGTTGGGTAAACATTGAAATTCAAATGCTGTTGTTTGGCTATTAGCTTTTGTCAAATAACTGTCAAACATTAGAATTTTATAGTCTTATTTGGTGAATAAATCTGTCACACCCTTTGATTCAAAGATCTTTGTATCAGTGCCAGTATATAAACAGAGGCTTCAGATTATCAGATTTCTGCAGCTGAGAACTTTGTACCCCTGTTGTACTGCAAAAGCGGGCCATAATGAGTTATATATGGAGTTTTTACACCCCCTGCAATTTTTTCATGTTTTGTTATTTTATAACTACAAACACCAAAGTTTCTTATTGGGGTTTTATCAGAGAGGCAACACTAATTAGCACATTATTTGGAACTAGAAGGACAAAGGTGTTTGCAGGTTGGTGTGTGTTTGTGTGTGTCTCCTCACCTCTTCCTGGCAGCGTGTGACTGGCAGGTGTGGTCCATCTGTTGCAGCTCATCAAGACTAATAAGGAGGAGCTGAAGAAACAGAGGATCTGTCACTTTGCACATTTTCATTAAACACATTAAACCTTCATGCTGCTGTCCTAATTGTTGCCTGACTGAGTCAAACCCTAACATGACAGACATGGTTTTCAAAACATGTTGCCAATAAAGAAAACTGGTGGTGCGCAATGCATAGCATGTATCATATCAATCAGCTTTCAGTGTATTTACAGCTGTAAGGATTAATGTCTCTACAAGCTGACCTTCAGTCAGATTGGATAGAGAGTTTTTAAGTCTTTTTACAGACTGAACAAGGCTGGATAAAATTGTTCACCACACTTTTTAGTTTATATTTTGAAACAAATCCTACAACTTATTAATTATGCACCACTTTGTATTGATCTATCACATAAAATAGAAATCCTTACTTGTAATGTAATGAAATAAATAAATTCAAAAGGTATGAATCTTTCTGGAAGGCACTTTACTTTTGATGTTCCATGTCGGAAACATTAGCCCACTTAAACTGATAAGAAAAGTAGTGAAGTACGTTTATAAGCATAACAGTTATTAGTCAGTCATGATCCATGCCCCAACTTAAAGAATACTTCAGTTAGCTAAGAAAGAAACAATGACCAAGGAACTGTCAGAGTCCATCTAGGCAAGTCCTGACATGAGGGATACTTTGGAAGTGTGTCAAAGCAGTGTTTTGGGTTTATAACACCAGATCCCAAGCAGAGATGATGAACAATGGGCTGGAAGAAATAGAAAAAGTCATCTGTTCCCCGATGTGAAGCTGATGCCAAAGTGCTTTTAAAGCTCAACAGTGCTGCTACTCACTAAGCTCTGGCTCCAAGTAGTTGCAAACAATGCAAAGAAAAAGCTCCTGCTGAGGTTTTAAATCAGGGCTGTATTGTAAAGTGACAATGCCAACCACTGCAGAGTATAAACTGTTCTTTTATAGGGATTTGACTGTCTGTCATTGTGTCTCTGTTAATACATTTATATACTCCAACTTGTTTTTTTCTTGATGTTTCAGTGTAATTAGAAAGTCTAACAGAGTTTAAAGGTATTTAGATTCTTATTCCTTGGGGAAGCATCTAATCATTACCAATAATAAAAAGAGTTTAACAGCTAACACTCCTCTTTCTCTCAAGAACACAATGACCTGACGCAGATATGACCTGCATTAAGGAGCGCACTTGGAATTACATGAATAAACAGAAAACGAAACTGTGGTCATTCTGCCCGGTTTGATGGATCAAACTACAAGTTGAACAGAAGTTAAGGGGATTTGGTAGAGTTTTCTGTTGTCTTTGTTGTAAACATCAGTCATTATCTGTCATGAGCGCATATACTGTGAGTGAAAGTGTTGTAGATATAAACACATGGAGGAAGCTTTTTTGGCCGAAGTCTGGGGAATCTACAAGAACGCAAAGCACAGGGTGGAACAAGCACTGTTCTCATAAACACCGATCTAATGACTTCCATTCACACTAGCTGGGAACTGGGCATAAGTCAAAGCAGTGCAGATTAAATGATAGAGCACTTAAAAACATTGATAAACATTTCTCAGCGGATAAAGCAACTGGCATCGATCACCTTTATGAGCCACACCACATGCTAAAGCTTGCTTTATGCTTGACGCATCCGCAAGGTTTATACGGCCAAATGACGCTATTTTGGCTTCCATTCCCATCCGCACAGCCAAAAGTTTCTGTTCTGTGCACATGGGAAAGTTTCTAACTACGCGGACAGTCCTGTGCGGAAAATATGGCGGACGAGCAAGAGCCCCTTTTCGCTGGAGGTTCGTAAATATAGACATCTTTATGATTCAGCGCAAAAAGATCACCGTGATCAACAGAGTATTAACAGTGTTGCCAACTCCTCAGTAAGGAAAGTAGCTATTGGCTGTGCTAAAAGTCGCTAGAAGTCGCTGAATGACGTCATCACCTAATTTGCATAATCTGCCACATGATGTGATGTGCATGTTATTGACGCTGCGGGAGAAATAACATTGTTAGAGAGACAAAACGTGAGTAAAAACACTCAGAATATATAGAGCTACTTTTTTTCTGTCCATTAATGTTTATTTATTTATTATTATTTTTTATTTATTTATTTTATTATTTTTTTTTTTATTAATGCTTATTTTATTACAATACTAACGCTTCTCCTTTACCCGGGCTTGGAACCGGCAAAATGAACCATAAAGAGACACTATGGCGGACTTAAAAAAAAAAGTCCAACTATTTTCTTAACATTTTCTTTTTTCCCTTGTGGTACACTAAGGAGCCTACAAGTCACGGTAAAAGATGAACGTGTGGCTGTGTGAATCAAATGCCGTTATTTATTTAAGATAAAATATTTCAAATTCAGTTATTTATGATCAACCTGCGCCGTCAATCCCGGCGCATGCGCGCTTCATTTGCAGTCTGGACGCTGAGAGTAAACATGCGGCTCTGACTGCAGCGCTGAGGGACTCCTGCGGGAGCGAGAGAACCGGGTTGGGACGGGGGAGGCGCCCCACAGCAGCACCTGCCGCTGGAGGACAAGAGTAGGACCGATACGTGCTTTCACGTAAGAGTCTCCAAAAGTCGCCAGATTTGTCGCTAGTCGCTTTTTTGAAAAAGAGTCGCTGGAGGGGTCTGAAAAGTCGCTAAATATAGCGACAAAGTCGCTGAGTTGGCAACACTGAGTATTAACGATTTCTGAGCAAAAATTGCTGTTACTCTTGGAAGAAAGTAAGAGGCTTAAATGTTGCAAACAACTGTTTTCTACTTTTACGTGTTATGGGGTATAGTATGCTTGGCGCAGGAGAGCAACGTTTCCCTCCAGAATCTAGGAGAATAGTGTTACTTCAGAGGAAGAACCACACAAAGCATAAATACTGCAGATATTGTGTCCGCATATCTAATTTCTGTGCGGAACCTACGTGCATCAATCATAAAGCAACAATAACATAAGAAACTATTTTGATGAAATGCACAGAAAGATGCCTTTTCTTAATGGTAAATTGTGACGTGTTGCAGGACGAGCCTAGTTGTATATGATAGAGAGCTTAGTGTTTTCACTGTATACATGAGACATGTTGATATCACTCCTCCGGACAGAGGGGGGCGCTGTGTGCTGCAAGAGCAGAGGCTACAGAGGTAATGTGTGACAGAGTGCGTATGGCAGAGAGAGACGGCGAATTGCACAAGTGTGGGAGTTAACCCCGAAGAAGATAACAACTTCGGCCCTGGAGGAAGTATCTCCCCTGTGTGTCCCGACTATGGTCAGGGGACGGAAGCAGGGAAGGTTAACACATACATGCCATAAAGCAAAAAAATAAAAAAACAGATGCACACTAAAGTTGCAGTCTTTATACATATCTTGAAGTCACAGAAGTCACTGTGTGACACGATCAAAAAATGCCTCTCTTTTTAATAATAATAACAAACACCTTTGGCTCCTGACTGCTAGCTACCATTGATGCAGTCAAATTTTCCATTCTAACTACAGACACCTTAACATCAACTATGTGTGTTTAAAAGCAACAATTAACAAGTAATGCGTTCAGGTAAAATGGTAAACGGACTAAATTTATTTAGTGCTTCTACTTTTCTAGTCATACTGACCACTCAAAGCACTTCACACTATAGCCACATTCATAAAAGCCCTTCTCACTAACGTATGCATATTTGAACACCGATATGCAGATCGGTAGGCAACTTGGGGTTAAGTGCCTTGCCCAGTGGGACATGTGACAGTGGGGAGATGGAATCAAACCAACAACCTTCCAGTTGGAAGATAACCCAATAAGCCACAGTCACCCTAAGTCGCTCCAAGTGTGCTTTCCCTCTAATTTTCAGGGCTGACTGGTCTTATCGACTGTCTATAATTGCCAAATTCCGCTCTCCATCTTCAAATCCAGTTTTGTTTTACATCCCGCAGAGTTTGTCAGAAGTGTTCAAAGGAATGTGTTGCTGTGTGATGCGCCACACCTCGTTGGTGCCGTGATCCTAGCTGTATGCTTTGAAAGCGCACACACAGTACCGTGATCTCACTGGTCTGACTTTTATGATGTGACTGTCAAAAGAGATCTGTAAAGAGATTTCCATGGTTGTATGTATATCATAGAGCCATGATACTAAAGAGGCTAATGTGTGAACAGAGCCAATCATTCTTGAGAAAATGTTTTAATCTGTGTTTCAGTGTTATGTTTCAACACTGTAAAATAACTTTTTCATTGGTCTTTAACCTGCTCAGTTGCTCAAGCAGAAATCTATTATTTGTCTGCCACAACAAAACTGCTAACATCTGTCTTCTGGCATTGTTTCTGTGGTGCTTGGCACATACTTTATACATAAATTCCACTTAACTATGGCACCACATTGCAATGCTATGAAAGAGACTTTAAGGAAGAATAGCAAGAGAAAATGCACAACAATGCATTAAAACTTTTTGAAAGGAAATTTCTCAACTCAGTGACACAAAGTTTAACATAGAGCCATCAGCTACATTGTTCAGAATATTCTTTAGTCAGCATAAATTTTTAGCAACAGTGTGTTGAAGCTGATGTTAAGTGAAACCATGCTGTGGAACATGGGTTTCCTTCTATTTCTTCTTCCTCAATAATCCTCAGGAGTATCAGTTAGCATAAACCACTCCATAAATCTAGGACTCAGAGTTATTATAGTATCAAATCATTCAACATACAGAGAGCAAAGAAAGAGTGAGAGAAAGAGAAACTGGCAGAATGCCAAGTGGAAAACAAGGATGATTCCCCAGTTGCTTCGGACTTGTTTACATATCCGGAGGTTTGGGAAGACTGCCCCATTCAGGTGCTCATGTGCATGATCGCTTCTGTAAACACAAAACTAAACATGAAAATATGCAGATTTATATTTTTGGTTCATACACACACATGCAGAGTCCCAGCCACACAAAGAAAGCTTGTTGATCTTGGATGCTGCTGTCTGCTGTGCTGAGAGAGAAGATTGGAGCATTGCCGCCATTGTAAATAGCACAGAATACTGAATGCTCATTCAACTTGCACAGCTGCGAGTATGTGCTCATAAGTGAATTGTTTATGAGTGTAATTCATACATACACAACTGTATAGATGTAACCAGTTATAATGTGATTTTAATTAAAGCAATGCTGATGTTAGAAAACTTGGAGGTTGAAGTAAAACTATCCTTACAAAATAGGCTTCAATGACATTCATTTACATCAGAAAAACTGACACATTGCTTCTCTCATATGGGCTGTATCAAAAGATTAGAACGGAAATGATACCATACTTCAATATATTTCATTAAATGATAAAAAAGTATGCTGACACGTCTATTTCTTATAGTGCCTAAATTAAAGTTAAGGTTCTGATATGTGAGATTTCTTGGAAAGTCTTAAAAACACCTAATGACTGTTGGTAGACCAGAATCCTAAATTGAACAGCATTGTCACCCAAATCTGTAAGCTTTCTTTGTGGGCTGCGGGAAGAAAGTAAAATCAGTAATTTCTCAGCCTATACAGTTAATCCTCAATTTACTGTTGATTCTGCCAGATTGTGTAAGTTTCTTGGTAATTAGTGTTGTCTTTCTTTTATTCTTGTAGTTTTCTGGTAACTGTATGGCTTCAGAATGTCTCCTGATTTTGTTCTTCATCCTATTCTCTGTTTTTGTTATGGCAAATGTGATGGCCAAACCCATGGCCACACCTTAAAAGTCTGTACCACACATACACTTTTCATTTACCAATCAGTATATGCACATTTTAGTTTGCAATAAAACTTTATTCTTAGTTTAAGTACCTGTGTTCTATTTGTAAGCGCGCACATTTAGTTCACTTTTGTACTTAGTTAATTTTCCATACCTTTTTTTGTGTTTTTGTTACTAATCTTTATTTCTTACCTTCCATGGTGCCTGGGAGTTTTGCCAGACAAAAGATGGCTGCCAGGGCTGAGAACAGCTAAATACCGGGGAGGGTAAATTGGACTGTTCCACCTGCTTTTGCTGGAAGGGGGGATTTGTATTTTTCTTTCTTTGTTTTGTATTTCACTTAGGGTTTGTATTTAGAGGTTGTGTGTTTTTCATTGTTCTCAGATTAGTTTAGTGTCAAACTTAACTGTACTGCTTTGTTTTGTCATTTGTGAGTGTTGGTTTGGTTTTAATTACCCCTATTGTGTTAATTGGTCTGATCAGCCAGAGTGTATATATACCCTTGTGTGTCATTTGTTTGTAGGTCAGTTATGTTTGGTTGTGCAGTCAGTTAGGTTGGGCACAGTTTGCTTCAGTTAAAGTTTGTTTTTCTTCTTTTGACCTCTTTTATGACTCCAGAACCCACCATTTTTGTACTTTTGGCTTTTGGGTTAAAAATAAAAACCCCAACTTTTGAATAATTTCCTGTGACTCCTCATGCATTTTTACCTCGGTCCATCACAGCAAACAAGTTCACTTCTAAGATCACCTTTCTAACCTGTGGAGTTCTGCAAGGGTCAGTTCTGGGTTCATTGTTATTTTCTCTTCACATGCTTCATTTAGCTGGCATCATCCAGTCTTTTAATGACATTTCTAATCACTTTTATGCAGATAATATACAACTGCATATGTCTGTTAAACCTCATTACTCAGTCAGGTTGTCTAATGCAGCCTGAAAGGGGGTACAGTGTCCTTTGTCGTATTTTGTGCCAGACCTAAACCCAGATAAATGCAGAGGGTTGTGTCAGGAAGGGCATCATGAAAAACAAACATTGCCATGTCTACCATGCTAGTCTAAAACATGACCTTCATTCTGGATTGGTCAAGGCCCAGGTAAACAACATCTGCCATATGTACTGGTGACCAACAGACTACTAGTGGGACTTTGGCTGCTGTTTGTCAGCAGAGAAGAAGGGGGAGAAGAGGATGATGATGTGTCCATTGGCAGAGAGAGTAGAGGAGTACTTTGAAAAGTTGTTGAATGGCACACAGGAGAAAGAACACAGAGCAGAAGAAGTGACTATTGGACTAGTGGACCAGGAAGTAGGAAAGACCAGTAAGAATGAGGTAAGTAAGGCACTAATAAGGAATAAGAATGGAAAGGTAGTTGGTCCTGATGATATACCTGTGCTTTGGAGATATTGAAGTGACTATAGGAGAAACAGCAGTAGAGTTTTTAACTATACTGTTTAATGGGATCTCAGAGAGCAAGAAAATGCCTGGGGAATGAAAAAGTGTTCTTGTGACAATTTTCAAGAACAAGGGAGATGTACAGAGTTGTTGCAACAACAGAATAATCAAGTTAATGAGTCATACAATGAAGTTATGGGAAAATGTAGTGGAAGCTAGACAGAAGTTATATTTGAGCAGCAGTATGGTTTCCTGCCACGAAAATGTACTACAGATGCCAATTTTGCTTCGAGGATGTGTTACATGCTTGTCATACTGGTCAAGAGGCCATGAAGACGAGACCCAAACGGTAGAAATGAACACAAGCCTAAAATGATGTCAGTGGAAGCTTCTTCTTTTAATTTTAGGCTAACAGTATTACACTAAACCAAAATATCAACCACACCACCATGAACAATGGATGAAAGACTGCTTAAATAGAAATGGATCTAAATGGGAAGAAACCAGTACCCGGAATGAAACAGCTATCACAAATGAACATTAAAAATACTACAACATTCTTTACTCTAAATAAAGAACAAACAAAATAATACATTATTTGCAAACAAATACAAACTGAAAATATTTTAAAATAAATCCAATAATTATGCCTTAATCAAGATATAAAGTACCATTTTGATAAAACACCCCACTTTATAAATTTCCTGTTAGTGTATGACGCCAGAACAAATACATTGTGCACAAACCCCAATGGAATATTTTGTCTGCACAGACCTGCTAGGAGGTGGGAAATGGCAGAAGTAAATATTTATAAGGAAACTGTGAACCTCCATATCTTAGTTTCTTAAAACAGTTTATTTCATTCTAATGCTGTTAAAACAAGCATCCACTGAAATGCTAAAACGCTAAAGGAGCAATAAGCAAAATGTCACCACTAGGTGGGCTGTTGAGCACTGTATGTAGACCAAAACAAGATGTGCCACAAGCCACAACTCTCTACTTCCACTCCAGCTGCGACCCGCCCACACTTCCCCTCCCATTTCACCCGTCGCCTTATATGCACATATTTGAAAAGGAAAAATACAAAACCAAACAGCATCACATTTCGGAGTCTAGGGAAGAAGCAAGTAACTCATAACTTTATGATGCTGATAGCAAGAGAACGTTTTGATCCGCTGGATGTGCTCTCCGCCATTTGGTTCCTACACTACACTGCTCTGACGGCGACATTTTATGGCCAGGAAGGGGCTAAACCCTCAGCGGCAGCTATTCACAGTAGCTATTGTAAACAAGGGACTGGAGAAAAACACAGAGAGATGGTGTGTAATGTATAATCATATTCCATCTAAAAATATACCTTTAGTTCTTCACGTCACTATTCTAATTCTTTCTATCTAAAATAATGAAATGTCCCTTATTGCGCCTTGTTTTGTATTAGAGAGAATGCCAAGCTGAGGCCTTATAACTCTGAAGACACGCCCAGACACATACATTCACACATTACAAGTAAACAAAATCAACCAGTGGAAAACCCAGTCGCTGCATTGTTATTTAACTATGCTGCACACGTGTTTTTACTAACATAAAAAAATTATATTTTAAATATAAATCTAACAGTTGCTCATTGTTACATGGTGTTGATGGAGAAGTACAGAGAAGGTTAGAGGGAGCTACATTGTGTTTTTGCAGCTCAAGAGAAAGCAGGACAGAGTGTATAGAAGAGCTGTGGTATTGTATGAGGAAGTCTGGAGTAGCCTGGAGTGGTGCAGGATATGCACGAGAGCTGTAAGACAGTGGGAAGGTGTGCTGTTTGTAAGACAGTGGAATTGCTTCAAGAATCTGAGCCCCTTCTTGTTTGATTTGGTGATAGCCAGGTGGACAAATGAGGTTTGGCAGCAATGCAGATGACATTGTGATCTGTGGTAAGAGCAGGAAACAGGTAGAGGAAAATCTAGAGATGGAGGTTTGCCCTGGAAAGGAGAGGAGTTAGATGGACCCAAGTGGAGCCGTGAGATTACATGGAGCAGAGATAAAGAAGGGGGAGGATGTTAAATAATTAGGATCAATGCTCCAGAGTAACAGAGACTGTGGAAAAGAGGTGAAGAAACTTGTCCAAGTAGGTTGAAATGGTTGGAGAAAAGTGTCGGTGTGTTGTGTGAGAAAAGAGTATTAGCAAAAATTAAAGGATTGGTGTACAAGACGGTGGTGAGACCAGCTTTGTGTGGTTTAGAGAAAATGGCATTGAGGAAGAGACAGGAGGCAGAGCTGGAGTTAGCAGGGATGAAGATGTTGAGGTTTATTTGGGAGTGACAAGAATGCATAGGATCAGGAATGAGTACATGAGAGGTACAGCTCATGTTAGATGAGGTAAAGCCAGAGAGGCCAGACTGAGATAATTTGGACATGTACAGGGGAGGGATAGTGAGTACATCGGCAATTCAAAATCTTGGTGTATTATTTGATTCTTCTCTGGACATTAACATGTAAAATTGTCTTGTTTCTGCTTGTTTCATTTAAGGAACGTTTCAAAACTGTGACATATGGTCTCTTCGGCTGCACTGAAAAGAAAAATAGGCACATTTGTGTCATCACATTTAGATTATTGCAATGCTCTGTTTACTGGTTAGGATGAATTATCCATTTCATGCCTCCAAGCCACACAAAATGCAGCAGCCAGACTACTTATGTATTCTAACAAGTGACACCACATACATATTTATTTTCATTCTATTGTCTTTACATTGACTTCCAATAAATTTGAATATTCTTTTTAAAATTCTCACATTAACATGCAGAGCACTGAAAAGCCAGGCCCTATATTACTTATCCAATCTTTTTACAAAATGTACTTTTGCTCAATGTCTTCATTCAAAGGTTTCTTTCCTAGGTGTTACGTGCACCGGAGTGAAGACCAGATAGGACCGAGCCTTTCAGGCTTCGGTTCCAGGGCTGTGGGACAGTCTACCCCTACAGGTATGTCTACTTAGCTCTGTGGACTCTTTTAAAATGCAGTCAAAACTTTTTTTTGTTCAAACAGGCTTTTGTCTTGAATGTTTGTTTTCATTGTGTGTTTTATATTGTGTTATTTTATCTTTTTATCACAGTTTAATTTTAATAGTTATGCCATTGGTTTTCTGGTCAGCGGATTGTGATGGTTTGGTCTTTAAAAGGCGTTTAACAAATAAGCTTTATTTGCTGATCTCAATGCAAATACCTGGGGCTTTGTGTTGTAGACAGTCCTTAATGAGACATATGTGTCTACAAACCCAAACTACACCAGTATTTTATGTGCAAACTCTCATACATTAATATTATACACTATTTGGTTGGTTTACACAAACTAATGCTGCAGATTAATGCAGAAGAGGGCTGACAAAAGAGTAGGACCAAGACAGACATTACACATGTGATTTTTGACACAATAACTATAAACACAGAGACCTTTCAGGGCTTAGTAAAAACTTTAGAATAACCATCCAAACAAAGGAGTCACTCAAATGAACCAATGAGTTGTAATGATGCTGTGAAAAGGATGATATTGTCATGCATTTCTCCTGACACCCATGAAACCTTTGTACTCACACAGGGGGACAAGCAAGCTTACTGCAAATCAAGGGAATTATTATTAGGATGAGTACATGACCTGACTCACCAATAACCCACTCACTCCCCCACCTGCCTATGTTGCTACTTTGAAGGAAATAATTCATTGTTGAACCAGAGCACCTTGCCAAAATGTTGTATAGCTGCATTTTAGCATTGCATATAATTTTTTTAATTTTACTTTAAACATACACAAGTTCGTACTGTGATGGGGCTTTGTACTATGGAGCCAGATCGGTCTCGATATTCACAAATGCACATATGTGATTCATACAAGCACAGGACAAGATCCATGCAAGCACAGCCCGATTCATGCAAGCACAAAAAAATCCACACATGCACAAAAAAATCCACACACACACAGGACAAGATCCACGCATGCAAAGCCCGATTCATTCAAGCACAGCCCGATTCATGCAAGCACAAAAAAATCCACGCAAGCACAAAAAAATCCACACGTGCACAAAAAAATCCACACGTGCACAAAAAATCCACACGTGCACAAAAAATCCACACATGCACAAAAAAATCCACACATGCACAAAAAAATCCACACACGCACAGAACAAGACCCACACATCCACAGCTCTAGGCTTTAAACCTCACAGCATTTGTGTGTGGATTTATGAGACTGTCCTGCCGTCTCGGGATTCATACAAGCATTTTTTTAAACAGAGAGTGGTTTGCAACCAATCAGAAGCCTCCCTTGTATAAGCCAATCACTGGAAAGTACTCCACGTGGGGTGACTTACTCATAAGCCAATCACATTCAACCTGTTCAGGAAGCGCGTACTATGAGCACAATGTGCTCTCAGGCTTCAGCAGGCAGCAGCCGTTTGTCTCCCTCTCTTTCCGCAGGTGTTTGTTCATGAGCGGAGGCGCCCAGCTGCAGGTGTCCGCCTCCACCCCCCCGGCCTCAGAGCCGACGTCGAAAGCCGCCTCTCTGCTCCCTTCAAGTCAACATCTAACTCCGCGGGCCTCTTCCGTCTTATCTCCAGCCGGCCAGCAGTGATTCCCTCCGAGCTCTCATCGGCCTCACCGTTACCTGCTTCTCCTGTGCTCTGACGATTCGCCTCTGGCGCCCATGTCCCGCCAGCCCTCTGGCGGATAGGGCGGTAAAGTTGGATATTAAAGCTCCCCGGAATCAGCGGCATCTCGCTCACGGTTGATCCGGCTGATGGACCCCGATTTCGGCCAGCGTCTCTCAGCTGCTCCCTCCTCTCACACGCTGTGGGAACCAAGCACTCTTGAGAAATAAAAATCAATAAATTCCATCTCTTGTGATCAGCTAAGATAAAACGAATATAAAATCATGCCAGTAAATAACATCTGTAAGGCACACTTGTTTTTATTCCATTTTAATCTATGTTAATTTTTTAAAGATATTTGTAAAGACAAAAGTTGGGATTTTTCTTCAATAGCTCCCTGGTCATGTGACTCACTGACTCAAAACCTGTGTTAAATTGTTCTATATTAGCCTGATGGGCCACACATTTTTATTCCATTTTAAGCCTTTTTATATTTTAAGATTTATTTATAATTAAATATTTCTTCAATAGCTTCCAGGTCACTGACTCCAAATCTGTGTGAAATTGTTCTACATTAGCTAGATGAGGCACAGCCTTGATGTTGTTTTTTTGTGCATTTGTGTATATCGAGACCGATCTGGATCCATATTGTACCAATATGTCTGGTTTATAGTGCAAGTCATATTGGAAAAACCTGTTTATTGCTACAAATTGATCTTTAATGTTGCTTTACATAACTGCATCTGATGAGAATTCGACACTCGATACCTGGCAACCCAGTCGTAAGCAGCAGGGGGTATGAGAAACCACAACAAGTTATGCTGGTCATGGAGAGCTTATTTGGATAGTGACACTTGTGACAATCGTGACAAAACAGATGTGATAGCTGCTACGCATGTGTCCTGCGCTGCCATGTTTATTTCGGTTCAGGTGTGTGCTTGGGACCTCTTGCTTTTGTCCCAGCTGTATGTCCCACTTACACCATAATACTGCAACGGGATTGGCCGACCCATTTTTGGTCAGTTAAGCGGTTGAGGCGCAAGCAGGACAAGATGGATTCTCGTGTGTTTGTGAATGCACAAATAACGTGAGAATTCAGCTTGCAGGCAAGGTTAGATACATCTGGCTATTGTATTGATAATAGTACACTGCTAACATGATCTGACTGAGAGGCAACTGGCACTGTTTTAATTGATCAGCTATTACTATGAAGGCCAGTGTCGTCATCACCTGTATGGCTATGAGCAGTACAAACTGCCTTTGAAAAGCTAAAGCTAAATTTTTGGGGGGGCCAGAAAATCCCCTTGATGTCTCTAAATACATGCTCTCTTTGCACTGTACCATTTGTATTTTCTCCTAATAACTCAGCGCAAGGTTAAAAATGTATGTAAATGCACATGTTTTTTGTGTGTACAATAACTGTTTCATTCCATTTCAACTTCAGCATACCCTCCGAGTGTTACCAACAAGCCAGTAATTGCAGAAATGCACAAAACATCCATTAGGTCTAAAACCTTGCTTGGGAAATGAGCTTATGTCAAATTTTTATTATGTGCAGAAATGGAGGACCCAGAATTCAGCCAGACAATAAACAGATAGCGTTTAAGAAAGTTTATTGAGTAGTAAACTGCTGCAAGTCACGGGTGAATCGCTAGCGTCAGGGACAGGAACCATTTTTCACAATCAGGGAGCGGGCTGTGAAGGTGAATGAAGGCTCCTGTTGATGTCTGAGAGCTGGTTAAATAGTCAGAAATGCAGGTGGATATGGTGAAGGCTAATGAGAACGGGGCGGAGCTGCACGTGTGTCAGATAGAGAATCAGACCAGCACTGGTGGCGAGATCATGATGATTTTTGTGCTTACACACTCATTGACACAAGACCCCTGATGTCCATTACACACTTAGTCAAACACTCATACCAGAATATGGTATTTTTCAGCGGGGTTTGATAAAGATTTATTAGAATCATGTTACCAGTCCTCAGTTTGAGATACACATCATGCTTTAGGGTCTCATTTAATATATATGTTTTATATATGTTGTGACATTAGAACGTTTATTCAAGTAGAATTTTAGATCCATGTTTTAAAAAGTTAAAAAACAAATTAAAACTTCAACACATACAGGAAAATATTTTGTTTTCAATTATGATAAAAATCCTTGATCATGTATCTCAAAAACTGAAAAACTTAATTTCCAATATGGTCACATTGCGTCAGATTTGAAAAAGAGAAGCACATGTTGCATCTGGTCTTTATGGGTTAAGAGATGTTCTGTCATAAACAGAGAATGTTACAACATAAGCTTTTACTCTTTTCATTATTTACACAGTTACCATGGGAAACGGTTTTCAGATGCACATAATGGTAGCAAACAGTGAGGTGCAACATGTTCTCTTACAAAACTTCTAAATACATCTGAGCATCTTTAGATTAATTGAATATTTCTTTTGGGCTTAGGATTTCAGATTTTCTCAAAAGTAACTGCTTTTAAGTAACGTCAGAGAATTATAAGGAAATGCATTCCTATAAAACAAGCAGGTAACAGTTGACTATTAAATCATGGCCAACTTTACTATTTTTGCCAAATATTTTAGAAGCATTTTAATTTTTTTTTCATAAAAGAATATTCATGCCATTCTTGTAGGAGAAATACTTGATCAACACATAACATAAATTGCACATTATCTTTTAGAATAAATGTCAATACTTGGTTGTCTTTTCACATAACCTGAGTTCAATATAGTGATGCTTGTACCACTATACACCTGGTTTCCTTAAGCCGCTTTCAACTTGGTATGTCTTTAGATGTTGGCTCACCCACATGTCCATTGATCCTGAAATCTTTCCTGAATCTGGTTTGAGAAGCATTCCAGCAACTGTTGACGGTAGAGTGCTATCCGGTGTCGTCCCCTGGGCTGTCTGATGCTCCAGAGATGACAGAAGCGGTACCAGTTCCTTCCCTGGTGCCGCAAGGTGCTCTGTCCGTGCCGTCTTCTCCACCTCCTCGTCTGTGGGAAAAGATGGTGACGCTACTCTCGCTGCAGCTCAAAATGGCAATGATCGTGCCCCTTTCAGCGCGTCTAGACATCATTTAACTCCAAAAGCACAGCTATGCTTACATGATCTCTTTGCAACATCTCGTCACGTTCACAAAACTTTATTATTTGCTTAAAAAGAGCTCTGTCAGTTTTGTTTCTAATTTTTCGATTTTTTTGAAAATCGATTTTCTTGAAGGGTTTTGTACATCTTCTCCAGGGGTGCCCATAAAATTGTAGGGTGCTGTATTTTTATCCTAACAAAAACACAGATTTTGATGCATCCAACAGAAGGACACTGAGATTATTCAACCTTTCCCTTCTCCAGAGCTAAGCGGCTCAATACTAAATCTTCTCTTCAGTCTGAGTTGGTTTCTATTTGTGTGTATTGAAATGTGTGTGCATGTTTGTGTGCATCAAAGTGATTTACTGAACGCTATTGTGCTTCACATTTATTGCCATCTATTTAGTTTTATGTTGACTGTTATAGGGGTGAACAAAACTGACATGCCCTGCAGACCATTATTGTTTGTCATGATTTAATTTTCATCGATGTAGGTAAATCAGTTTGATTTTAAAGAGTGTGTGCCCATATGTGAAACTATATGTGTCAGATTTGTCTCGGAGAACCCAAACACACACAGAGTCCGTTTAAAGGCAGTTTATTGAGGTGTTTGGATAATGGATGAGAGAACCAGAGTCTTTACCGGGGTGGTGAAGATGGATGGGGAACGCTGGAGGACTGGAGGACACTGAAGGACCAGAAGATGCTGGAGTGCTGCGCTGCAGGAACCAGGTAACCTCCAAAGCAGGTGAGAGAGTTCTTTGGACGCGGGGCTGCAGAACGACCAGGAGCGCAGCAGAGTAAGAGAGTCCACCGAACGCAGGGGCTGCAGCAGGTCCCGGGGCGCAGCAGAGAGAATGTCCTGGAGGTGCAGGGGCTGCTGTTGAACCAGAGGTGCAGCGAGAGAGTTCTCTGGACGTCGGGCTGCAGAAGGACCAGGAGAGCAGCAGAGAGAGAGTCCATAGAACGAAGGGGCTGCAGTAGATCCCACAGCGCAAAAGAGAGAGTGTGGATCCACGTCTGGCTGAGCGTCTATGGAGAGTAGACGTTCAGCCAGACGTGGAAGTATCTCTGACTGAGATCATCAGACGATTGAAGACGGACCGGCAGTGAGGAGCTGACTGGAGTGAGTCTTTATAGTTGAGCAAGCAGGTGGAGAGAGTCCAGGGTGATTGGAGTGTGAACAGGTGTAGAGGATTAGGCTAAGTGGAGTCAGAGCTGGAGTAAGAAGGTGCTGGAAACTGCTCAGGGTGCAGCAGGCAAAACTGCACCCTGACAATATGCAGTAGCCATGTCACTCATGTCTATATTCAATTCATTTCAATTCAATTCTATTGAAAAATACTTTCTTAACCCCAAAGGGAAATTAAACGCTGGTGTAACTCATGCAGTGTTGTTTCTTTATAGAGTCGTAGATTGTGATGGCAGAAGGCAGGAAGGATCTCCAGTAGCGGACCGTCTTACAGCAGATCTGGAGAAGCCTCTGACTGAAGAGACTATTGTTGTACAACAGTCTGATTAAGAGGATGTTCAGGGTTGTCCATAATGTTCTTCATTTTAGTCTCCTGAGGTTCTAGAAAGGTCCCCAGAATAGAGCCGACCCTCTTTATCAGCTTGTTGAGCTTCTTTAGGTCAGTTGCTCATATGCTGCTACCCCAACAAATGATGGCAAAGGAGATCACACTCTTCACACCAGACTGATAAAAGATCTGCTGCATCTTGCTGCAAACCTCGGGAAGTACAGTCTGCTCTGTTCCTTCTCGTAGACAGCTTCACAGTTGTGTCTCCAGTCCAGTCTGTTGTCCAGGTGAACATAGAGGTATTTATACTCCACCACTGACATTTCTTCTCCCAGTATGGTAATCGTGTTGGTCTTATTCGTATTTCTCCAGAAATCTACAGCCATCTCCTTTGTTTTATCCTGATTCAGAAGGAGACGGTTGCTTCCACACCATGCCACAAAGCAGTCCACCTGCTCCCTGTACTCAGCTTCCTGTCTATCTCTGATGCATCCAACGACTGCAGAATCATCTGAGTAATTCTGCAGATGACAGCAATCTGTGTTGTATTGAAATTCTGAGGTGAAAAGGAATTAGGAAAATACACAAAACCCTTCAATTTGACAAACTGTGGTCTGTTTGTGAGGTAGTCTCTGATCCAGGTGGTTGTAGAGGCCTCCACCTTAGTCTTCTGGAGTTTCTGAAAAAGCAAATCAGGCTGAATTGTATTAAATGCACTGGAGAAATCAAGAACATGATCCTCACAGTCCTGTCAGCCTGGTCTAAAGGACAGTGGGTTTGTTGAAGCAGGTGTATGATGACATCTTCATCTCCAATTCCATGTTGATAAGCAAACTGCAGGGGGTCCTCATATGTGCTCATCTGTTTACTTAAGTGGGTCAACAGAAGTCTCTCTAGAACCTCCATGATGTCAGGGCAACAGGTCTAAAGTCACAGAGGATGGATAGGTGAGTTTTCTTTGGTACCGGAACAATTCAGGAGGTCTTCCATGAAACTGGGACCTTCTAATTGGTCAGACTAAGGTTGAAGGACTCTGGGCTAGACTCCATCTGGACCTGCAGCCTTAATACAATTCAGTCTCTTCAGCTGCCTCTTGACTTGACTTCTAGAGACAGAAAAGTGAAAGGGTGAGGCAAAGGGAGAAGCACCATCTTCTGCTATGAACAAACACGTAGAGGCTGAAGGGTCCATGGCTGCGGGGGAAGATGAAACATCTAAGGTGTGAAAGGGAAGTTTTATGTCAAAGGAGGGTGTGATGACTGTTTGGCTGTGGGAAGGAGAGAAGGATGCCAAACTGAACTGAACCTGTTGAAGAATGTGTTCAGCTCATTAGCTCTGTCCAGACTTCCATTTGTCCGATCCTCCTATTTGAAGCCAGTGATCTTCTTCATCCCTGACCACACATCTCTTATATTCTTCTGCTGAAGCTTCTTCCTGTAAACCTCCTTGCTCCTGTAAACCTCCAGCTTCTTCCTGTAAACCTCATTGCTTTCTCTTCTTTACCCTTACGGGTCTATACCTAACCCTAACCTAAACCTAATTGACACCTTAGTGCTAAACCTAACCCCTAGCCCAGAAAAAGAGAGAGGACCAAAAAAAGGACCTTACTTTACATCAAAGTCCTCACTTTACTATTAAAATGAGCAAAAATTGTTCTCTCTCAGTTGCAAGTTCAAGTACACACACATCATTGACATCCGTTTCCATCGCACAAAAACATGAACACCCAAACAGATAGCTCATTTAAACTGTACACAGGGTAATGATTAATTATCCACAGATTTATGATCTTGGCCTTTGCAAAAGTTACACAATTTGACGGTTTTGTTTTTACTGGTGTAAACAAATGCACATGCAGTTTCATAGACATGACCATGGAGGGGAATATATTCTTACAGATGTGTTTCATTGCGCAAATGATGAAGTTTACTTCAAAAACAGCACCCAAGCTAAACCCTGCAGTTGTGTTCAAACAATAATTACATTGTTTTAGGTTTAAGAGGTGCAGCAGAGACTTTGTTGTTAGTATATCAGATAATATGAGCTGATTTAATTTAATACAATCTACATTTGATGGATGGATGTTTACATCAGAGTAAACAAAGCTATTTCTGCAAATTTAACTGCTTGTAAAAAAACCCCCAGAAAAACTGTAACTGATTATAGAATTGGAAACCACAACATCACAATTTTACAGGTTTTAACTGCTTCACCCTGTTCAAGACAAACTGACATCTTAACCCATTCTCTTATATTCTGGCCAAGTGCTCCAAGCTGTAAAATCAGCATGAAGGAGATGCTTTGACAATAGAAAGCTTTCTACTGATGTGCTGTGATGGAACAGAGGTGTTTACTGGCACTCCGTATTGCTTCTCTCAGGTTCATGTTATATACTTGCTCCTCACTTATTTTTCTTTGTTTTGAAGTTCATCTAACTTCCAACTGGCCAGGCTCTCCTATGAGACAATCAAGCCCAAGAAGGACAAGTCTCAAGCTCAGAAGATGTTTTTTCCATCTGCTGCTGCCAATGATGCCATTTTAGCTGCCATTGCTAAATAAGGCGAGGAGTAAATTTTTAGACGAACTGAAGAAGTCTGTGGAAAAATTCAGAAGGACTACTGGGAAGTGGAACGTCACATCGAGAGGATGGAACAGGCCCTTGGATCTACCAAGGGTCTTATTGGTGCTCTGGAGGCCGCATTCAGCGAACTGCAGGGTCAAATCTCCTCAGAAAATAAAGCAAATGACCAGAAGGGTCGCTCTCAGAGACCCAACATAAGAATTGTTAGCATTAAGGAAGGAGAAGAACAGGGTCATCTAAAAAAAAATATATATATCACAAATCCTCTCCTGGAGTGTCTTGACAGGTGAAGAAAATTCTCTGGCTTAGCCATCAGCGAGATCCCCTTCACTACAACAGTATGAAGATATCTATTTTACCAGATTACACAGCTGAAGTTTCCTCCCAACAACAGGCCTTCAGTAATGTTAAGAAGAGGCTTGTGGATGCCGGTGCCAAATGCAGTCTTTGCTACCATGCAAAGCTTCAGGTCTCCTTCAATAATGGGGATAATACCTATGCTTTGCCAACCAAGACTGAAAGGCTTGCAGACTCTATTCTTTCCAGGAATTAGCTTACAACTAGGTGACTTCCTTTTTTCTCTTCATAAAAGACTGTTTATAGTTTGTCTGTATGTTTAGGCGCAAAGTTAATGTTTTTCAACATCGCGGTTTTCATTGCCGTGCAGGAGATGGAGATTCCTACTCTTATCTTGCACACGGAACTCAGTCACATGTTAAACAGTTCATGTTAGGTGAGTCTGTTACCCCGCAGCTTTCATCAATGTGGGATGTGACTCACAGTTCATGCTAGTGGTGTTGAGGGGTTCTTTCTTCTTCTTCTTGTCAGTTCAGTCTTTTAAATTGTTGCTTTTTTTATTGCGCTGCCTTATTCCTGTTCTGCATTTGTCGTTTTTTGGATCTGTTTTCTTTTTAACACAGTGACAACCTATACATGCACACATACACATGAGGATGGTGATAAATACACACTCCTCTGAGTCACTGCCTCCACTATGTACTTTTTTATGTGCATCCTCCTACAGTCCCCCCCTAAGAGAGAGAGAGAAAGACCTTTCGACTGCTCTCTGATTAAGGGGTTCCCACAGCAAGTCATTGCAACTTGCACAGACTTGGCAGAGTTTTTATGCCAGATGCACTTCTTGATGCAACTGATTCAAACCTGGATCCCCTGAATTGAAAGCATAGACTTAAACCACTACACCACAGAGGGATTTCTTAACAAATCATTATATCTGGCAAACGTCTCTCAAAAAAAAAAAAAAGATAAAATGCAACCAACAAGGCAGGAATGATGCCTGTCTCCAGTACTTTTGCCCTTACTCTCAAGGATCTAACCACTGCCATCCGCTGTGAGACACGTGTTTTTATGCTCCTGTCTAATGGTTTTGTTTCAAATTTTCTTGATTACCTCAAATTCAGGAATAATGCTGACTATTTTGAATATTTAGGTGTTAGCCTAGTGGACAGTCTTAGAACTCAAGTGGAAACTCCTTCCCTTGACGCTCGTTTGGGCATATCAATATCATTAAGACACTAATACTGTTACGATCGGAACAGATGGACCCAGTGTTCAAATCAGACAGAACTATGAAAAACTTTATTTAGAAGTGAAATGTAGCAAGCGGCGTCAGCGTTTACGGCAGGAACCACTGGGGACAGAGACTGCAGGTTAGTGACCACGTTTACCTGGGAGTAATTATTCACAAACGTAATGGTCACTAACCTCTTCTCAAAGTTCAATCCGGGACCGGTGATGAGAGTCGGTTCCAGCCGGCTGGCTGCCAATGCGGTGTGGCGGTCGCTGCTCAGTGAGTCCCAGAGCAGAACTCCTCCAGACGATCGGCGGTCAGAGGACAGGTGGAGGGTCAGAACCGTGAGGACGATCTTGGGCAGGAAGATCAGGAGGATGAACCAGAACCCGATGTCGGGGACGAGATCCAAGGTCAGAGCCAGGTGGTCAGATGTCAGATGAGGGAGATCCAGGACAAGGTCGGGACACAGTTCCAGGTTCGGTACACGGTCAGGCTTACGGGCTAGATGAGGTCAGGCAGGCTCGGTGGTCAGGTAGCAGGTCCGGTTCAATATACAAGCAGGCAGGGATCAGGCAGGCTCAGAGGTCGAGAGGCAAAACAAGTCAGGATCAGGTAATCGGAACAAAGAACGCTGGAATACATCTCACCACTGGCTTGAAATAAACTGGCACTGCTGTCTTTTTCTTCTTCTTCTTCTTGTGTTTTATGGCGGCTGGCAAACAACTTTTGGTGCATTACCGCCACCAACTGAAATGGAGTGTGGACCGGGATTCAACTAGTCCAATATCCTACTATACTACTATTACTACACAAAAAAAACTAAATCCTCTCTATCAAATTAGTCTTTTTGAGAAATCTCAATAATAAAGAATAACCCTCTGATTTAGAGTCCATGTCTAAAAGGTAGATATTTATCAATTCATTTCTCTCAATTACATATTTATTGCAAGATAATATAACATGCTCCACTGTTTCTTCTTCAAAACAAAAATCACATTTTCCTGTAGCATGTTTCCCTATTTTAAATAACGTGCTATTTAAATCTGCATGACCAAAGCGTAACCTTGATATTACAATTTCCTCCTTTCTATTCCTTGATGTGTTTCTCATAAAGCCTACTTTTCTTTGAATATTATAAAACCATCTTCCAGTTCTTTCTTCTTCCCACTGTTTCTGCCATCTTGCTCTAATCCTTTTCTTAATTACTGATTTTATTTCACCTTTACTAAATGGAACTGTTATATCAACTAGACTACGTTTACTTGCTTGTTTTGCATATTTATCTGCCATCTCATTCCCTTTTATTCCTATATGAGAAGGAATCCATATAAAAGTAAATATTAATCCAATTGCTTGAATTCTGAATAATAATTGCTGAATTTCTACTAATAAATCAGGTCTGCTGTTTGAATGATTGTGTTTAAATGAATATAATTCTGAACTAGAATCAGAGCAAACTAAACTTCTTAATGGTCTAATTTCTTCAATCCATTCTAAGGCCAACATGATACCAACAATTTCTCCTGTGTAAACTGAAATTTCATCACTGATTCTTTTACCTGATTTAAAATTAAATTCTGGGACTACAAACGAAACACCATTCCTATTATTTGAATCTTTTGAAGCATCCGTACATTTTTTTACATATCCATAATATTCTTTATCTATATATTGTTGAACCATACTTAAATCTAAAATATCCTCTTTGCTTTTCCGTTTATACAACAAAGTTAGATCCATATCAATTTCAGGCAACATAGATAGATGAAGTAATGATCTAATAACTGTTTCACTGACATTTGTTTGAGATAATTCAAGATCTTTTATAGTAGAATCTGCTATCCATCCAAAATAATTAAATTTCTTCAACCCTTTTTCCCAACTTGGTTTTAAAATTTCCTGACATGGATGAGTTTCACAATGATTCTTTAACTGAAACCAATAAGTGGAAAGTAATTGTAATCTCCTCAACTCTAGTGGCATTTCTCCCATTTCTACTTGTAATGCTGATGCTGATGTTGGTGTTGTTCTTATGGCCCTGGCACTGCTGTCTTGTCAAAGAGCTGGTTATATACTAGTGGGAGCAGGTAAAGATCTGAGGTGATGAGGAATGGGCGGAGCTAAGCAGGTGCGTGACATGAGAAATTAGACCATACAGCAGTGCCGAAAGCGTGACTAATACTACCCACACTTCCTTGTCTTTTTCAGACTGTGCCTATTTGTTTCACTGATTCATGTCTTAAAATGATTGACTCCATCATCTCAATATTCCAACGTTATTATCTGGACTGAAATGCTAGGACTCGGGCTGACTGGTGATGGTTGTAATACAACTCTTTATCCTAATTGGCGTCTCGTTGAGGCCTTTCAAATCCATTACACTTAGTAAGGCCTCTTTGTACACTATTCTACTCTCAGACTTTAAACCTCCAATTCATCAGATTAGATCAGATTTCATTCTCAGTAACTCTTATAGGATCACAAAACAAGTAAAAGCTGCTCTTGGGATAGCTGGAATCTCTCTTAACACTAATTTATGTCAAAACCCTTCTTTTCAGCCTGGAGTGAAGGAGAAAGTTTTTTTCATGCTGGGCAAAAACAGGCTTCTCTGCTACTAAGGGCTTATATATAGACAATTTTTTTGCAACTTTTGCACAGGTACAGTCTCTTGTTTGCATACTCGCAGGCAATTTTTTACTGTTCACAAGTTTGAAATTCTGTCCAACAGTCTCTTTCAAATTTTTAGGTAATGCCTGTACAACACAATTTATAATGCTCATGTACTGTATATCTCTGCGATGTTGTTCTTTTTCTGAGAATAGTTGTACTATTGTTCTCTATTCGTTTATTAATCTTATACTACTTACATTTGTTTATTTAATATTTATATGTCTACATGTATTTATGTGAACTGTATGTTTGTCTGTGTGTAGCACCTTATCACCAAAGTAGTGTTAAATACTGCTTAGCAATAAAGCTCTTTCTGATTCTGATTCTTACTTGTGTGCCAGAGATAACATCTTCCAAGCACTTGATTTCTAAAGTTGTCCACTTATTCCTTCTACTAAGTTACACCTTTCACATCAAGGATGTTGGGGCCAGAGATCTGAGAGTGAAGATATCTGATGCCCTCTGGGGAAGAGCTTTGAGAGGGATCATAACTAGTTCTATTAATGCAAGGCTTCAACTTATCCAGTTTAGAGATATTCGCTGTGTTCATTTCAAAAGGAAAGTACATTTTTCCTAGCTATATCTCCATAAGTGATAGATGTAAAATCAGGATTCTTACGTTGGAACAGACACCACTTTTGGTGTTGTTCTAAACCTGTTTGGAGCAGTATTTCTTTAGCAAACAATTTCTAGATTATAATTTTCTTTACCCAGGTTGTTGTTTTTTAAATCTACCTCTCTGCATAGCATTATTCATAACACTATCAATTTAAGTTTACTTGGAGGTACGCTTTTTATATCAGCTTAAAGATGCTCCTACCTACAAAAAAAAACAAAAAACAGAATAAGTAAAATAACAGCTTTAACTTTGTATGTCTATAGTTGAAGAGAAGCCACTAATATTAGGACCAAGAAGTGCCTCACAATAGGTTCAACCACAGCAAAAACTGTATGCTCGGAGGACGAAGACAGGTAAGGTCAGCAGCAGATTGAAGGAAGCATGTCTGGGATCTCTGTCCAGAGTGCAGTCCCAGTAACAGCTAAGATACTGTTAATAACCCACTATCAGTGATATCTGATATCAGATATCAAGGACTGATATCAGACTTTCTGGACTTGGATACAAAATCTTATCAGACCATAAAGACTAATTACACCCTTCAAGCTTCTCAGGAAGCACGTTGGTCAAAGTGTGGAACTATTATGTCTGTTGTGCCTGTGTCTTGTTAACTGTTTGCATCGTGAGCCAGTGTCTGTCTCCAATGTCATTGGAGCAGCTGTTGGTAACTTTGGCAATGTAGCTTGATACCAAGTCCCGCTGGAAAATTTAAATCAGCAACCCCATGAGTCTTGCTAGCAGAAGGAAGCAAAACACTTTATGTGTTAACTGGAAATTAAATGTTAACATATAGTGGACAACTGCCCTGGTTCACTTTTTTGAGTGTGAGCCTCAGGATCCGCTGGATCCATTCTGTTAGATTACGTGGCCTACCACTTTGTGACTGAGTTGCTGTCGTTCCCAGTCACTTCCCCTTTGTTATAATACCTCTGACAGATGACTGTGGAATATTCGGGAGCAAGGAAATTTCATGACTTGACTTGTTGCACAGGTGGTATCCTGTCACAGAACCATGCTGGAAGTCTCTGAGGTCTTGAGAGCGACCCATTCTTTCACAAATGTGTATAGAAACAGTCCACATGCCTAGGTGCTTGATTTTATACCTCTGTGGTCATGGAAGTTGTTGGACCACCTGGTTTTGTTTATTTGCACAGATGAGCGAATACTTTAGACAATATAGTGTATGATGTTCACTTTTCTGAAGTGAGTCACAAATAACAAAAGATTTTTTTTTTTCCCAGATGTACCTGTGTGTACGTAGCTGATATGTACACACAGGTACACACTATTTGAAAAGGTGTCTCATATTTGCCAGAAAAACATCTTGATGACCCCTAGCCTTTTTTCGGAAAATATTTTGTTCACTGACAAGATTGAAGTATAACTTGTTGAATGGTGTCTGCCGGATTGCATCTGGTTTAATTATAAAATAATTTCCAAGGAAAAAAAGACATCATATTGATCTGGGGTCGAATGCTCACGATGGTTAACAGGTGGCTAGCAGCAGGAGGGCGGGCTGATGGTAAGTCGGCGAGGGATCCTGAGCGAGCCACGGCAGACAGAGGTGACAGATGGATTAACCAGAGAACGGAGGGAACCAGCAGAATCCAGGGAGGGGAAAGCTCGAGCCCGACTTGGTAACGCCAAGGGAGTAAGAGGAGGAATGCCAGAGCAACATCTAAGCGTAGTGGATTCACGAGAGGCTGGTTCGTCGAACGAGAAGTCAAGGCAGGTGAGTATCCAAAAAGCCAAACTAAGAAAAAACAGGAGATCCAAAATTAGTCAGATGTCTGAGAACAAAGACTCACGAGTACAGATTTCCAGGATCAGGTCAGAGGCCACGTCGTACCACGACTGGGTAAGGCTCTGGCATCTTCCATTTGTCTGTGCCTTCCTTAAGACGCCAGTGAATTACTGCTCCAGCGAGCCGCAGGTGTGGACCACGCCCCCCGGCTGACTAGAACCACCTGTGGAGCAGAGTTAGAGCACCAACACACAGAGAACCCTGACAACCTGTTGTAATTGATGGTACCATGGATCCTGCTTACAATCCTAAGAGAGAATGTCTAGCCATTGGTTTGTGACCTCAAGGTCAGCACACTGGGTTATGCAGCCAGACAATGATCCAAAGCCCATCTGCAAATCTATATCTGAATGACAGAAAAAAATCTAAATGATGGTTTTGGAGTGGTCTGGTCAAAGTTCAGACTGCAATTCAACTGAGATGCAGCAGTATCACCTTAACCAGACCATTATTCAAACTCTCCATGTGATGACCAAAAAAAGACATTCTTATGATTAATATAATCATTTCGAGGAAAAAAGAGAAAGAAAAGACTGACAGAGGCAAAACTGCTTGAAATTCCTGTCATGTAACGTGTTTTAAATTTTTTTCAGGCAGAAGATCTAACATAGCCTTCACTCCTCCGTCTCGGATCTCTTCATCTGATCCTTCAGCTCCTCCAGAAAACATGCCAAACTGTTTCGCTGATGTATCATCGCTTATATACACAAACTACAAGAAGATCAAATTCATGATCAGTGCTGCACATCTACCTTATGGGGGATGAAAGACAATAAGAGCTTTTAGATGTAAAATGTCAAAAATAATACATTTTACAATATCAAGTTAGCAACTAAAATGGAGCTGAAATAAAGAGATGTGCAGAGGAATGTTGTCAATGACCAAAGGACTGTTCAACATCCGATCTCTTAAAGGGCTGCACTTTAGACAATCAATCATTTAAAGTAACATCTTGATTCTATTTGCCTTTAAATCATATATAGATGAACAATATGTGTGCATGTTTCTCTTTAAAACGTCATGATACATTTTTTTTCCACATTATGTGTACATCTTTGACATTTAATCGCACTGTTTTGGAGACATAAATTTAGAGTAAGGAGGGAGATAAAAGTACCTGAAAGAAAACATGTAGCTCCACAAAAAAAGTAAGATGGGGCCATCTTACTCTAAAGCAATATCTTAGCACTGAACTACAGTACAGCTCCATAACATCCTTATTCCTAAATCATGAATGATCTATTACGGATTCCTAAATCTGTCATCAACCTGAGCAGTGGGCTAATGGCTGCAATAATATACCAGCCCTGATTTGCTGGGCTCTAATAGTTGCCTTTAAAATGTAGAGGTCAGTAATGGAAAACAGGACAAAGTGACAATTCATCATAATAATTATTATTAGTCATGTTGGAAAAAATGGTAACACACGTGTTGTTCTTTGTGATGTATTATATGAGACAATCACTTGTTTGTTAAACCTTGTATGATTTGAGTCTTTTTTGTTTCCTAATATATCAGTAAATATCAGTTTTAAATTCCCTCACAATTTAAATAATTCTTTCTTTTTTCTTTTATCTGAGTGTTATTGTACCTTTTCTATGTAAAGTTTATCTTCAACACACATTTGTATCTAATGACAGCATCAGGGCTGACCATATCTATTGTCATCCGTGCTAAAGATGTTTTAAAACCCTTAGAATAAATGTAATCTCTTTTTTATTGTAGCAGCATAACCTCACACAAAATAAATCCAACATAAAGAGGTATTTGCTAAAATCACCAGTGGCCCATTATTGTTACCTCTGCTAAAAGTGACAGGTTTTGATTTGGGCCATATGGGCAATTGCCCAGGGTAGTGTTAAAAAGGGGCGGTACCAGTACCACATTAAAAATAAAAAACACTTATCTGTCAGTTGTCTCTTGGACTAATTTTCTGTTATGTCATGAGATGGTGCTCCTTCCTTGATGTTGAGAGAAGAATGATATAGCTTGATTTTCGAGAATCAAGCACACGGCATCACAAATTCTCCACCATACCTAACTGGGAATGAACTGGTTTTTCATACAAATACACCTTGGATTTACATCAAAGAACCCCCCCGAGGAAAAAAATAGCTTCCTTAGCAAATGTTCAATGTGTGAATGTGGGGCAGGAAATAACTTTTCTTGGCATATCTTCTTAATACTGGGTTGGCGTGTAGATACCGTCTAATGCATGGGTCTCTAATTGTAGTTGTTGAGTCCTACTGTAATGCAACTGTAAGATGCATCTCTGTTCCAACACACATTTAATTATAAGACTGAATTACCTCCTCATCATGTCATTAAATTGTAAAGAGTCCTGGCTGATATGTCATCTATTTTATTTAGGTGCGTTTGAACTGGGCTTCATCTAGGCATTGGCTCTGAAGGACTTGAGTTGGCGACTCTTGGTCTAACTGTGCAGTGGTGTTAGGGAGACTCGAAATGACCCTTTTTGATGCAATACTCAAAAGGTGAGATTTTTTTACATCAGTCACCATACTCCTCACTGTTCGTAGTGTTTAAAAATAGTTTAACCATCACGGTGGCCACTGGCTAAAAGAAAGTGGCCTCTGTGTCGTGTGATACCAAATTAAATGACCAAAGTAATTACATTACCAAAGAATAATCAGTTATTACAAATTAGAAGTCCCCAGTAACTCTTGTCTTACTGCAAAATCTACATAAATGCTTTGGTTGCAGAAAAGTCTAATGGATTTTTAGTTTTATATATTAGTATTATATACTTAGTAATGTATACTTTCTTAAATTGGGATTTGATCCCCCTACTAATTAAATGTGTGAGTTTCTGAAAATAGAGTCATATTGTGCATCTGAAATGAAACATGAATCTTTGTTAAGGAGTCTTTTCCCAACAAATGGAGCCTTTACTGTGTGTCAGATCATTACAATTACAGGAATCATATGGAGTCTCTGAATTAAAGGTTGCTAAATGATGTTCTGCGGTAGAATTCTTCACATTTCTGCTGTTAGTCCCTGAGTGTATTGTTCTATGTTTGAAATGTGTAAATGTACATGAACTAAAACAATAACCAGAAGCAGGCATACACATTAGATGTTATTTTCAATTTGTATAAAATCCCAAGTACAATTTGCCCCCCCCCCCCCCCCCCCCACCCACACACACCCACACACACACACACAAACACAGACGCACAAAGTGATCATGTTGCTAACAGCTAATGTCTTCAGGGGGTTGAATCAAGAAGAAAAACATACTTTGTTTTAACATACTTTTACAGCAAGTGCACACACATTAGAGGGCTTTCCTGGTTCTATAATGAGCAGTCATTAATAAGTACAGTAGCAGATGCTTCCTCATCTTAGTCTTAATGTTGTGCAGAGCAATGTAATACAAGTGAGGTCCATTACAACCACAGCCTTGTCATGTTGAAACATGGCAACCACTGTTCAGTTACTCCCCATGTCAACTCTGATTAAACTGTACTAAGGAGTTTTACAGGTTCACCTAAATCTCCAGGCAGACAGTGATTTGCAGAGGCTTCCTGGTCTGACTTAGTGTTGCTGGTCAGTCTACAATTAGAATAAATGTACTACATGTGGTGATGCCTGAATCCCCTCCCAGTCCTTAGCTCTTACTTTTTGGGGTGATCTAGTTTTTTCTTTTGCCAATGAAATAAATAAATACATTATAACAAAAAATGTAAAAACAAAGACAGGATTCATTTATTTAATTGGGGTTATGGGCAAGCAGACATTGTCCCGGTGGGGCGGAGGGTGCACAACAGCAATACAGCAACCCCTGAGAGATGTGATTAAACTACAACTATGCTTTGTACTCTGGATCCTGGGCTGTCACTGTTTTAGAGGAGTAAGAAACTGAGTAAGGTTCCTTTAAAGAAGAGCAGCTCCTTTCAAAGCGAAATGGATGCCACCTTTTCAGTAATAACCAGGAGAAAACAAGAGTCTATATCGGCTCCAGGTGCAGTGGAGACAATTCATGAGTGAGTGGGGATTCAAAATGGATGTGGAGGTTGCACTCTTTCTGCTGGACAGGTTAGTTGATTCAATATAACAGTGACGTTTATTTTGGCCTTTTGTTAGAAACAGGGGAGCAACTACTTGGTCATCCCGGCAGAGACGGCTAGTTTGTTTGTCTTTGTCTCCCTCTCACTTCATCATATGATCTCTGAGTCTGCAGGTCACCAAAAACCATTTCACAAAATGACTGTAGCTATTAGCTATTAGCAGTAGCTTGATACCAGATTTGTGGCGATATACTTGTTGACACTGTCGCATTTATGACACCCTGCGGCTTCTGTAGTAGTTATTATGCGCTTAACAGGTAAGTGGTTTGTAATTAATGTAGCGCACCATTATATCGGCGTAAATGTTACACACTGGGACTTTAAAGCCCAAAAATAAGACTGGACTTTGAATATGCCACTGGACTAAACGTTTTCTTCAGCACAAGATTGTGCCACAAAGTTTTGTGTGACCAAATCCTCAAATGAAGCCAACAAGTTTGTGACCGATGAGAACAAGACCGCAGTGATTTACTGATAACAGTCACTGTTTCTGACTATTAAGACCAATAATGTCAAGTCGCAGTCCTATGTGATTCTTTCTTTAAGGTTTTATGTTTCAACACATCTTAATCTGTTGAATGGGTCACCACCAGGCCTCTGCTTAACTGGATGGCATGTTGAGGAGAGCACTCTGCCATTTGAATTAACTGTACTGGAGCAGGGACACACCTAAAAGATGCAGGACACTGGCCCGGCAAGACGGAAATTGGATGCCATTAATCAAGGCTTTTGCCTTGTGGCAGTTCTTAAAAATAGGATGAGAGGCAAAGTGTGAAGTGTCTTTTGGATCAATGGATTACACAAGGTTTGAAACACTAAGGCACAACATTGCTCCATCAGTTTCAAAGAGATATACACCCTAAATCCTAAGTATAAATCAAACATAGAATTTCAAGTTTTTCCCCAAACATTTCTTCTTTATGCTGCAAGAAGAATATTCCAGACAGAATGATGTGAACGAGCCAAGTGGTTTCTTCGTTTTCTGTCTAATCTTTCTTTTGTTCCCCAACGATGAATATCATCCTCACCATGTGTTTGGCTCTTCGTGCTACATCGTTCCATCCTGAGTGGAGTCCAAGGTTGGAAAAGGAAATAAACAGCAGAAACAAAGCAGAAATATTCTTGACATTGGGAGGATGCTTCTTAACAAATGGAGATGGATTTCAGTTCAGTGATACAAAATCATAGCTATAGAAAATTATAGGCTCTTGGTGTCAGTGGTCTTGGTTGCTGACCAACTTAAAGACCTCTAAAAGCATTACAGGAAAACATTAAGAGGCCTTTTATTTGTGCAATGCCTGGAGGTAGATGAAAGATATCGAACACAGCCATTTCTGTGTATTACAGTTCTGGATTGGCAACCTTTGGCTGAAATCACTTCAAAAGATTTCCTTTATGGATGCAGAAGAGGTTATAAATCACCTAGAGGATTTAGGGAACAAAAAAAAAACTTTCTCACAATGCTTTTTGCAGATTTAGGAGTGTGGGAAGGTAGTGAGAAAATAAGAGAGGGGCTGTCTAGACAGTACAGTGAAAAAGCAGCTGCAATTGGAGGATTTTGACTGACTAAAGCCATTTCTTTCCCTCTTTGTGACCTGAGTGTTAGCTGTGTTTAGTTTAGGAATAGGCCTGCTGTAGTGTGTGTAAATAATGTCTCCCTGAGACAGTGGGCGGGATGGGGGATGGCCAACCCTGTCCCTGTAGACAGGATTCCCACCTTTACTCCATTAACACTCCAACTTAAAATTTACTGTTTGCATCATAAAACTTTTTTAAACAAACATTTGTTTAAAGCTACTTTTAATGAAAACATTTAATAAAAAATTTCATTTTAACATTTTAATCAAAAATATATTTTTTTCATGTAAGAAGAGATCTCTCCTGGTTTGTGCTTAATTGTGCTACCTGATGCTAATGAGAAAAAAAAAAACGACCTACTACACAGCAAGCCGTCAAAGTCTCTTGGTTTTACCTCAGAGTTGAATGACTGAGTTCAGCAGGGAGACCGCCTGATAACATGAAAGAGAAACATCTGTTAGACAGGAATTTATTGGAGATACCGGAGCTTGTTTGAGAACAAAGCATAACAAAGTGTGACAGCAAAAACCATTTGGTGGGCTTGCCTATCTGAAAATGTGTGTGTGTGTACCCAGGTGCTTGGGAGGAGAGCTCAGTGGTAGGAATTCCCTCCTGATAGCGAGAACCAAATGGAGCTGTCTGACTTCCTGGCCGGATGAAACAAAAATATCTGACTTTCTCTAGGGTGGCTGACTTGCTGAGCATGTAGGCTTCTGACTGGATGATTTATCACTCACCTTAAAGCGAGCTGATTGGATAACTTTGACAGTTACTTTATCTTTATCAATCAGCTTTATCAATGATCTTTTGAAAGTGTCATTTGGCATGAGAACAGGGGGTTTAGTGTCTGTGTTTATGGAGCTGGGGTCTGGCAACATGTCGTCAACAGGGCTAAGACAACATGATCACCCACTCAGGTTCCTCACCTTATCTAATAAAAACAATATCTTATATCATGAGAAGCCCAATAATATCTAGCCTTGTAAAAAGAGTTTGTAAAAAGATAGTTGTGCACTAAAAAATGTACATAATTGTAAAAATTGAATTTATTTGAAAGCGTTTAACACACCTAAACCATAGATAAACTTGGGAAGCGTTGACATAATGCTTGGACCCAATCGCAGGGAGGAAGTAAGGCATATCATGTGAACAGGAATTAAAAACCAGCAGGGGACATGAAGAGTGCCAACAAGGATCAATCATTGAAAAGGGGAGGTGGTAAAAGGTTGTAACAGGTGACAGATGGAAATGACAATTATCGGCTGTGAACCAAGAGCTTAAATACAGTGGAGGTGATACTGTGGCAAGAGTCTGGTGATTTTCATTATGCTGTTGATGTACAACTGTGGAGAGAACAGGAGGCTGAGGCACAGCAGAAAAATGACTAGAGAATCCTACAAAGGAAACAGAGGAAAAGCCATTAGCAAAAGCATCACAAGAAAATGGTGACTCCCTAAAACAATAACTCAGTGAGTCTCAAAGTGTGAGGTGTGCTACAGAGCATGCTGCTTTACTATATTTTTATCTTTGCAAGTTGTACTGATATGTAATCTACCAATATTGCAACCTGGACTCGTTTCCGCACAATGCATGAAACAGATATGTTTCCACAGTGACAGGAGGAGGGACAAAAAGCAACAAAAGTGCCTGGATACTCATTGTATTGGCATAGCTCTCGTGAGGCGATTCTGTCCCTGCTGCCTGGGAGGAGTTTATTCACTTGATGGTTTTGGAGCAACACTTTTTCCTAATGTGGAAATACGCGGTCTGAAGCAGGTGGAGGATCTATCTGAGTAATGAAGACATTGTGTCCTTGTTTGGCACAGTACAGAAATTGTGAACCCACTGAGAGAAGAGAAGAGAAAGAGATGAAAGGAGAAACAGAGACATAAAGATCGTACCTTACTTTTAGCAACAGTGACAAACAGTTCTGGAATAAACCGACTTAATATTTCTGACAAAGAATTCGATTGAACTCTGTTCTCTAAAGTGTGGTCAAAATGAAAATGGACATTAATTTCCTTGTCCTTGGTATGAGTGTAAAATACAGACCTTTTATCGCTAGCTATGTTTCACGATCGGTTAAAAATGTAATCGGATTAAATAATTTCATTGCACCGTTTATATGGGCACACAGAATGTGCATTTATATGCACCTGGCTTTAATCACAATATAACACTCTGACATGCGCAGTTATCAAATTCCCCTAAAAAAATCACAGAACAAGAAGTACTTCTGTTGTATCAGGAACCCCAACAGTTTTGCTTTCCGATGTATTTCCGCCACTCGCCAACATGGAAATACGTTATGTTTACGTTGGTCACACGTACATACTCGGGTCAGTTTGCCACATTGGGAATAATTGAGCCTGACAAATGTTTACACGCACGTTGATTGGATTGACATAAACCACCCCTCTCATTCGTAATACAAATTCATCCCGACTGTGATGGCCAAACCCATGGCCACACCTTAAAAGTCGGTACCACACATGCACCTTCACCTTTTCATTTACCAATCAGTAAATGTACACTTTAGTATGCAATCAAACTTTATTCTTAGTTTAAGTACATGTGTTCTATTTGTAAGCGCACACATTTAGTTCACTTTTGTACTTATAGTCAATTATCCATATATTTTTTTGTGTTTTTGTTACTAATCTTTATTTCTTACCTTCCATGGTGCCTGGGAGTTTGGCCAGACAACAGATGGCAGCCAGGGCTGAGATCACCTAAATACAGGGAGGGGAAATTGGACTGTTCCACCTGCTGTTGCTGGAAGGGGGAATTAGTATTTTTCTTTCTTTTCTTTGCATTTCACTTAGGGTTTGTATTTAGAGGTTGGTATGTTTTCATTGTTCTTAGATTAGTTTATTGCCAAACTTAACTGTACTGCTTTGTTTGTCATTTGTGATTGTTTGTTTGGTTTTGATCTGATCAGCCAGTGTATATATACCCTTGTGTGTCATTTCTTTGGAGGTCAGTTATGTTTGGTTGTGCAGTCAGTTAGTTTGGGCACAGTTTGCTTCCGTTAAAGTTTGTTTTTCTTTTTTTGACCTCTTTTATGACTCTGGAACCCACCATTTTTGTAAGTTTGGCTTTTGGGTTAAAAATATAAACCCCAATTTTTGAATAATTTCCTGTGACTCCTCATGCGTTTTACCTCGGTCCACCACACCGACTGAGCTTAATCCGATCATCATATTGTGATTGGCTTGTTTACATGACGCTTTTTTATTCCAATTGGCCGTTCATTCCGATTACTTTTGTACATGTATACGTAGCTAATGTCTTAGATGTTATGTTCTGGTCCGGTTGTTTGTGTATCTGTCTCTACACCCAGTAATTAGGATCACTAGCTGCAACCGCACTCTTCTGCAATGACATGATCAGCTTCATTCAATTCTCCTGTTCTGCTGCCTTCATATACTGGGCTTTCACAATCAAGAGTATTAAAAACTATTGAGTAGATGTCCTGAGTTCTTCTTTGCCTGCTTGCTAAGTCTCAGAGTTTCTCATTTCTCATCTTTTGAATTTCCCTGTTCTCACCTTGCCCTCAATGGATAACTCATTCTGGACATCGACCTGGAAAAACCTTGACCACAAACCTTGCCAAGCTCTTGGGGTCTGTCATATACCAGGACACAAATCCTGCCCAGTGCTGTCAGAGAGAGCCTGCCCTAAACCATCAATGTCTTGCCTGCGCCAGGGCTTCATTCATTATTTTAAATAAACCTTTTGAAAATGCAACACCATGTCAGGCTGAATATCAGTTTTCTGCCTTGTCATTGTATAACACTTAGATTTCCTTATGGTTTTTAAAATATAACATTTGTTTTACTTCAGTTTTTTTGAATACATGAAAGGCTAATGGAGAAGTCAAGTTATTTTGTTTTTCCAAGGAAAGGACAGAGGATAAAAGAACCTAACTAGCTCATATTTTTTGACAAAAGAGGGAGAACCTTCAAAGAAATAATAAATCTGGATTTTCTGCTTTTATTATGTAAAACTTGACCCATACTTTTCAAGGATTGCTGTCATTGTCTCATGAATATGTAATTATTTTCAATTGTAGATGTTATTCGGTTTCCTTCTTAATTATTTTTCGTGTTAAACTTTTCTCCACTGATGATTCCACCGAGACACATTATTTCCCTGGCAGGCCTGTTAACAAACTGTTAAAAACATAGAAGGTGCTGAGTTATTATGTCACAATAGATAGAATAGAAATGAAATGTAAAAGTGAACACAATATTATGACTACAATGTTAGTACTGATGATAATGATTTTAATAAAACAATTTAATACATGCTATAAATAATAAATATTGTGTTTCATAAATTAGTTTCTTGGCAGAAATTGAATTAGGCAAGGATGATGACACTGCTGATTTTTTATTTTTAATGAAAGTGCAGTTCCTACTTAGCTCCTTTGTTTTGAAAAAGCACAATCTCAAGGACAAAAGAATAAAGTGGACACTTTTCAAGAAAGCAAGCAACATAAGCTAATGAGAGAACTAAAGCAAATACTGTATTGATCAATCCTTAACTAAAGTTAAATTTGACCCAGTTTTGTCATCATTTTCAGGTGGTGGGCCTGGAAAAGTTAGTTTCTCTAAAGGGGGGCTTGGCCTGAAGAGTTTGTGTATCACCACTTTAAGTAAACACCAGAGAGCACTAAGGAAACCCTGACCTAAATAACAAAACAGAATTTAAAACATAGGAACCAAAACCACTGGGGCAAAGATAAATTCAAAGTCCTACAGATCAAGTACTGTTTATCATAGAAATGCACTGTTTTATAAAAAAGTGCAGGTGGGGGAGAACGAAATCTGAACACCTCACAAAGTGTTTTAAATAATTCAGGAGTGGAATCCTATTTGGATATGAGGTAGTTTACAGTTTTTCCTGATTGCTTTCATGCAGAAGTCAACTCAAACTCCACATTTCCCAAACAGTTAACACACAGCCCTAAACAGTGGTACTCATAGTCAAAGTGATGTACTTTGTTTGCAAAAGGCTCTGACTGAGGCTAAACATTTGAAATCTGAATCAAATATTACCTTCAAACAACACAACTTGCAACCAAGTGTATAAGTTTTTCCAATCAATCATAACACAATAGACAACAAAACACAGCACTCAAATCAGTGAATCAGTGCAACATTGCTTGTCATTGTCTCCATAGCTTTCTTGCCAGTAGTATTTGTTGTCTTTGTACATAGGCTGTCAAATTTTCCGTCTTGTAAAGAATTAGATCCAAATTCAGAAAAGCTTTGACGTGAGTTTTACTGTACTGTAGCAATTACCCAAACTTCTTCTGTGACTTGAGCCCGTTCAACTATACCTCCACCTAGAACACGGACTCATCTTCTTCAGACCCCTCTACCTCTTACGTACTCTCACTCTCACACTCATTTAACTTATACCTCCTCCATCCATGCTGTTAAAAAGCAACCCAGACGTTTCCAAATTTTACGGCATGCCAATTGGTTGAGTGTCAAATAGGTCATTCAGTTATTTCCTACTGATCTAGGTAGCTTTTAATAGGAAGAGGTGATTCTTGTTTGGTTACCATAGCTAAAGCAAAATATTTTGGACTGCTTCAACGATATGTGTATTTTACACAAGGGTGGGGAAAAAGTGTCAATCCAATGAGAAAGGATTGACACATTTGCAAGAGGTGTCTTCTACTCTGCTGAGATAGTGATAATGAAAACTGAGTTGATCCCAGTTTCTTTAAGCAAGTAAAAGTTGTCATGGTTTTTAGGTGTTTGGCCCACATGCAGGACACAGACGGGAGACAAAAGCAATTTAATATGTTTATTTGGCTCAAGGGTACACGAAGAAGTAATGCTCACTGAGTGAGCCGCCAGCTATGATTGAGACGTCGGGATACGAGACACTGTGGAAAGAAAGGAACAGTTTAAACTGAGGCTGGTACGGGAATCTAAATGTGTGGTGCCGCGCTTACTGCCAGGTATGAGCAACCTATCCGGGGGGAGCGGAGTGGAAGACGGATTCTTTCTCTTGGTGGAAAACAAAAACAGTAGTTTGATCATACATGTTCCTTAAATTCTTCAGTTTATAATGGGATGTTGTAGATGGCACTGTGAGTAGCCAGTTAGCTGTGTATGATGGCTGAAAGATGTTAATTTGCTTACACATCTTCTTCTGATCCTAGCGCAGTTAAAGCAACACAATGTAAGTTTTGACCCAAGTATTATTTTAATTTGAGTTATATTAAATGATTATTCAGGTCAATATACATCACTTGCCTTGTATCAATGCTCCGTGCAGGCTGCCCTTCTCAAAACCCCTAATATGTAACTTGAGAGGGTCAGCTCCATCGATGAATGGTATGAACAAAATCCATTGCTGGGTTACAACAAAACAAAACTTACCTGATCAGACATATTTTTGGTTTTCTGATGTAGGATTTATTCTAGAGGGGTGAATGTGGCTTTGTCTTTACAAGTAACTCCATGACTTCTCAGTCTGCAGGTCCAAAGTGGTCCTCTATCAGATTCCAAAACCTGGAGGGGGACTGTTTAATTTTGTGACAGAGCAGTGTTGCCAGTTGCCTTCAGCAGCGCTAAACCTGAAAGTTACAGGTCTAGAGCCCCCAGTGGCTAAAAGTTACACAGTGCTGCTCTCAAAATAGACAGTAGTGCCTTGGATACCACAGGAGTGACAGCGATATCTCTTTTTCAGCTAATGCGTTTAAATTTGAAACAATCCAAGCCTGTGTTTATGCCTACTTAGCAGTTTATTGCAAGCTCCCTACCGAAGAAGACAGTTAAGCATGTTAACTGGCTAACACCAGCTTGTCAGGCTTCCAACTGGGTGCCATTTGGGTCCTAGAATAGAGGACTCAAATGCAAAACCCAACACAGTTGCCTAAATTCAGCAGTCCTTTAATAGAGTCCAAGCAGAGGTATCCAAATTAGAGGCAGAGGCAAGTTAAAACATACAAACTGAGTCAAAATCCCTAGAAGACAGAGTTGGGATTAAGGCTGGAACACTTGACACAAGGGATGAAGATGAACTGGCAATGGAAGCCTGCACAGGGTGAGGTATAAACAGGCAAGAAAAAACAACAAGGAAGGCAATGAGACACAGGTTGATAACATTAGGATGCAATTGATTTCAGGATGCAGTTTCAGGAAGTGAAGTTGTCTGAAACAAGATAATAAATTCATGCGCAAAATAAAACATGTTCACTGCATGTTCACTTAAATGTTCCTTCACTGTGTAAATCACTACATATTTTATACAACAGCTAACCTGTGTTCCCTCCCTTCTTGTTCATGCATCAGTGCATCAAGATGAACATAACTGTAAAAATAATAATTGTGGTATACTTCTAAGAATTGGTGGTAAAGCAATGTTTAAAAAAATTGCTTTTAAAAATAGTAGTTGCTGTTTTGTTCATTAATAAAAAGCATTTAGATGATGTAATTGATTACTTTTATATATACTTACTGTATTACTGTATTATTAAGATCATAGAACCAATATTGTAGCTATAAATTGTAGCTATAAATTATCTTTTTTAATTTTTGGTACCAGTCTATGCCTAATCTAATGCATAAGAAATGACTCCCCCTCTATGAAATAGAGGTTGTTAAATTATAAACTTATTTTTGTCCTAATATAGAACATGACAACAAACATATACTCCAAACAAACAAAGGGGCTGTCCCAAATACCAACATTGGGTAAAAGAAATGATTAGAATCTGCGTATGACAGTTGAATAATGAAGATAATATACAACTGTTGTCACATAATATCGTAAAATCAGCCAATGCAATCAGTAGATGTTACATGTTCTGTTTCAACAGTGAAATGCATAAACAAAAAGCCAACTAAGGATCAGTAGCTAAGAGCTGAATGGCTCAGTGAAAATAGTTCAATCTGGAGAGACTCACACAGACAAAACAGAGGCAATTACAGAGATTTATTGACATAAATTAGAAAAGTTCTTTGGCATTCGGACCCCGGTATAAGATGTGAAATCTGCGAATGTCTGTGAGCTTGGATGTTAATTTTAGGATTAGGATTAGTGAAGTCTTCCCCCGGGGTCCGGCCACTGGTGGTGGAGGCTGTAGGGGAGAAGTGGTCAGGTGAAGCTTGAGAGCGTGAAGGAGGAGATGGGGTAAAGGAGGGTCGAAACTCAGCTGAAGAGCAGGAGAAACCATGGGTGAAGCGCCTTATAAGCAATCTTTTGAGATGGTAGGATGAGAACTTGATGATTGGCTGGCACGCGGACGCTTGGCGAGGCAATTGCTGGATGCAGGTGCGTGGGGGTGAGTCTTCCAGGTTGAATTTTTGTCTAAACTTTATTACAAAAATGAAAAAAGATAAATAAATAAAGCAAACCTGCTCCTAATTTGATGCTGCAAATGACCACTATAATCATGCTCAGTAAAATGATAAATATATGTTTCAACAGGAATGCTATGTTCAATTTTCTCAGAACAGCATAACAAACATTGGTCTCCTAATATTGCGTTATACTAATTTGGCAAACTTTTCTCTTGAACTGCATGTTTTTTCCTCATTCTTTGGAATTGGACTCCATCTACTCTGGAGGAAGAAACACAAACTGAAAAGCACTGAAATTTCCCACTGCTGTTTTATTTGAATAGTAACAGATCTAGTTTCTCAATCTGGACAAGCTCACAGTACTCTGACAAAAAGAAAATTGTTCCAATTTGTCTGTGTCTTTCCTTTTCAGAGCAGCCGCCAGTCATAACACAGTGCTTGATGAAAGAAGGGAATCGCCAAATCCCTGAATTGATGAAAAAGCCCCAGTTGAATTTTGGTGATGTCTTGCTGTGTGGCCCTATTGTGGTTGGAATGTGAAATACTGATTACAATCCTTATCATTCCAATCACTTAGTGGTAAAACACAAGTATGACCTCCAACTAAGTGGTGTGATGATGGCTCTCCAATGATTTCAGGAAGCAACTTTCAGTTTTTATCAACTTCTTGAAAATGATGATGAAAAAATGCAATCAAACTCTTTTAGCCTCTTAATTTTGTTTCTTCCTTATAGATAAGCATAATAAATAAATAATGAACATATTTCAATGTATGCAGACTAGATCAAAATATGCTGAAATGTACTATATATTCATGTATTCCTGTTCTAAAAATTTAAAGACTGAGAACATATTATCTTTTGTGACAAGACAGAGTGTAATAGGAGCTGAAACAGAAGCCAGATCAAACACTTAACACACTTAAACTGTCCCTCTCCTCACAGATAAGATAGCCTAGTCATGCTCTGTCCACATCATGGGATGTGTCTGTTACTTTGTGTATTCACAGCTGTCATCCAGCCATTTACTTGCTGTCTTTATATTTGAAATACCTAGAATTACAAATTATAGTCCAAAACAGTACATTTTAATATATCTATTTTTTCTTTTCGATCAAAGACCTTCAGTTGATCCATTCAATTCTTCTTGGTGTGTCAACTGAGCAAAGATTACACAATTTTAAACAAATTAAATAAATGTATTATGATATATAATTTAAATACAAGCCGGTGCCATTTTCTCTGTTTTCCGATGGTTTCATAAGAATAAAAATTATGAGGAGCAGATTATGGATGTGCAAGGTCCTTGTATCGCATTTAACTAAAAGGAATGATTTTTCGCTATTTAACGAAGGTTTAAGTTACTCAGAACTGCAACTTAAAATAAAATCTTACATTTCTGTTTCTAGCAATGTTCTTTCAAATAACCGGGGTCAATAAAGAAAGCTATTGTTGGTAGTTAGACAATTAAATTAGGTTTTAGCTTTTGATATTCAGGATTATCTAGCTCTGAGTTGGATAGTTAGGTACTGGATGGACACATCAGAAAGAGCTGTTGTTTTTAGATACTCTTCAGCAAGGTGTTCCACACAGTTAAACGATTGGCACTATTTTTGTACTATATTTGCTTCCCTTTACCACCTTCTATGATTATTTATCCACGGTCATGTTTATGCTGATGATGTTTAGCTTCTTCTCTCAACTCAGTGATATGTTGAAATATGAGTCCTGCAAGGATGTTTTCAATGCAAAAATCTCCCGGTTGGCTGATAACTTTCTACATCTAGCTCAAGACAGAGGGGCAATTCGTACTTGTGCTCCCTAAAGCGTGGTGCTTCACATTGTTGAACTCTGGACTTGCCGTCAACATACATTAAAGCTAAAATTGAAAAAATTGGCAGTAACTTTTGATGACAATCTTATATTTGACTCATATGCCAATAGCCAAGTTTCAAACTCTTTTAATGTGAGAACCGAGCCATACAATATTTAGTGCTGAAATTTCTGGTTTAAGACATGATTTTATTTCATCTCATCTAGACCTGTATTTACAAACCTTTTTTTTACCAACAAAATCTCTGTCCCCCCCACCACTGTAACGCTCCCATAGACATTTTGCCTGTACACACACACACACACACACACACACACACACACACACACACACACACACACACACACACACACACACACACACACACACACACACACACACACGCAGACTTGCGCATCTCATATAAAAAGTCTTGCTTGCGCATAATTAGTAATTTCTTTATTGTTAATATAACACTTTTTTTCTACAGAAACTAAGAGTCTCCTCGATGTTTAATACTGCTTTGTGGAGATATGACTTCAAAATTTACCAGGTTATACAGACTTGCTCTCATTGTGACATTAATCTTGTATCTCTAAAGTCCCTTTTTATGTTTATATGTTTCTAAATATTCATCACAGCAGTTGATTTTTATGTCTTCAGTACCACACTTCCTTTGACAAGCAGGGTTTGTGTAAACTCACAAAAATTAGACTTTATTTTCCCCCAAAATATTTTGTGTTGAATGACACAAGTCCTTTCTCTTCTGATTAAGAACGCTGCATCTGTCTGTTGATGTCTTTGTAAAATAGTGTGTAGGGGTACAGGAAATCCATCCATCCACCCAGTGCTAGTTTGTGTTGTGCAGGGTCATGGGGGGAGGGGTGGGGTTTTTTGTGCTCTCCCCTTCCCAGGGCACCGGGCAAAATGCAATGATGCACCGGTCAACCATTATTTTAGCGCTCCCATAATCAACGATGATCTGGGACAATAATATCAAGCAGTGGAATTTTGCTATGTGACTGCTGTTGTGATCCATATTTGATCCCTATATATCCTTTTTAGGCCTGACAGGAGCATTTCTGGGTCATTCCCTCTTCTCCCTCTTTTCAACATATGACCCTAAAAAAAGCCCATCAACAGCTGTAACTCGCTTTTCATTTGCTGGCTGAATGATATGTGTGTCAGCTCTGTCTGTTGCAATTGCAACATCTTGCATTTTCAATCATGCACTAAGACAGGAGCCACCTTTTGTGGGGACCACATGGATTTTCAGTACAGACCAGTGCAGACAAGTAAAAATTCCTACCTTACTGAATGAAGTTGACAAAATAGCATGTTGATGGTAACGTCCCCAATTAAACTGTGTGAAGTGTATCCCCAAAAATCCTGACAGAGAAATATTTTCAGACCTCCAAAGCCCAGGGTGCATTCACTTTTATAGTAATCTCTTACAAAATTTAGCAACTATGTAAAAGAAAATGGCTTGCTGAATTTAAGCTTTTAAAAGTTTTTTTTCAATGTTAGTCCCAGATATACATAACCAGCCAATATACCTTCTAGGTAAAAGGTGGATGTTCTGTCATAATCTGTACATTATTTGAATTGTCTGTCTGAATATGCATTCATATGAAACTCTAGCTGCAGCTTTAAGTGCAAAATGTTACATCTCTGCGCTATATGTAGGTTCTGGATAACACTGTAATCTGTCATTGTGATCCATATGGAGAACAAGCTGAAGGTTGCAACATGCTGGAGCAATCAGCAGTAAGTATTACAATGTGCATTGTACTGTAGTACTGGATCAAAGATGATATTCCCACAAGTGATTTCCAAATCCATAGCGATATGAAGAAAAAAAACTAAGAAATGTTACACCAGTCAGGTGCTTTAGATATTCACATTACATAGGGAAACATTTTGTAACTATTAGTTTGACCACCACAAATTTGTCAAGAGACAAGACTGAAAAACTATTTCTGTCTCACAGAGAAAGAAAAAGCAATTAGAAAGATTTAATGACATAAATCAGAAACTTGGACCCCGGTAGAAGATGTGAAAGCTGCAAATGTCTATGAGCTTGGATGGTCATTTTAGGATTAGGATTAGTGAAGTCTTCCCCCAGGGCCCAGACACTGGTGGTGGAGGCCAGAGGAGATAAGGAAGCCAAGTGGAGTCTCCGAGTGTGAAGGAGATGGGGTGGAGGTGGGTCGAAGCTCATCTGAAGATCAGGAGAATCCATGGATGTAGAGCTTTATAAGCAAAGTCTTTCAGGATGATTGGCTGAAGAAGAATGAAGATTTGGCCCAGATTGGCTGGGGCACAGGCACGTGACGAGACTATCATGGGATGATGGGGCACCTGGGGTGAGTCTTCCAGTTTGAATTTATGTCTAAACTTCATTTGAACAAAGACTGTTCACAATTAAACATATGTCTCTTCAAGTATGCAACAAAAACCTTAAATTATGGAACATTTGAAACAGGAAAACAATGTTGTTCTATAAAAATGGCTAGTAAATGATAGGGGTGTACTTCAGCTCACTTGCTGAGATGATGTAAGATGTTTGGTTTACAAGAACGGGACAAGTTTATATTAATACCTTTCAAAAAGCTAGGAATCACCTTTTTTCACAAATCACAACTGAATGTAGAATAATCCCATCAAGATTTGACTAATCCATGCATTCCATTATTGCTTGTCAGTTTAAGATTTCCTTGGACCCAACATTACAATTTAAGGCTCCATTTTTGCGCTTTTATATCTAAAATGCTTTGTGAATCTCAAAGTACAAAAAGGCAATCTGGACAAATTACAAAACTGTCAAACAGCCTTTTTTTTAGTTTAGTGCTAAGAAGGAATTCAGTAGCTCCTGCTAATTTTAGCATCATTAGCAGGTAATGGTCTTCTCATTTGAAGTAGTTTTACAGCGCTTGCAGATTGTTTGCATCTTTTTTAAATTGAGTTCATGAATGCTGAAAGTGGTTTAAAAGTGGTGGAGGCTTCTTAAATATTTTTGTGTTTTTTTAACTGTGTTGTCAGCTAGCAGATTAGGCCTCAACAAAACAGGGCAATCCAATAAATGTACTTCCTTGCTTGCTTCAAAATAATAGTCTCAAACATAGAGACAGGGTGTCAAGCCTAAAGCTTGCATCTCTACACCAGGGTTCCATAATAACAATTCTAATATGATAAGGTCTTGTTACATCCCTAGTAAAGTCAACTTTCTGTAATTTTATGTATACAAATTGTAATACAGATTGTACCTTAAGTCTTGCATACTGAAGTTTTGAAAGCAGCTCGTTTGTACTCACAGCAATACATTTTTTAGACAAAACACTCCCTTAGTTTGTTTTATGCAACTTCAGTGACCAATGGATTTGTTGTGTTAGTATCATTACCACAACTGCATCAGTTCATGAAGTCTTAAAAGACTTTCTGCTTGTCCAAGGAATATTAATGCAAGACTGAGTTTAGAGAAAGACTTGTGATTGTGGTTGCATGTAACTGCAATTAAGTCTATGACAGCAAGTCATAGATTTTGGTGAATTACGCTCTATCCATGCCAAGCAACTCAACGAGCGGAAAAGAGTCAGCCCCGATCTGCCAGGCCTGTGGGAGAACCAAGTGGGTGGCTAAGAACAGAAAATTACTTACTGAGGGCATGAAATTGCCTTGTTAAGATCAGCAAGGCCACATTGCGGCTAAAATCCCAGTCATCCACATTAATCTTATCTCTTTACCATTGGCCAACATTTCACACAGCATGTAAAAATACTGATTTACTCAATCAGCTGCAAGGTGCCTGGTTAATAAGGTGCAGCAACTCAGAAACAAACTAATTTTTCAGATAGTTTAAAATCGACTGAAAACATCCCAGATTCAAAACTGGGAAAAGCTGCATCCAGCTATGATGTCATGTTCCAAAAATAACAGACAACTCTAATCCATGAGTTTTCATAAGTATTCTATAGGTATTATGCAGCAAATTAAAATGCAACATCACAAAGCAGAAGGGTCTTGGGGTGTGGGACGATGGGCCTTGAATGTTCACCCTTCAAACATGCACCTCAGTTTTAATACAAAAAGTCAATTCTACCAAATCATACAGACAGGCTGGTCAAAATGTTTTCTATCTAAAGAAACCCAGCAGACTGCATCGAGTTATTGACTTGCAGAATATACTTCTCCTGGATGAGCGTGTAGCAGCAGTGGACAGTGGCTTGCTTGTATTTACAGCAGTCCCACATACTGTACCGAGCATGCATGTAGTGACAGTAGAAAGGAAGTTTCTGCAGGTCTTGCCATATTCTCTTATTGTTCTTTGCCACGTGGATTTTGCCATATCAGTTCACTTCTCCATGCTCATATTTGTTAAATGTTTTTTTTCATGTTAATGCATTTCTACACTTCTATCCTTCTAGCTATACAATCATGGGAAACATTGCTGACTCGAGAAAAGTTCAGAAATACGGTCTGCACAAGGCCAGAAAACCACAGAAGGTGTTTGCTAAGGGAGATGTAATAAAGCATATTCATAGAGAGTTGAGTGGAAGGAAAAAGTGTGGTAGAAAAAGTTGTTTTGTAAACACAGAACTTTTGTTTGTGATCTTTGCCTGAGTCCCCCATTTGATGCTTTTCCACCAAACATCATGGAAACTACAAAAACTGACACATTTTTGAATACCAACAATAGATAACAGTACTTTTCTGTTACTATTATAGTTTAGTAAGCATATATAATTTAGCAGGAAAAGCTTACATTAGTGGCAAGGAATCTGATGTGCTTTAGCCTCCTACTACAATTCTGAGTAGCAGTTGTGGTCTTATTATTCCTGATGTCAATTACTTTTGATTACTTTTGACATTATTTCAAAGGCTATTTAACAATAATTAGATCCAGAAATCACCCATAACTTGATCCAAGCTCATAGTCAAGTACATACTCTTTATTTACCCATTTAGAGCATTGAAAAGATTTATTTAAACATCATGGGTCCACAAGGGGGAATGCCATTACAGAAAATCCCATGTTCCACCCAGAGGACACGATAAGTGTCTGCATTTAAAAAGCAGCAAACTACTGTGTTTCTTGGCAGAAAAACAAAAAACAAATTTCAGTCTAAATCCTGAAAACAGAAGTTTGGCCAGAGGCCCAGAAGCATATGCAACATATGGTAAACATGATGAAGGAGCTGCAGAGCAGAGCTATACGCGTGTCAAGGAGAATGTAGTACGCGACAGAGAAAAAATTATGATGCATCATCCATTGAATTAATACATAGAAAAAATTATTCAGCAAAAGAATACTTTTCATTAATAAGTCAAATGCATGTGGATCTAGAAAATCTTGTGTTTAGACAGAAAATACTCAGGAAATTTAGTGGAACACCCTTTTTGAACATGACTGTCTGCCTCTTTAGCACATTTCTATGAGCTGATTTATTAAACTGGACACATATTGTCTTTCAACATCAGTCAGCTTGTGGGCATTCTTCTGTTTATATGTACCATAAGTACATGCCAAGTGAACATTTTGGGAACTTCATGATTTAAACCAAACGTTTCAAAATAACCTTTTTTTTGCCCCTTTCCTTGAGTAATATGCAAATGTTTGATTATTAGCCGATGGCAAATTAAAGGGTTAGTATAGATTTTCTGAATTGGGCTGCTATAAAGTGGCAATCGATAATAATTCCTTTACCTGTAGCGTAAAGATCAAATATGACTGGCAGCTGGACTAGGACTCAGACAAAGATTTTTAAAGAAGTCATAATGGATTGAGATGTATTTTTGCATTTATCTGTTTTTCTCCCATATTTTCTTCTCAGAAAACATTGTTAAAATAAATCAAATCAAGACAAATAATTTTGCAGAGACACAATGACATTGTGTCTTTCACATGACACAATGAACTGACTCTAAATCCAAACAGTACATCTGCAAACGCTTAAAGACAACGTAAACCTGAAAAAGATAATTGCTGACTGAACTGTTTTGCCTCCAATTTAGTAAAATTGTTATATGAATATCAACACTACTTGAAGTACTGAAAAATGATTATCCTCACAAATGAGATGCTGTAGGTTATACATTTCTGCCAACTCTTTTGTCCTTACACTAATGTGTTTACGCTGTCTACGCTAATGTGTTTAGCATTTCACTGAGAAAACTATGAGTCAAATGTGCCTGTTATTAAGGATGATTACAATATACAGAAGACTATTGAACAAGAAAAAAAGCCTATTTATGAGTCATTATCTCAGAGGACATGCATTGTCAGTGATAGACTCTGATATAGTTGGTTTCCCTAAGCATCTTAGACCTCCAAAGCAGTAAATGACTAAGACGTGCTGTACAAAGGATGACTCTGTATAGCCAAAGGTTGTGCAATATCTGCAGTTTAACAGTGTTTGTCCCAGGGTTTTCCTTCCAAACCAGATGGGAGACATAAAGACCAAAGTCAGGAATTAAAGTTGGAAAGAAACAAATGGCTAAATAGGGTTTGGGGTAAACAGGAAAAGAGGAAAGTGACAAACTACGACCTGAAAGAAGACTTGAAAGTGTTAGCTGGTTTACACAGTTTCAGAGGAAGGAATAGTGGGGGGTGACTCGGGCAGCGAAAAGCAGTGTGTGTGAGAGAGAGTCACTGGTAGGAGGCCGCAAATGTCAGTGCAGGGGGTAAAAGCTCCATACAAATTAGGCAGCCCCCTAGGAAGATTAGTTATTTACATACCTAGATGAGGACCTGATGTGGGAGTAGGAGAGGAGAAAAATGGTTAAAAGTAGCAGAAAAAGGAGAAGAGGTCAACGTGAAAGCAGAGATTTGAATGGATGGGGATAGATAAGGAGATAAGTGAGCTACTGATATAGAAAAAAGCAAGAGAAAGAAAACAAGGGAGGGGTGACATGAGAATAAACGGAGATAGATAAAACACAAGACTGCTTAGGGATGAGATTACATTAATACATGTTATATGAGAGGACTTTAGTCACAAAGTTCCTAGAAACAGATTAATCTGTTTTGGTATGTGTTAATAAATAAAACACATTAAGTTATTTGACCTTTTTCCTTAGAAATATGGAGCTTTAAAAATGTATTTTCCCTATTACAACTATTTTCTGCGTTATGTTTTTTTCTTACACTTCCATGTTTCAGATCTATGATGAAATTCTAATATCAGTCAAGGATAATCTGATTCAATCCAAAAAGGTAAAGGATAATTTTATGTGTTAGGAGAAAAAAAGCTATCCAAAGCAATTTGGCCCTAAGTGGAAACATAACTGTCCCCTTTCTAAATTCGTGAGTTAACCTTTTTTTTGGTTTAGTTTTATGGCAGCAACACCCAGGCCTGTATATCTCAAGACCTCCAGAATCAAGAGCTCTCCTAAATAAAACCTTTCTGACAATATGAAGCAGATTAAATATCTTAAAAAGCACTTCATCATGCCTTAAATTAGCATAAGACCCACTTTCCACTATTAGAGAAAACATGGAACAGTAGCCATGTTTCCATCCAATTGCCATGTGAATCTGGTGCAAACTTTTAAAATGACCCAAAAAAGAAAATGTGAATCAAACATGTTTCCATCCACTGGTTTAGAATGAATTAACTAGGAATTAACCACCACAAAGCGTAATTTCGTCCGAAATTGATGTAATGCACAGCTGTAATAAAGAGGAAGCGGGGGTTCCAAATTAGCATGGACCACACGTCTAAAAAAAAAAGAAAGGAGAAAGGTTTTCAGGAATGTGTTGCTATCAGGCAAGTTGTAATGGTTCTGTCATGTCAACTTGTAGTGGCGATGTTACATGCAGTCTGGAGACGTTGAGAAAGAAATGCAGTTCTATGAGCGTTTATAGAGATATCCAGGAAGACAATGACAGCAGAAACAGCTGATCAGTCACATGCTACCTCAGAACTTATTCAGGAAATGTGTTTTCATCTCCCGTTTTGCACATGAACTCTTTTCGCAAACTCCAAACACCACCTCAAGCGACTGTGAAAACATTTTTTGCAAAATTGAGGAAGGTGATAAACCACCAAGAGTAAATAAATTACTTACCTAGTTTACTTCAAGAAGTCACAAAAAAACAGAAGATCTGAAGCACTACTGGCCTCACTTGCCCCAGTGAAAATCAGTGCTCAGGATTCAACATTATAAAAGTAAAAATATCATCCTTGAGAGAGCGCTAAAGTGAAAACTCAAAATGGACCCTAAGGTCCATTCCACAAGCACCCAGAAACATCTAAATTATCCTGAAGACTCTGCAAAGAACATATTCTTTGGACTGGGAAGGCAGATTAAACCTTTTAGAAGGTGTTCATCCCGTTTTCTGGGGTAAATCGCTGTACTGACAGTCAACCTTGGTCAGGCTTCTATTCTGCTATTTTCTCCAGGATGTGAACGACTTGCCATAACTGATGGAACCAAGAAATCTGTTCTTCACTAGAAAGTCTTGTAGGGATATCAGACCAGTCAGGGTCATAGCTAAGGTTGTGGAGTGGCTCGGGCAGCTTGAACTTGAGTCCGATAGATGAGATATGGAAGTGAAACCTGGCTGTTGATGTTCACAAACCCTCCAAAATGGCTGAAATAAATGTTTGTTTGAATAAATTCCTTCCATTGATAAATTATATCCTCACCTGAAAACTGCATTTACTATTTACGCAGGTTACAAATTGCCTTATAGTTAAATTAGTTTGATGATCTCAAACATTTGTTCAGGACAAAACAGTTAAAAAAACAAAGAAAAATCTATCTATGAAGGGGTAAATACTTTATCTCCTTTACTATGGGTTCAGGTTACATAGAACATGTTTCTGCTACTTGGTGAATGATTGCTCAGTTACATCCTAATCACATAAACAACAATTTCAGCTCTTGAATAGTGTTTTATATGATTTCATTAAGTCTTCCTTTTTTTGGAGTTTTCATTATATTTTAATAAGCACAAGTCAGTGCTGTCCAGTTAGCTCGAGGAATCTGTCCTTTGGCAAAATAAAATCCCAATATTTAAGGTGCCATCCTTTTGGTTTGTTTCTCAACAAGATATGTGTAACCCAATTATGTGAAAGTACAGTACATCCTTTAGCTTCTCATGCTCTCCTGGAGGGGGTAGAGTACATGTGAATATAATGAAATTATAGACCAGCTGTCTCTAATGGATGGTGATGGTGGTTTTATTACCATAGTGTCAAACTGGTTATATAGTCTGGGTTTTATCAGCACAGAGCTGGCTGGAAATGCCCAAAAGTGACTGCAAACTAACATAAAAACAAACGATAAATGATGGTCTACCTTTTTATTGTGCCATTTAACATTAACCAGGGTATAGAAAGTGCTGTTTTGCTGAAAACATCTGGCAGAAAATGTTTAACTGGCATGTCGTCCTATTTTAAATGGCACAGTAGTCCCTGGTGTTCATTGGCTCTTGTACCAGGTGGCATTGATTGGAAACACATCACCTAAGTTGAACAAACAAATCATCCATCAGGACTCAAACACTCAGCAAAAAGAGCATAAACATCTATTTTTTCTACACAGGCATATTTAGCTTACTTGCTAGGTTCTTGGGAAGCAGTGAAAGGAATTGATGGATGTTAGCATCTGCCACTGGCTAAATGCGTATAAATTTGTAAAGTAGTGGGACAATTCAATTATCCTTAGTTTCTCTGAAGTATGTTTATCAGCTTTGACAAGCAATGACTCAAAGTAATTTTCTGGTGAGGCAAAGGCTTCAGCAGTGCTCAATGTACTGAGAAACCAACTTTAAAGTCTGACCAATGACCAAGTTGTTTATTTCCTTTTTTCTTTTTTGTTCAGTTTTTTTGTTTTGGAGGATGTTGTAGCATACACCGTAATGTGGACATCATTTTATTACTACTTTTCATCAGTTGGTCACTTTTATAACTGATCATTTCCAGATGAAAATAGTACTTTGTCTAGTCCCTACATATTGATATTCAACTTAAATGAAAGGTAAAACTCAAGTTTCTTTAAGCAAATTTGATGTAGTCCACCTTTAGTGTGAGAAAAGATATTAAATTATAGTTTGGTAAGCAGAGTGAATTTGATACCATTATCTGTCTGGATTTCTTAAGCCTGTTAGGTGTCATCAACATCTAGCCTTAACAAAGATACTGGAAAGTTTGTTCAAACCATCTCTTGCCCTCCTATTTCAGGACTAACAAAGTTGTTAAAACCAGTCTGAAGTGTTGTAATTTTATAAAAACATTAAAAATTGAGTCTTGCTTGCCCATCTAACTTAAATAGAGACTGTGTTACTAATGTTTTACAGGGATGCAGGGACGTCCCTCTTCACATTTTATGTTTTCAACATGAGGGTACAGATAACTAACAGATTTGGGAAGTCTGTAGCAGGCAGATGGATCCATCTGACAGCTCTTTGACAGAAAAGCTTTGCTGTAGACTGTGTCAATCTGCCTTAAACACATTCCACATGGTTACCAAGTAAACGGACCGAGATCTTTGCTAGCAAATCCTGCTGGCAAATGAAAACTGTGAAACCGTACGGTCTCCTCAGAGTTTTCCTTGAAGCTTGGTGAAATAAAACATTCTTAGAATCCACCAGTGTTCTCATATAAGTTTATTATTCCTTTTCTAATGCCAATACAAAACTGTTTAAATGAAGTGAAGAGCATGAAACAAATATTTTAATATACTGTGCCGTCAAGTTCTTTTCAAGTAACAGTAACATTGGAGTCTTAAACAATGCTGACTCATGGGTTTTATTACAAAATTATTTTTCTTTCAGCAACTCACCTGTAATGTGATGCGATCTCTTTACAGCAATCACAAAGCCTTTCATTCTCTCTACAGCTGACTTTTCAAAGGCTGAATCAGGGAGTCGAAATGTGTTAATCACTCTTTTTACAGATCTTAAAGACTAACCTACTTTACCTTTTCATGTTCATGATGATTTGTCTCTGAGCAGCCTTCCAAAAGAAAACATTTATCTGAGGAGTAAGGACTTCAATGGCTGTTTAACTCTAAAAACAGGTTGGAATGACATCAACATACTATGACTTTAAATAAAATATATTCAGTGTGACTGTGGGATGGCTAAGGTAACATTGGACTCTTAAACCAAGGTTGAAGTCACAAAACAAGGTATATAAACAGGTTTATTTGTTACAGGTAGCGTTCTGGCTGGATGTCATTCAATATGTGTCAGATTTATTTAGGGCTTTTAATAAATTGTTTGAGTCTTTTTATGGTGGTTTCTGTAATGATTAGTATGAACAGAACCTGATATCCGAGCCAGAACATGGCATTGCGTTTTTAAAAGGTTTGTTGCAGAGTTGGAGACGGTAACAGGCAGACAGGTGATAACAGATGACAGCATATTGCTCAGAAAGGCTGACCAGCTGATGATGACAGAAGCAGGCTTGAGCAGGGGATGATTGAGGCTTGCTGAAGACAAGAAATATCCAGAGGGGAAAAACTAGATCCAAAACCCAGAGATATTCAGAATCCTCCCCAGAACAGGCTGAGCGAACAAAGAATCCTACAGGGAATCACTGAAAGCAAGCGGCGTGCACAATCACTAGAAAGCCAACTAGTGAGGGCAGGGTGAGCACAGGATAAATTGGCTGAGCAAAGACAAAGGGGAGAACACATGAAGGCAGTGAGAAGCGAGACGATGTGGTGGAGAATGACAATGGGAGGCAGATTTAAATAGGTGCAGTAGCAGGTGAAAACACTTGGGCCAGGTGAAACTGATTAGGGTGAGCTGAGCGTTGGCTGAGAAGCGTGGAGCTTGGAATGGAGAAAAAAGAGCCAATTAGTCTAAAAAACACAACGGCCCAAATCATGACAGTTTCATTTCAATGCAAACTAAAATAACTGGAATTTTTTTTTTTTATTTTGCTTAAAACATTTACTTTTAAAAGCCTTTGTCCCACATCAGCACAGATGGAAACATGTTTACACTTTGGAATATGCAAGGTACAATGAAATTACTGATTTAACGGAAATGAATTAAATATAGATTGAATTGTGCAAAATAATTAAAAATGTTTCTGTCCACATTTTGCTTTTTTAAACTGGTTTAGTTTAGATAACAAAAAACACAAGATCAACAACATTTGGAGAACTCAAATAAAAAGGGGTTACCAGGGATATTCTCAATATCCCAATCATAGGAATTTATCCAAAGGTGAAAAAATATTGAATTTTGCAATTATGATACAGGTTTTAAGTGCATGCACACAAGTATTAAGGCATACTGGTTGTCTTTAAGTAAACACAATTCTACTTATAAATGCACTCAAATGTTATGTACTATGTATATATGTTATTGTCAGGTATGTGGTTCAGGTCAGCTGTGGTGTAAGGTTGTTCTTACCTTTCTCCTGCAGGGTGTGACAGGTGGACGCCGGCAGCAGGTGTACTCTATCTCCGCAAAATCAAAAGGAGCATTTAAGGCATCAGAGCAATAGCTCACCTGAGCGGTACCTGACCTGAACCTAGTTTGTTCCTTGTTTCATGTTCCAACCACTTACCAATTACTCGTGTCTCTCCTACTAGATTCACTCCTATTCCCGCTCAGCCTCACCCAGCCTTTCCTCAGTCATCGTCATTCTGGTCCTCTGAAAGCTCCAAATCCCTCGTGTTCAGCCGACCTGCCACTCCTCCTCTCCTGCTGGCGTCCTGCTAACCGTCTGGCCTATCCAACCTCCGTCGTGGATTGCTCCATCAAGCCTGGAACCACACATCGGTCTGTCACCAGTCGTCCCAGCTCGACTGGGTAAGTCAACCTCTGCCGGTGCTTGCTCTCTCTTCTCTCTTTGATCACAATCCTTGACCAGAGCCTTCCCAGCTGGCCAGACTCACTCACAACCATATCTCCCCTGTACATTCAGTAAATCACCTTTTACCATGCTTTTTGCTGGCCATTTACCATTTTACGGTAAATGGTAAATGGCTTGTACTTGTTGGGGTCGTCGAACTTGATAAAAGTACTACACACTACAGTCATTCACCCATTCCCACACACATTCACACTCTAACAGTGGTGAGCTATGTTTGTAGCTCCTGTCAGCTATATTTGTAGCTCCGGGCCCTCTGACACATCTACACATCTATCAACTAATTAAAAGCAATTTACTGTCTTAATCTTCTTAATTAACAGTGGGTGTGGCAGTGCATCCCTCTACCCTCCCAAAGTCACTCACAGGCATCCCAGTCCGGGCACAACCGTCCCTCCTAGCTGCAGTCAGAGCAGATATTCACCCCTTTGCATCATGACTGCCATTGAAACATAGATGGGTGAAGCTGGTGCTGAATGGATTGTTGATGTTTTTTGTCATCTCTTGAGGGGATCACAAGGGTAAAAATGACTAAAAGCCTCTCTTTTGCCGGTCCAAAGTCCAGATAGAGGAGGATGGTTGGAATTGTGTCATTAAAAACAAGAAAAATTACATTGTGAATTATTAATAACTCAAAGCAGTGACTCCAGTGACTTTTTGGATAAGGAATTAATATTTTCCTAACTAAGGAATTAGCAATTCAGCTAAGCATTTGTGGATTTGCAAACGAAACTTCAGATTCAAATACATTTTTCACAAAACAATTTTTAATTGCTGTTCCAAGACTATTTTCTTTCTTTCTTTTTTTGCATTGATTGTCTGAAATAGAAACAAGTCAGTTCATAGAAGGCAAGCTAAAAATGCACGTCATGAAGGAATCTAAATGAACAAAAACCAAGATAATCCACTTTATCCTTTAGTTTTGTGTTTTTCCAGATGTAGGATTTCAAAATATCTACTTCTGCCCCTTCACCTACTTTGTGTTCAGTTGACTGTAGGAGTCTAACAATTGTTTGATTTTGCAATCATGTATTGTGGTGACCACTGCCAGTAGTTGTGTAATAAGAGAAGACATTGCATGAAATTTGGAAGTAACGTGTGTTTTGTTTTTGGATTCTTAAAAGTTAAATGAAAATAATTGATTCAAAACAGACCAAGTACTTGTTGGACATGTCTTGAGCTTCTTCTCTCCGGTTTTCTTTCCTCTGGCTTCCAAGCTGGTGTCACTCAAACTCACACTTGAACATGTCTTTACCAACTAACCCAGATGGATTCTGACAAAAATGAAACATGCCACAGTTATGTGTAGCAGTGTAAAATAAGTGAGATTAATGATGAAATACAATCTGATTTTAATTTCAGTTTAGGACAACTGTTTTTAAACTCAAGCTGTCTGAAAAGACAGGTGGCATGACGTGCTGGTTTCATTCCAGATGCAAAAATGTGAACGGAAAATCAATAGGTCTGCTACAATTTTTAAAAAAGCTTTCTCATAAATATGGTGAAAACACTATTTTTATTATATCATTGTCAAAGCTATATGCGAAATAAAAACATGAACTTGAAAACCCATTTCATCTGTATGAATTTGCTCTGAGTGTGCTGTAAGAGCTCACGGTGAGATGCCAAGCCTTTTGTAATTCCCCTTAAACCTGCCATCTCCAGCTATTTAGGTCGTGCCTACAGCCCAGTGATCACTGCTCCATGCAGCCCCAACAACCTAAGACAAAATACCCAAGTCTCAGGGTTGATTACGTTTTCTTGCTCGCAGCCCTAGGTTTCCTTCCCAGTTAAGCAGTAGCTTACCTCAATCCAAACAAGGCCCTTGCCAGTGTGAAACAGGGTGCACTTCATAAAAAGGTGATGTAAGCCGGCTACACGGACAGACGGCTCTCTGTAGTCTGGGTGTGTGAATGTGAGCGCCTGTGCATGCATCCGTGGACGTGTGAATGTTTTGTATGTGTGCCGCTCTGACCCAGTCTCCATCAACAGAGTGTTTTCAGGAGGTTTCAGCGTGCTTTGAAGTGATCTCATGGGAGCCATTAGCCAAAGCCACTGGCCCACTTGAAGAAGAATGGCATCATGGAATGGAGAGGGGTGACAGCATTCAACATACACGTTTCTGGATGACAGAAACGGTTAATGACTGCTTTCAAAGCATGTCTGGAGCCATTGGAGAACTTGATAGTGCGCTGTGTTTCAACGAGTTTCCTCCGTGTAAGGCTATCATGAAAGATTTCATTTTAAAACATTGTTGTAAACATAATAATAATGTCCTTTAAATATATGACAATACCAACTTCCAGTCCAATATCTACAGTTCGCCGCACATTTGAATACTAATTGTGAGATATACACTACCGTTACCAAAAGTAATTCCTTGTACTTTTCTGCTTATCCACAGTTTGGAATTGGCATCCATTTTTTTTTTGTACCTTCCTTCCCATCTATCCCCAAGCGTTTCTGGGGAGAGCATGCAGGAGGAACCAGAAGAGAGGCACTCTTCTCATGGCATGTAAGTCCTTTGTCAGACGGGCATTGTGAACTGCACTTTTGTCTTGTTGAAAGACCCTGTAATCACAGCACAAAAAAGGGCCCTCAGTTTCCACATACCCAGCTACAGTTTGACACCCCATGTTTAATCAGTGGGGAATCTTCCCAATGTGGCATAAGACTAAGCATTGACCTCAGTCAAACTTTTGAGCTCCTAATGTCTGTGCAAAGGGCAAAAGCAGTCCCATCAAATATGACACCCTAGAAATAATGACAAACTTTTGGGTTTTCAGTTCAGTTGCACTGTGTGGCTATGTGGTTTAGAGGAGGGGAAGTATTGTAAAAGCAACAAAGCCCCTTTCTTTCCACCAAAAAGTGATGGATCAGAGAGGTAAATTCGTCCATTATGTAATCCCAATGTTGACATCTCTAACTGTAAGAAACCTCTATAGTTTTCTGTAATGTATCCTAGCTGACTTTACACACTGTCAGATATGCTGCAAGAACTAGCTTTTTCAGTACTGCCTCAAGAAACACCTGAACTGCTAATTTTCCAGGAAGCAGCTCTACTGCTTTTTTTCTGTTTTAAAGTAGTTCCAAACTGCTGACATATAGTGTTAGCAACACTAGGCATAACACTTTTAATGTGGGACTCATGCAAAACCTGGAGCACAAAAGGTGTTTGGGTGCAGTCAGTTAGTTCAATGCGGATCATTGAAAAATGCCATGATCGGGACGCCAAGCTGAAACTTGGGATCAGATATTCTTATAAAGCGCAACATTTATTTTATTCACTTAAGATGAAAACTGCTACTTCTTGGAAGTTTTACAGTTTATCATGACTCTGGGCTGAATAAAATTGCAACTTTAGTATGCAGATAACACTCTTTGGTTGAAGCTTTTGGACACAGGTAAAAATGCCGAAACTATTTAGATGACCTAATCTAGAGGTAACAACATCCTTTGTCTGAAGCTTTCTAAAACATCTTGCTTGTTTGATTACTGGATAACTTTTTGAAGTCTTTTCACTGTCAGATTTGTTTGGTTTGTTTTCTTCCTAGACTCGCTCACTTCACAATGAGTCCCTCTTTGTCTCTCGTCTGCTTCCAATTTCTCATCCACCTTGTCATCATCCCGTTCCCACATCCCGCCAGCTCTCTTCCCCTTAATCAAATGCTCTCTGATTGAGACAGACATTTTCTCTCACACATATGCTGTTACTCACTGAAAATTAAAACATGGGATTAAGGTACCACACCCCGATAGTGTCACGCCTTGATTGATTACGCGTCACTGTGGTGTTTGCTCTGGCTCATGTTCCAACAGACACAGTTGGTAAACCTTCATTTTTGTCATTGGGTGATCCTGACAAAGTCAATTTGGCAGATAAATTTGGACCCACGCCCTCACATGGATAAACCTATAAATGATCTGGATGTGCTGATAGTTGAGTCATTAATTTCAGTTATTGAGAGGCCAATAAAATTATGTTCCTCTTTGTTCTTTGTGTATTTCACTTGGCTCAGTCCTGACACTACATTTCCTAATCATTTTCATGCAATCTTTGAATAATAAATCTTCATCTGCATCATGTTCAAGAAGTGTAGCATATTAAGAACAGCCTGACTATTCAGTGTTGTTTTCACTGCTTCAAAGAAAGAGGTATTATACAACTAATTATATCATTTCCAGTCATACAGTTTATTTCAGGGTCCCTACACAGTCTGGAAAAAACATAGAAAAACTTGGTGCTTTGAATAAGTATAAAAATTAAAACAGTATGTAAATTTGTATGACTTTATTTTCTATCCTAGGCCCGTTTAACAACTCCATCCATCCATCCATCCATCCATCCATCCATCCATCCATCCATCCATCCATCCATCCATCCATCCATCCATCCATCCATCCATCCATCCATCCATCCATCCATCCATCCATCAATGTATGCATCCTTCCTTTTTGTTTTTGATTTTTGTTTCACAGCTGGTGCTGGTAAAATCCAATCACAGTTGAAACATTGATCATAAATATGTTGTAACCATTTATACTTATATCTTAAAGGACTGTAGAAATCTGGAAACCTAAGTCTGGAAAAGCATAGAAATGTTGATATGAAAAATATGATGTAGCACAGTGGGTTTAACTTTGATACAAATGAAAAAATGAATCCAGAATAAATTGTTTTTTGCTTTGTCTTAATTAGTAGGAACAGGTACTGTTAATCAAACTATTAAAAGAGAGAAACAAAGCTATAGGATTGCATCAGGACACTCCTCTGTTTAAACCCCATGAACAGCTCTCGGCGCTGCAGGAGTCTGCTACTTTCTAAGAAACAGAACACTTTCATTATCTGGCTCTCTGGGCTCCCAGCTGCTGGATGCATTTGTATGTTTATGCGTTTCCTGTTGGGTCAAATGTTAGTGGGTGTATGTATCCTTGCTAGCATTTGCAGTAATAAACAAGATTTTATTTACATGGGAGCCTGATATGTAATCAGATAGTTTGAACTTTACTTCTGGATGCTTTCAGTAGCATCATCGCACACATTTTCATTAAGTGTTGATGCAAGTGTGTTTGTTGCACATGTTTCTCCCAAACACACTGTGTTTCCTAGAAGGAGCACTTTTTGGATAGCAGAGTGATGGTCTGGCTCTTTGGGACTAAGAGTAGGGGATTTTCCCCAGCTGCGTAATTAAACCCAGAAATGATGTCATGAGCCGACCCTGGGTGACTGTTGTCAAGACGACAGGTACAATGTAAACCCAGATGCTTTCAGACAAACTTTAGCAAAGCAGTTTATAGATGCTTTTGCCAACTCACCCCTTTGTGGTGGTTAATGAAAACTGCAGAGGTGGCCTTTGTTTTCACATTTTAATTTTTTTGCTTCATTAAACTAGGCCACACATTAAATGTTGTGAACCACCACATTAACAGAATTTAGTGGAAACTGTCCAACATTTCTTCACAGCGATTAACTATATTAAGGGTGATTTACATATGAAATTATGCATACTTTTGCATTAACTTGTCCAAATAAGCGTGCACATGGATGGTGGCAAATAAAGCACATAAACATGCACACGCATGCTCTCCATTCGGATGTTTGTGTGTGTCACGGTAATTGCCTTACAACAATGCTGTCTTTTTCTGTGTTAAAGGAGCATTAAACTATGTGTATCCAGATGTTGCCAGGGTGGTTGTATACTACACACACACACACACACACACACACACAATTTGCAGCCAACATGTATCCCATTTGATCAAGCAACGTGACACACCGCAAACCCCCTATCTCCATTTAGAAGTTCACACTAGAACCACAAACTGAATAGGTTCTCTGTTCAGATTTACTGGAAGGGTGCACTAAGCACACTTGGACACAAAAACACATCCTGTTCATATTTAACATAAGGCATTGTGTGCCTGTGTGCATTGTTTTGAATATCCCAATGCTGCAGTCCAACCATCCCTTTCCCATCAGAGCAAAGATCAGTTGGTAAAACACTGCAGCTTTCACTAAAAAGCTGTTGCAGATCTTAGCATAATGAACTTAATGAAATTACTCCCTGGTATTTTTTCATTACAATGGGAAACAAACGTATGTGATGCTGAAACATACCGTGAAGATGGACAAATGTTCAATTCAATGAAACTTTTATTTATATAGCGCCAATTCACAACACATATCATCTCAAGGCACTTTACAAAGTCAAATTCAATCAAATCATACAGACTGCTAAAAATTTTTCCTATCTAAGGAAACCCAGTAGATTGCATCAAGTCTTGACAAGCAGCACTCACTCCTCATGAAAGAGCGTAGAGCCACGGTGGACAGTCGTCTGCATTGTCAATGGCTTTGCAGCAATACCTCATACTGAGCATGCATGAAGCGACAGTGGAGAGGAAAACTCACCTTTAATGGGATACAAAAACCTCCAGCAGAAACAGACTGGTAATAGCAGATGATCTGTCTCCCCTGGATGATGTCACAGCTAACAGAATGCCACACCAGGTATTCCTACTATGAAAAGAAAAAAGACAGCGAGAACATAAAGTTAAAAGTTGAAATAACAATAAATAATGCACATTACAGAACAGTAGGAGAACACAGCAGAGTGAGAAAAATAGACCCTGATGTCCTCCAGAAGCCTAAGCCTATAGCAGCATAACTACAGAGATAACTCAGTGTAACCTAAGCCACTCTACCTATAAGCTTTGCCAAAAGGGAAAGTTTTAAGCCTAGTCTTAAAAGTAGACACGGTGTCTGCATCACGGACCAAAACTGGGAGTTCCTTCCACAGAAGAGGAGCCTTGAAGTAACAAATGCATGGACTAGTTTTTTAGCATCACTCCTGGACAAAATATTTCAAATTTTAGTAATATTCTGGAGGTGAAAAAACAAAACCATAGAAACCTGTTTAATATGGGATTTAAATGACATGTCCTGGTCAAAAATAACACCAAGGTTGTTTACTTTATTACCAGAGGCCAATTTAATGCCATCCAGATTAAGTGATTGATTAAGAAGTTTATTTTTGAGAACACTGGTCCAAAGATTACAACTTCTGTCTTGTCAGAATTTAAGAGCAGGAAATTTAAAGTCAACCAGGTTTTAATGTCATCAAGTCATTACTTTAGTCAAAGTAATTGATTGGATTCATCAGGACTTATGGATAGATATAGCTGAGTGTCATCAGCATAACAGTGGAAATTAATCCCATGCTGTCCGATAATTTTACCAGTTATCAAATGACAAATGATGTGTTTTCGGAAGCACATCATTTGTTTTATAAAGGACACTAATCTTAACTGAGGCAACTAGTAGTCTATAGTGCTTTGGATGTTGTGGGTTTATTTTTGCATGAGTCATTCATACTCTCTTGGACACCTGTGGATAATTGTTCTCACTGTGGTTTGCTGGAGGCGAAAAGCCCTGGGAATGGCGGTTTAATCCTTTCTCATTTGTCTAGAATTTCTTAGGATCAGCACGTGATGTGATGCATTGTGAGATCCTTTAGCATAATTCAAAGTTGTCGTCAAGTCCAGCTTCTTTCAGCTCCGGCAACTGGCCAAGGTAAAGCCCATGATTGTGAAAAAGCACTTGGAGACAATAGTCCATGACTTTGTGACTAGGGATGGGTATCGTTAAGGATTTATAGCTACTACTACTTTTAACAATACTCCTTATCGATTCGGTACTTCATCAATGCCCTTATCGATACTTTCTTTTATCAAATAAAAGGGAAAAAAAACAAATGATGACTGACAAGACTTAAATTAACTTAAATAAAGAGTATGTTGTATAATCTTTCTGTTTGTATGTGGTGCTCTTTCGTGAGGTGTTTCGTCAAATTAGGTGTGTTCCCACCTTTGCAAGCAAAGCTGTTATTGCAATACTGGCAGCGTGCATTGTTGCTAACTATTTTTGAAAAGTAAAGCCAAACTTTGGACGTTTCTGTTCACTCTGCCATTATACCTTTATCATCAAGCGTTGTTGAATGAGATAGCGAGGTGAGAGCTTAACGTTAGCCCCTCCCAAAAGTCCCCTCTGCGGGTGTAAATCTTAAGGAGGAGGGGATTGGTAACAAAATGTTGTTTGAGTCTCCCTGAAAAGTTGAATACGACTTTAAGCCCCACAAACATGTGCGGAGTCTGCACAACTGACAGTATGAGCCCAGTCTGTGGTTCAGAGTCCATGGTGCCTAATACCGTTTAGAGGACCAATAAGGCTGAAGCTTGTCAGTCCGCAAAGACCGGCCAATGTGACCGCCGGGGCCGTTTTGATACCGATTTCCGTATCCATCCCTATTTGTGACCTTTGAGCCCAGTCATTTTCTGATCCATTTAAGAGTCTTTCATTTGTTTTGAATTATTCAAATGGCAACCTTGTTCTCTTATAGTGCATCCACTGAACTCAATTCCAGCAAAATTTTCACCTGATTTGGGTGCTGTTGCTTGCTTTACATTTTGCCAGCAATTCGTGTGGCCAACAGGGACAACACTCCATTTGCTTAATTTGCTTCAATCGCCTCAATCGCTTTACCGTGTCATCAAATAGGAGGACCTTCTATGCGCTTGCCTGTTCAACTCAACATGGCGGATCGGGATTTTACCGAGCGAGTCACAGTGCTGTATCTAATGTGGAAAGCTGAACAACGGCGCCAGAGTCCCTGGGTCCTGCAGATCTTCCAGAGATGCTTCCAGTTCGGGAGTTCAGGAGCTACAGCCGACCACGGTCGTTTCTGCGGTACTTCCATCTGTCCAGGACCTGAAATTGTTATCCCGTTTTGGGGATGGATCACCCTTACAACAGAGTTAAGGCGAGGAGGCGCTCTAGAGCTCAGGAAAGACAGTGGGAGAGCAGAGCAAGAGGCTGGGAAAAGAGAGCTCTGGAGCTACAAGAGGAAGACTAATGAAGATTAAGAGTCTTTTTAAGGGCCCAATTAAAACAGCTTTTTTCAAAGCTGCCCACAAACCTCTAAAGAGCATTCCTTATTTCATCCTATGTTAACATACATTTTTCTATCATCCATTTTGACAACCACATCCAGTCCTTGATTTGTTGACGCAATGCAAGTTGATTTATGAACTCCTGTCATCATAGATTTTGCTTCACTCTATTCGCCCTAATCGCTCCATTTGCATTGCTAGAAATGCATCCTTCACATTGCTTCACTCCTGAACAAGCCTCTGCACAGGGATAACATGTAAATCAGCTGATCCAATCGCCTCATTTGTGTTCGGTGTGAAAGCACCATTAGGTCACCTGAACTTTTGCTCTTGTCAGTACCAAGAACCAAGAATTTTAGTTGTTCTATGATTCTATGATGTTCTATGATGTTCTGTGTTTGTTTTAAAGACGTTGTAATAAAGTTAGATTGAGTTGGATGTTGTCAGACATTAAGGGAGTTCTTGGTTTCTATTGGTCCAGCAGGTCTGGATGTGGCAAGTGAAATTAAACCCAGCTTTCCAAATAACTGTCTTTCTTAATACCTGTCAAATCCCGACACAAGTCTTCGTGTTCTCTGGATTACTGGTCCTATGGGAATTTTTCTCACTATCTTGATTGCAGGAAGCAATTTGGCAGTTGAGTTTCCCTCAGGGCCAGTGTCTGAGACAACAATGTTTTTTTGTTATTTTATATAATTTATTTTTTTAACCAAACTATTGCAGTAACTGTTGGCACTATATTCAGTGGCCAAAAATATCTTATACATTATGGGTTTTAATGGTGGTGGGGTCTGGGGTTTAAGTTAAATATATTGAAAAACAATGCTAAATGTCAAAAGGTAATTTGTTAGCCTTACACAAAGGGCCAAAATAAAAACAGATTCTCTCGTAAAAATCTTAATCTACAACTGACAGAGACACAAAGGCTAGAACAAGAACAACAAAAGTACAATATAACAATATTTCCACTTGAAGAAACATGTGAGAAAGATATCCCTCTTTGAGAAAAGCTCAAATATTGATTAATGGTTCATTTGAGGAGTACAAACAGACTCAAACTAAATGGGATTCTGGGAATATGAAAAAATCGGAGACAGCATTGTTTATCACCCAAATACAGACCTGGCCGGAGTGCTGGAAACAAGCTGGTAGTAATTTTACAAGACAAAAGGTAGTCTGTCTCACCATTACACAATTCAAGCTCTGCTGTCGAACAATGTGAAATGTTCAATGTACATTATCATGATATAATGGTGTGGTTGGAGAGCAGCGGAGAGCTGGCAGTGGGTGAGCAGGGAGGGAGGTGGAGGGCCTTAGTGAAACAGATATGGAAGCTCTGCAGGAGGTGAAGAGGGACAAGAGGGAGGCAGAAATGAAAGAGATAGATCTTTACAGAGGAGCACACAAAGAGAAATATCAGGCTGTTGAAAACAAAAGCAGTGTGAAACAAAAGATGCACCAGGGAATGAAATGTAGGTACAGCTGTGAGACTTAATGAGTAAAAAATTGACAGTTCATTCTGTTGGGAACGAACTAGATTTTTTTTTTAAATTTGGAGTGTTCATCTAATTCAGGTGCTGGAAGTGAAAACATCCTTTAGTTCCATAAATCATGTTTGGACAGATCGATGAAACTGTGTGGAAGGTCAACAATATTAGAGCAGTGAACGCAGGTCTCTTATGCAAACCATATCTGCAGCAAGATGGAGGATAAAACATCCCCATATAGTCAAGTGAAATCCACAGGAACTTTAAATTATAAACCATTGACATTGTGACTGTTTGTGCAACTTCAGTCTAAGAACAGACTGAGATTATGAGTTTCTTCATTAACTGATCTCAGTCTTCATGTTGGCATATTTTTATTTAGGATAATGGATATGTTATTCTATTTTATCTCTGTTTTTGCCCTGAATACTTTCAGATACATTTTTGGATCCCATAAGTCACTGGAAGATGCGAGGTGAAAACTGGTAGCTATTGAACAGTTTAGAATTTAATTTACATGAACAAAAAACAAGTTATAGCTGTAGAGAAGTAACTTCAGAGCACAATGTTATCATGTCCATGTTTTAGAGTAGACATGCTGTTTATTTTGGTGATGGGGAGTGATTTTTGTCCCAAACATACTACTCATAATTGTGGCCCAATTAGGCTATAACAAAATATTCTCCAAGATTTTAAATGATTATGTAATTTAAAATAAGATCTGGAAGTTTTCTTTGGAAAATAAAAGGCATTTGTCTTTCAACTCTATTCCTTAGAAGCCCAGGGTAGCTTCTATCCCCACACCTCAATGTGAAACTCCTTAAGTTTGAACTCCTTACATCTCTTAGGACAGGGATGAGTCTTCATATAGACAAGAAGTGGTTCGGCTGGTCCACTGGTGCAGTCAGAACCACCTGGATCTTAAGCTCCTCAAGACTGTGGAGATGACAGTGTACTCCAGAAGAACACCACTCACACTTCCTCCTCTCACCATCCTCAGCAACACTGTGTCTCCTGGGGATCACCCTTTCCCGGGACCAGAAATGGTCCTCAAAATATGGATACTGTTTGGAGGAAAGCCTGGCAGAAACTCTATTTCCTGTGGTAACTCAAGAAATATAATCTACCAATGGAAGGTGCAAAGCAGAGCATATATATTTACTTCCTCCCAGTCACTGTGACTAAATATTAAACCAAGCAACAGAATATGTAAGATGTGTATCATAAATGGTAAATGTTGTAAGACTGCAATACATTATATTTCCATTGGAAAGATTCTCTCTGTACGCTTGCATGTGTGTCTCTTGTGTTTCTACAATTATGTAGACACATTAACATTTTAAATGCCTATTATTAGAGCAGACAACTCTTTCTCAGTTTTGTTGTACAGTTTGATTCAGTATATCGGGAATCAGAATCAGAATCAAGTTTATTGACAAGTAGGTTTGCACTTACAAGGAATTTGACTTGGTGTTGATGGTGCAGACAAAATAAAATACATATATATACAGAATCTAGAGCTATATACATGGTAGACTGTGTGTTAATGCAACACAGAAGGTCTGGAGATGCTACGTTGGTGTAGCTTGTCATCTCTAATCACTGACTGTAAAGTATGAAAACAGGGACACCATATCCCATCTTTGTATTCAGCACTCCTGTAAATACGTTTGTAGTAGCCTAGTCATCAGTTATGTGTGAAAAGGAAACATTTGTGTAACCACAGCAACTGCTGAGTCCTTTTACCCTCTGAAGGCAGAATGAGTAAGTTAACAGTATCCGGGGACTCGTGGATCATTAACACTTGATGAAACCTCCTTCACATGTTTGGCTTCAACACACTCATGTGCAAATTTACTATTGTTCTAACTGTTTCTCCGATGCATAAGCCTGAGTACACCTACCACCCCCCCCCCATTCCCACCCCACCCCCATGAGCACAGTGAGCTAAAGTGAAGAAAATGTCTGCAAACTGAGAAGGCCTTGATGTCTCGGGACACACATTGGATACATTTGTATTAAATAAGCAATGTTAAAGAGCAGATTAAGTTATTCTAATTCAACAAGTTTAAAGTGGCCTTGAGGAAATGCAGAAGTCGGGTGTCACTGGGTAAAATAAACAAAGACAGAAAAATTGTTTTAACAGTATGACAGAAAAAAAGCACAAAGAGAGACAATGAGAAAATGGCTTGTTTTCATTGTGTCCATATGAGTTTGCTTTGATTGTGTTGTGTTTGGAACACATCACAGTCAGTAATTGAGCCACATGAGAGGTCAAAGGGAAGTGGCAGAAAGAAAGAAGGTTGCCAGTGTGCTACAAGGATGTTAAACAAGAAAGGATGCTACAATAATCATGGGAAGGGGAGGACTGATGGCAAAAGGGTGAATTTCTTTTACCCGCAAAGTTCAAAGTAATAGTTCTTGTTTAAAGGTGCTATGACATCACTGTAAACCATTTCATGTAGTTCATATTGCTACATATGTAAATTCTCCAATCATTTCGTTTTAAAAAATGTCAGCTTGATGTTTTGTCAGGTCAAATGCCCCTCCTCAGTAAAAGGGTTGGGTTCGTTAATGATATGCGGCTCTACTTACATGACTTCACTCTGATTACATACAATCTTCTTATCTGATTTGGTGATAAACACTGACAAGGTTATTATAGTGGGGGATTTTAACATTCATGTTGACATAGCATGTGATAACCTTAGTGTAGCCTTTAAAACTATCCTAGATTCAATTGGTTTTGCTCAAAATGTGCATAAACCGACGCACTCTTGGCTCCATACTTTAGACCTTGTGCTGACATATGGCATTGATTGTAAAGAATTAACAGTATTTCCTCACAACCCTGTCCTATCTGATCATTTTTTAATAACATTTGAGTTTAATCTAACTGAGTTCTCCACCCCCAAAAGAGGGTTCCATTATATTAGATCTTTATCGGACTGCATCAAACTTTAAAGAGTCTGTCCCCCTTTTAATATCTTCAGTATTGCAGAAATACTCTGCAGATAGCAGCAATGTTCTTTTCTTCCCATTCACAAATAGATGTCTTTGTCATTACGTTCTGCATTAGACAATGTAGCTCCCTTGAAAAAGAAGGTGATTATTCATAGGAAGCTGGCTCCCTGGTTTAATTCAGAGCTGCGTTCCTTGAAGCACAATGTTAGGAAATTGGAGAGAACGCTCTACACACCAAGAGGAATCCTACATAATCTGGAAAGACAGTCTATTGTTGTATAACAAGACCCTTCGCAGAGTTAGAGCAGCATATTTTTCATCATTAATTGAGGAGAATAAAAATAATCCTAGATTTCTCTTCAGTACAGTTGCCAAACTTACTCAGAGTCACAGCTCCATTGATCCATCCATTCCCTTAGCTCTTAGCAGTAATGACTTTATGGGATTCTTCATAAATAAAATTGATTCCATTAAAAATAAAATAATTGGCATCCTCCCAAACATGATTACCTCGTCCTGGAGGAATCTTTAGAACCTGCACATGTCATGTTTTTCAAATGCTTAGCCCACATGCAGACACGAACGGGAGACCAGTACACAGTTTTAAGATGTTTATTTTAAAGGAATATGCAGAACGGAGAGCGAAGCTATAAGTAGCCTGGAACGATGCCTGAACGTCGGGGCGGGGATGAGTGAAAAAGAAGGGGAATGATAAGTCAAAAGCTAGAACCAGGAATTTGCCAGAATGTGCGCTGCTTACCATTAGTCGAAGAGACCTAACCGGGGAAGAGTAAGTGCCGAGGGAACGAGTGTGCCTACTCTAGTAGGTGGGTGGTGGCTGGAGGGCAGCAGATGGAGCTGGCGAGAGATCCGAGACAACCACAGCAGGCAGGAGCGAACAGACGGATTAACCAGAGTACAGAAGGCTTGTGGATGCCAGTGGGATCCGGGAGGGGGAACCTCAGGCCCAACTTGGTAATGCCAAGGGAGTAAGAGGGGGAACGCCAGAGCAAAATCTGAGCAGAGAACTCCACTGGTACACAATCCTCTTCAGAATTCCAAGACAGGTGAGAGCATCCATGCACACAAAACTGTGACAAAAAACAGGAGATCAAAATTAGTCCAAAGTCAGAGAAGGCAAAACTCAAAGTAGGCAGAATCCAAGGCTTGGTCAGAGGCCACGTCGTACCACGACTGGTTTAAGGCTCTGGCATCTTCCGTCTGTCTGTGCGCTGCTTAAGAAGCCAGAGGAATCTGCCACTGACGAGCCGCAGGTGTGGGGCACGCCCCCTCAGACACCACCACCACCTGTGGAAAAAACATTTGATACAGTTGATCATACAATGATCATATGGTCCTACAAAGACTTGAGCATACTGTAGGGATTAAGGGAAAAGCATTAGGCTGGTTTAAATCTTATCTATCGGACAGATTCCAGTTTGTTCATGTTAATAATAAATCTTCTTCAAACTCTAGGGTCACTTGTGGAGTACCACAGGGTTCAGTCCTTGGACCAATTCTCTTTACTATATATATGCTTCCGATTGGCAAAATTATCAGACAGCATGGGATTAATTTCCACTGTTATACTGATGACACTCAGCTATATTTATCCATAAATCCCGATGAATCCAATCAATTACTTCGACTGCAGTCATGTCTTGATGACATCAAAAGCTGGATGACTTTCAATTTCCTGCATTTAAATTCTGACAAGACAGAAGTTGTAATCTTTGGACCAGAGTCCTCAAAAAATAAACTTCTTAACCAATCACTTAATCTGGGTGGCATTAACTTGGCCTCTGGTAATAAAGTAAAAAATCTTGGTGTTATTTTTGACCAAGACATGTCATTTAAATCCCATATTAAACAGGTTTCCAGAGTTTCCTTTTTTCACCTCCGGAATATTGCCAAAATTAGAAACATTCTGTCCAGGGGTGATGCTGAAAAACTAGTCCATGCATTTGTTACTTCAAGGCTGGACTATTGTAATTCTTTACTATCAGGAAGTCCACAAAATGCAGTTCAAAGTCTTCAGCTGATCCAAAATACTGCAGCAAGAGTTCTAATGAAAATCAACAAGAGGGGTCATATTTCTCCAATTTTAGCTTCCCTTCATTGGCTTCCTGTTAAATCAAGAATAGAATTTAAAATTCTTCTCCTAACATATAAAGCCCTTAATAATCAAGCTCCATCATATATCAGAGCTCTGATTACCCCGTATGTTCCTAACAGAGCACTTCGCTCTCAGACTGCAGGTCTGCTGGTGGTTCCTAGAGTCTCTAAAAGTAGAATGGGAGGCAGATCCTTTAGCTATCAGGCTCCTCTCCTGTGGAACCAACTCCCAGTTTTGGTCCATGAGGCAGACACCCTGTCTACTTTTAAGACTAATCTTAAAACTTTCCTAAAAGTCACTGACTTGCAGCATTCACTCCTCCACGACTGTGGAGAGGAAAAATCCACTTTAACAGAAAGAAACCTCTGACAGAACCAGGTTGAATATGAACAGCCATCTTCCAGAACAAACTGGGGGTTTAAGAAGACAGAGCATACACACCCCAAAAGAACACAGAAGCACTGATCCAGGAATACTTTCTATGTTAAAGAGGGTAACGGTGAACAAGCTCCATAATTGGCTGTGCCCAGGAAAGAAACACAGCCAGGCAGCCAGTCTGTGAGCCAGTTTTTCAGTCAAGACAATAAAAGAGAACATCTACATTTACTCTGAGTAAAATGTCAGGCAATAGCTATGTCTAGGAGAGAAATATGGTTAGAGAGACAGGGCCAGCTGTATCATCTATAAGATAAAGTTGTTGACAGCTGTAGCTCAGCCAATCCTCCCCACATCTGTTTAGATGTTGTCACAACTAAACAGAACGGCAGGCCAGATATAGCTACTATGAAGAGAAAAAAATTATACTAAAAGTTGAAATAACAACAATTAATACAAAATTGGAGAAAAGTAGGAAAATAATATGAGAACAATTAATAGAATATAATACATTACAGGCTTTTTTTGATTCCCAGCAAGTTATATTTTATTTTGCATATTTACATTGCCATTGGTTAATGACATTTCTTTACTTAAATCCCTCTGCTATGTTGCTTCAAAATTTAATTTATTTTGTAACGACTCTGCTCTCTATTGTAGAGGAAAACTCCCCCCACACTATCTGATTATCAGTTCTTCCCAAGCGGTCTGCAGGTTGACTCTGAAGCTAGCTTTATACTTGCCGCACTGAACAGTGAGCATGCCACTTGACCAATGTCCTATTGCTAAATGCTTTATTGTTGCATATTCTTTGACTGAAAACAGCATGCACATATTATTGGCATACTTTCTGGGATTAATTTATTGGCCTAGTTTGTGGGTACAAAAAAGGATTTTGACTTTTGTTTCCATCAGTGTAAATTAAATCTGAAAAAAACAACAACACATATTATGTAAAACCCCTAACTAAGCTACTAACCACCAGTCTTCCCAGTAACCTCAGTCCAACATCACCTCCACAGATGCAAATAAACTTGGAATAACAATTTCGCTGCTCGAAATTACCTTACCATATAGAATCATCATCTGGCCAACCGTAAAAGGTCCCCAGTGGCACAATATTAATCCGGACAGAAAATTTGGCTATTCATCATTCTCAAATCCTACAAACTCTGTCCCAGACACATTGTTCCCTATGAAATCGAATCTGTTCTTCGTCCTAATTCCCTTAGTGTTAAAATTGATGAGCTTGCTGATAGTCTTAGGATCCATCCTGTCTTTCTTTCATGTTTCCCTCATCAAACCCATGTTATCTAGTCCTTTTTTTTGTTTTTTATTTGCCTTCGGTAAATGATTCTCCATGTGGTGTCAGGAAATTATCCCCAAAGATCTGAGTATTTATTACAAACTTTAGATGATTCTTGTTTTCGGTCCCATTGGGACTGCCTTGTTTTTTCCCCCCCTTGGTATATTTGGAATTACACATAAAAAGAGCTGGTCGTATGGCCTGGATCACTGGCTAGCTGCTTGATAGGTATCCTGTCTTTCATTTTTCACAAGTGTTAAAGTCAGATTAGACTTTGAATTCAAAGTCTAATCAGAATTTCCAAGCACAAATAGAAATTAACCTCAATTACTGTTTTTTTTCTTTTTGTTACAGATTTCTAAGTAGTTTTGATTTTCTTTTTTACTGCCAGCATATATTATCTGTCAGCAACAAAAGGCATAGTAGCTGACCCTGAATAGGCACCCCACAGAACCAAACTAAGCCTTCATGAGCCACACATGGAAAAAAAAACATCAAATGTTGACCTGATGCCATGATGGATTTCTTTGGAATATAAAACAGACATGCTTCAACTCAATTAGAATCAGTCATTCCATACAACATGACATAATTTTATCAACCAGTTTAAAAATATATATTGTTTTGGATGCTGATTTAATGGCAGATCCTTTTAAGAATGTTGGCCAATGCATTTTTGCATAAAGGTTTTTCACTTGAGTGAAAACAGGCTTTTATTCAAAGCTTCAATCTGGAGCACATAAAATCCCAGCAACACCTCCTAAACATTTACGTTGCCATTTTTCCTAGCAAGTTCTGGCAAGTTCTGGCTGATACAGGTTTTAGTGTCCAGGATGTTTGTTTAAACCATTAATTAGTATGGAAAGCTATCATCTGCAGCATCACATTATGATCTCTGTGTTTTTTGCATGTTCGTTTGGTAACCAAAAGCAATTTTTTCAGCTTTCATTTCTTTAAACTATGTTTAAAATTAAGCCCTAAATATACAGTGGACTGGCTTAGATCAAACCACATTCCTGTGTTAGAATAGCCCAGTCCATCTCATGTCTCCACTAAGTGTGGAGCCCATCCCCCCCGTCCTGCTCTCCTACGTTGGCTGGTGCCTTGACCGGATGGTGTGTTGATGGTCCTCGTGTCCTGGGCTGGATGCTTGGGTGGGTGCCGGTTCGCTCCTGGCGGCCTCTTAGCGGGGCCTCACTGGGGAGCCCATGGCTGGATCCGCCCCGGCATAGCTGGCTGCGGCGGAACCAACGGGCTCGTCCCCGCGGCTTCAGCATCGTGGCTATTGGGGGATTTCCTGGGGCTTATCTCTGTTCTTCCCTGGGATGGGCAACTTTCCCTGTGTTGGCCCCTCTTGGTCATCTTTGCTAAGGGGTACCCTTTTGGCATCTGAGTTTCTGGTTCCCCTGACGTCTGAACCTGTGCTCTGGGGGGCGGGTCTTTGGCTCCTCACGACCACTATTAAGCATTTTTCTTATGGAAAAACCTTACATACACAAGTACACTCTCACAAACACCTACAGGTGCTTGGATTCAGGTACTTACAGATTCACTTCTATACAGAGAAACCCTATTATGATCTTTAGCTGTAACTTTATACATTTCGTATTAAGTAATACTGTATATCCTTCAGTGATGGTATCAAGGCGTTGGCTGTTTGTAACTGTAATACTTTATCAGTTTGTTTTGCTGTTCTTTTTATATAAAATGTATTCTATTAAAAATAAAATCATTGGCATTCTCCCAAACATGATTACCTCGTCCTCAGTAAGTGAGGCAGCTTTGGAGGAATCTTTAGAACCTGATCAGTGTTTGGACTGTTTAGAGTTTTCTGAGTTATCTAAAATTTTAGCTTCATCTAAACCTTCAACTTGTATGTTAGACCCAATACCAACCAAGTTATTTAAGGAAGTATTCCCTTTGATTAATGCCCTTATTTTAGACATGATTAATCTATCCTTAGTAAATGGATATGTACCACAGGCTTTTAAAGTAGCTGTTTTAAAACCGTTACTTAAGAAACCTTCTCTTGATCAAGATGACTAAATAAATTACATACCTAAATCTAATCTTCTTTTCTTATCTAAAATTCTTGGGAAAGTAGTTGCTAATTTACTGAGTGATTATCTATTTGAAGAGTTTCACTCAGGCTTCAAATCTCATCATAGCACCAAAACTGCTCTGTTGAAAGTCACTAATTATATTCTCATGGCCTCGGATAATGGACTTGTGTCTGTACCTGTTATAGCTCAGTGCTGCATTTGATACAGTTGATCACAATATTCTCCTAGAAAGACTTGAACATACTGTAGGAATTAAGGAAAAAGCATTAGGCTGGTTTAAATCCTGTCTGAGATTCCGGTTTGTTCATGTTAATAATAAATCTTCTTCAAACTCTAGGGTCACTTGTGGAATACCAAATGGACTGGCCCAAGGACTGAACACTTGCGCCAATCCTCTTTACTATATATATATATATATATATATATATATATATATATATATATATATATATATATATATATATATATATATATATATATTAGGGCTGGGCAAGTTAACGCGTTAATTTCGCGTTAATTCATTAGACTATTAACGGCGATATTTACTTTAACGCGGGTTAACGCATGTTGCTCACATGCTTTTATTTTGTGAAGGTCTGTTGCTGCGGTGTAGGGGTTTGAATCAGAACAGTAGGTGGCGATAATGCGCAAATAACCTCGCTGTCAGCCCAGCCTCGGATTCAAAGAGGAAGAAAGGTGCTGGCCGGAAAAAAACAAAGCCGACATGCGGAAGCCGGTGTTTCCCGCAGGAATTTGCTTAGGCGAGGCGGTGAGTTGGCGAACGGAACAAGTTTTGTGCGGAGCGGGGTCTGCATCGACGCCGTCGGTGAAGTCGCTTCTCATTTCAAAGTATGCATGTGTTTTTGCCTGTTTTTCCCTGTCATTCACTATATGCACGCGAGAAAGCAACAACAAAAAACCGCGTGTTAACGTCAAATAACCATGCAAGCATATCGAGTTAGCAAGCATTTCAGTTTAAAGTTCTTCCAGCAACGAATATGACAGAAACAAGTTAGTTGTAACCACTGCCAAGTTAAACTTTGGTATTCAACATAAAATGATAATGCTGCTCCCTGCGGTTACCTCAGAAATTGCCTGTTTTTGGTAGATTTTTTCCCCATAAAGAGAATTCCCTGTCAGTGGCAATAAGCTTTAATTTATTGTTATTGCTATTTTTTGTTTTACATGTTTAAGTTGAGCTTTACACTAAATATGTGTTACTGATAAGTGCTACAAATGTTACAACACTTTTGTTCATATGGCAGCAGAACATTAAAATAAAAGTGCTCTTTACACTACTTTTGAATTAATTCTTGGAGTTTGTAAATACAATGCGATTAATCATGATTAATCAGGCAAATTATGCGATTAATCGCAATTAAATATTTTAATCGTTGCCCAGCCCTAATATATATATATATATATATATATATATATATATATATATATATACAACTCTAGGGTCACTTGTCGAGTACCACAGGGTTCAGTCCTTGGACCAATTCTCTTTACTATATACTGTATATGCTTCCGATTGGTAAGATTATCAGTCAGCATGGGATTCCTTTCCACTGTTATGCTGATGACACTCAGCTATATTTATCCATAAATCCCGATGAATCCAATCAATTAGTCAGACTACAGGCATTTCTTGATGACATCAAAACCTGGATGATTTAAATTTCCTGCATTTAAATTCTGACAAGACAGAAGTTGTAATCTTTGGACCAGAGTCCTCAAAAAATAAACTTCTTAATCAATCACTTCATGTGGATGGCATTAACTTGGCCTCGGGTAATAAAGTATAAAACCTTGGTGTTGTTTTTCGACCAAGACATGTAATTTAAATCCCATAATGAACAGGTTTCTATGGTTTCCCTTTTTCACCTCTGGAATTTTGCTAAAATTAGAAATATTCTGTCCAGGGGTGATGTGAAAAACTAGTCCATGCATTTGTTACTTCAAGGCTGGACTATTGTAATTTTTTATATCAGGAAGAACTTTGTTCAAAGCCTTCAGCTGATCCAAAATGCTGCAGCAAGAGTTTTGATGAAACTCAACAAGTGAGATCATATTTCTCCAATTTTAGCTTCCCTTTATTGGCTTCCAGTTAAATCAAGTACATAATTTAAAATTCTCCTTCTCACGTATAAAGCCCTTAATAATTAAGCTCCATCATATATCTGATTAGCCCATATGTTCCTAACAGAGCACTTTGCTCTCAGACTGGTGGTTCCTAAAATCTCTAAAAGTAGAATGGGAGGCCGGTCCTTTAGCTATCAGGCTCCTCTCCTGTGGAACCAACTCCCAGTTTTTGTCTGTGAGGCGGACACCATGTCTACTTTTAAGACTAATCTTAAAACTTTCCTTTTTGACAAAGCTTATGGTTAGATTGGCTTAGGTATTGCTGAGTTATCTCTGTAGTTATGCTGCTATAGACTTAGGCTACTGGAGTACATCTGGGTCTATTTTTCTCACTCTGCTGAGTTCTCTTACTGTTCTCCAATTTGCATTATTTGTTTTTATTTCAACTTTTAACTTTATGTTCTCTCTGTCTTTTTTCTTTTCATAGTAGGTACATCTGGTGTTCTGCTAGCTGTGACACCATCCAGATGGGCAGATCATGTACCACTACCGTATCTGACGTAAAAAAGATTCCTGAATCAATGTGTGCTTCTGTGTTGTTGTTTTTTGTGTGTGTCTCTGCTCTGTCTTCTCTAACCCTAGGTCGGTCGAGGCAGATGACCGTTCACACAGAGCCTGGTTCTGCTGGAGGTTTTGTCTTCCTGTTAAAAGAGAGTTTTCCTCTCCACTGTTGCTTCATGAATGCTCAGTATGAGGGATTGCTGCAAAGCCATCGACAAGGCGGACGACTGTCCACTGTGGCTCTATGGTCTTTCAGGAGATGTAAATGCTGCTTGTCAAGACTTGATGCAATCTGCTGGGTTTGCTTAGATGGGAAACTTTTTGACCAATCTGTATGATTTGATTGAATTTGACTTTGTAAAGTGCCTTGAGATGACATGTGTTATGAATTGGCGCCATATAAATAAAATTGAGTTGAATCAATGGCAAATGATGATTAGTGGCTGTGATTGGAGCTATCAATTGCAGTCATGTTGTTACAAGGGCACACTCTGTAAACAAATTTTCTTTTGAGAATAGAAAGCAGTTCCATTGAATAAATGTGAAACTTTTATGTGATATGCTGCTGTTGCCGTGGCTATTTGGACACGTGGTGGCAGACTTCAGGATATTCATAGTGCTTTGCATATTTATTTGTAGGCGTGGGCAAGCCCGTCCAGACTGCACATACAGCAGTGGTGACTAATTTCACTCAAATTAGGATCCATGAAGGAAACATGTGCAGTAACATATACGCACAGTTCCGTACATCTGAATGTTTTTGTACACTGAAAACTTCAAGATTTCTTCCTATTGCCAACTTTAGTATTAAAGCTGCACACTGTTCTTTGCATGAGCCCCCCTGGCCTGGCTGCAGCTTTAGTTTGTTTTTTCACTGAAGCCTTTTAGTTCCAGTTCCTCTTATGTCCTGCAATGAGGTCCTCCATAAACGCCATCTTTCATTTTGTGACACTAAGTAAATTGACATCTGTATTTAGACTTGTCCTCACATGTGTTCCAGGTGATCCCCTGTAAGCTGATTTCACTTCCCCAATCTATCTGCAAATAAGCATTGTGTTTATGAAGACCAGAGGTGGTGTTGTTTTTACAGATGGGAGGCAGCAATGCAAACAAAGAGCTTAATCTGCTTGGAACTGAAAGAGGAGGAAGAGAAAATCAAAACACCATTACCGAGGTCAGACTGTAAAACGACACCAAATGGGTGCGAATAAATGTGTGCTTAGCACTGACTGATATTACATGAGGTGGCTCCTCGGTGTCATAGACACATGAGAAAACATGTCAAACGTAGCTTCGTGTAGTCTTGACCACCCCAGTATATTTTCTGAGGGTATTGGTCTCTTTGGGGGTTGTTTTTGTTTTTACTCTTACTGTCAAATAAGTCACTGAAAAAAAAACGATCTAACTAAGTAGCCATTTTATTATCAGAGAGAGATAACTTGATTATATATAAAAAGTTGTCTTAAATTAGTGAATAAATTTAATAAGAGAAAAATGAACTATCCCAACAAACCTGACACAATGAAAATAAATAACCCCCACCATCCCCATTGGTTAAAATTATGAATTATATATATGAAAAATATATATTCCATATTCACCAGCAGACCTAAATAATAAAAAATATTATATTAAGCTGTAAGAATTTATAACAACTAACAGAAGTCGATATGTGTAAAAAACAAAGAATAAAATAGGTTGATACACGTCAAACACATTGCTTTTATTTTGAAAAGTGGTCTCTGGCATTAGTAACCACATCCGGTCTCCGGAATATGAACAAACGAGCCTTTTTTCGTTTCTGTCTAAAAGCAATTTTGTTTGTTATTACCCGAAATGGAAAATGAAACTCAAATCATTTTTCAAATTTTACCTTTCCCTTTTTGACAATTAAAAAGCGAAACATTTTGTATTTCAATTTTCATTTTTGTATTTTAAAAAAAAATCAAATTGCCATTTGTTTTTGTTATTTTAATTCCTGTTTCTGAAACGAAAATCCAATGACCAAAAGATACACGAACCCTAAAGAGTGCAAGAATAGCTTCTGTGCACCTGAATGCGGAGCCATTCAGCATCAACTTGTGCAGGTAGTTTTCTCCAATGCCCCTTCTATTGTCTCTGATCAGTGTTAGGTTATAATGAAAGTGCTGTTTATGCAGTGCAAATATATAACAAAAAACAACATAAAAGTGTACAGTAGGATGGGAAAACAGATTGTAAAATGTTTTTGCTGGATTAAATGTAGGTGTAAATCATTTACAATTTAAACATTATTTAAAATACCATTTGAAAACTGTTCAGATTGAAAAATAAGGGTTTTTGTGGAAGAATGAAGCCAAAACAGCAGGAACCCACATAAGGTGGGCGGACACACAGAAAGAAAGTAGGGAGAGAAAGACCTAAGCTCTCAGATCAGAAATAATTAGTGTGAAAGATCAGGTGACTGTGAATGAGAGGGTCCTGGAAGCCACAGAGGAAGAAATTAGCAGCTCAGTTAGCAGGGTTAGTATGGGGGTTGGGACTCCAGCGTAGAACCAGGGATCCCTGATGACTGTGGCTGCATCAGCTCATCTTGTCCTGGACAGCTGCTTTTTGTCCACTTTGACCTTTGAATAAATTATACCTGTACCACAGCAGCATTGTTTAGATTCTTCTTTATGTTATCGGCCTAGCAGGCCTGGGTTGGGGAAAAAACAGATTGACAGGTTTTTTTTACAAGGCCCTATAGCTTTGGCTTTAACATAAAAGCTGGAGAAAACGTAATTCAAACACTTCTTTGAAACGATGCAATCCCCTTTGTAAGACAGTGACTATTATGCAGTGAAGGACGTTTAGGCTCTTATCATGTACTTAACAGGCTCCCTTGAAGGCTGGCTGTCAGAAACTGCAGCACTAAAACACATGGGACTCCCTTTGTAGTGTAAAAAGAGGAAGTGGGGTTAACCATTCAGTGAAAGTGATTAAGCTTCAAGATGTTGAGCAAAAAGTTGTTTTGGGACATGTGCATTGGCCCTTTGAACACTAGAAATCACAAAGCAGTCTTCCATCAGTCATTGTAAAAGAACCGCTGGACCATCTAAATAATCATACTGTTATCTACAGTAGTAATACTACTGCTACTACTACTACTACTACTACTACTACTAATAATAATCAATAAAAAGTAATTGATCCTGAAAAGAAATTGCTAAGAAGAGATCTCAGTGATTAGAAAATGAAAACCGTTTAAAGCAGAAGGAATAGTTCTTTACTACTCTTTAATAGTAGAATAGTTCTTTACTAAATGCAGGCAGGAGGGTTAGTCTTGACAGATGTTCCATTATAAAACATAACAGTATAAGTATTTTAAATAGAGTTTAAAAAATCAATCATGGGAAAAGTACTTCTTTTTGAACTTTTTGTTTGCCATTGTTGCCTTTTCAGACCTTTACCTTTTGGTTCTTGAGGTTATCCAGCGTCCAGACCCCTTAATTTGGCAGCTCTTTCACACACAACTTTCAAACTGGTTCTGTGATCATAGGCCTGAAGGGTCAATTGTGGCCTGGCACTATGCACTCTGACCCCTGAGGCTAGGGGTCATGCTGGCAATTTTGTCTGGCCACTCACTATGTCGGAATCAAAGGAAGAGCTGGGCTTTGGTTTACGTGTGAATCGTGTTATGCTAAGAACTACGGTTGCCCAGAGAAGAACATTAACTGTCAACTCAAGAAGAAATGACACATTGTGGTGGTTTGTTTTAGAGCTTGTGTGTTCTGCATTAAATAATAGATATGCCTCAAGCTAAACATAGAGGAAGTTTTGTCTTGTTCACTTTTAAACAAAGTAGTTTGTTTAAAAAACAAAAAACAAAGAGAGACTATAAAAATTGAGTGCAACTGGGTAGTATTGTTGCCTTGTAACAAAAAGGTCCTGGTGTCATCGTCTGAGGAATTTTCTTTACCCACATACAGAAAAACTCAGGAAACTTAAATGAATAAAGTAGTTTATTGAAAGACTAGAGGAGGGTGAGCCAATGATATCTGCTGTTAAAACACAGAGGGCTAGAGGTACCACGAAGGTTGACACTGAATGACAGGTAGCCAGTTCCTCTTATGCTCCACATAACTAGCTAGATGGTTACCAGGTGTGTGCTTCCAGCAACAACTTAGCTCCGCCCACCAACTGAACCTGAGAGTCAGGAGAACACAGGCAGCACAAACCCAGATACCAGACTCCTGGGTTCGGATCCCAGCCTGGGGCCTTTTTCCATGGAGTTTGCAGTTGTACTTATGCATACTTGGGCTCTCTCCAGGTACTCTAGCTTCCTCCCACAGTTCAAAATATGACTTAGGTTAGGTTAACTGATTCCTCTAAACTGCCCTCAGATAGTGGTGTGTGTGCATGGTTGTTGGTCTCTGTGTTGCCCTGTGATGGACTGGCAACTAGTCCAGGGTGTACCGAAAGGAACAAACCAGTACAGATAATGATGGACAATATTGGTATTTATGAGACTGCAAAACTAAAAACAATATATATTCTAGATTATCTTTAATTAATAAGGCAACCTGGAAAAAACAGTAATTAAATAATAAACGTGTAAATGTAACTTCAGAGAAACATGAAAAGCTTTTCGTTGCCATGCTGTGTGTTCATGCAGTGATCTGTACAACAGAAATGTCTGTTCTCTAATATCCAATTCACGGCTCTTTTTCTATCCATTCATGCAATTAATGGCTATTTAGATAAATCTATGTTTTATTTTTAAAGGGAAGAAGATGTGGCTAAATAAAACTGTATATTCCCCCTTGAATGTAGTGATGTAGATGTATTTGGGTTTTGGTTTTCTGATCCTTTCCTTGTTATTTTCTTACTGAATTCAGAATTCCTCTATTACTACACTAGTGACTTCCCGCCGATACCAGTCCTCCATCCATGCTCCATGGCATATTCTTCCCATGCTGTAAGTTTTTGCCTTTTGTTATTATTTAAATATTGTTTCTCTTCACCTCAACTGGCTCCTCTCGGGAGGACAATATTGGTATATTGGTATTTCTCGAGAGGAGCCAGTTGAGGTGGCTTGGGCATCTGGTTAGGATGGCTCCTGGACGCCTCCCTGGTGAGGTATTCCGGGCACGTCCCACCGGGAGGAGACCCAGAGGAAGACCCAGGTCACACTGGAGAGACTATGTGTGCTGGCATGGGAACCCCTTGGGGTTCCCTAGGAGGAGCTGGCCAAAGTGGCTGGGGAGAGGAAAGTTTGGGCCTCTACTCTCTAAGGCTGCAACCCCTACGACCCGACACTGGATAAACGGAAGAGGATGGATGGATGGATGGATGGATGGATGGATGGATGGATGGATGGATGGATGGATGGATGGATGCTTCTCTTCACCCCTCTGTTTCCATTTTACCTGTGACTGAGTCCCACTACAAACAGAACATGACATGAAATGCCATCCCATGTCTGTGCCAATAACTGACTTTGTGGCCATATGTTAGAATCGTGTCAGACCCCCCCCACTAAAGACAGTAGAGGGTTTAGGCAAGTTTTGTTTTTCTGTGTAAAATGTCTGAATTTGATTTCTGTTTAATGCTTCTAGTTATTTCTTAAAATTGAACAAGTGTGCAAAAACTGTGACATTGTCCCTTAAATCTTATCATACACTATGTCAGGAAACACCTGCAGGGAGTTCAGATTTATTTGACATCAACTGTGGTTGGAAAACTCAGTGAAATTTCATTGAAAGAACATTCTTGTATGATTTAGTGTCACATTGTGCAAAACAAATGAACAAATAGTTTTACAATTAAAATGTTCATGCAGGAGTTATGAAAACCTCATTCAGGATTTTCACCCCTAAATTATCCGTCAGCTTAAAGATGTATTGCGGAAGTTGCACACGTTCTGAAGTTAAATTTTTATTTTAATTTCCATATATTCCATTACAATTGCCTGAGGTGTAAAATGAGTAATCTTCTATTTACCACAATTGCCCCTATAGGCCCCATTAGTCAGTTTGAGAGAGAAAGATTTGGGCCAAATCCTCAGGGCAAGCATGTGCGGTTCCAACTGTTGTTCAAGATTACTTTGTTCAGAGTCTCCGCTGCCACTGAGGCATTAGAGAACACTGTTTTTGAAGATGGGCCAAAAAGGACCAGCAACAAGCTCTTCTCAGACCCCATCACAGACTCCAGACGAGTAAAAAAAAAAATCTCTAGTGCAAAATTGGACTCAGATCGGAGACGGAACAAAACCAGATTAAATATCGGGGCTGTTTTCAAGCAATGGAGGAGCTCCGTTCTGCCCAGGGAATGAAATGGTACCAGCAGTTGGCCCTCTTTTTGTTAAAAAGATAAGGTGCTATACCCGCCTGCAGTCAGGTAGAAGACAAGACAATGTCTGTGAGACTAACTGCAAAAGTGGAAAGGCAATCACGGCTCCCTCACATAACTGGGGGACAATCGGTGTTTTCATGGTGAAATCGCCAATAAAACAGAAAAAAAGACGAGAAGTTGCTTTTTAGAAAATGAATTAATCAGTGGAGGAGAGGTCAGAAAAGTTGCTGACAACAGCGCTGCTGTGACCGCAAGCATCAGCCTCCTCAGATAATGAAATGAGGGGTGAGGGGGGGGTCTTTCTTTTCCCTCTCACAACTGCAATCTGTCTGGCAGAGACCCGAGCGAGCTAGTGCAAGAAGGGATTGTTTGTTATCAACAACGCCCCAAACCTTTGAGATTGCTGAGCGGACTGGACCAGGCCAACGGTCCACGTCACCTTTGAGAGTTTTTTCCCCCACAAAAATTACTATTCATTCAATATGAAACATTTCTGTTCAAAATAAAATATTATTTCTGTATAATATTATGTAACAAAACAATATTTCTAACTTTCTTACCTCAGAAGACATCACATCTCTAAAAAAAATAGAACCTGTGTAGTCCTAACGGGTAGGTTTTGTTTCTCTTCTCCCATGCGCATGCATGACACAAGTGTTATTTCCACTTGTCGCCAGAAGGGGCAGACGTCAGCAAAAATCCTGGAATTTGCGCAATGCACCTTTAAGGCATGAAAGAAATAATCTATTCATTTGTCGAACATGGTTGAATATTTGTGAAATAGAGCCAGGGACACATTATTTCCAATTTAATGGGCATATTAATAGGTTCCTCTAAGCATAAAATCAGTACTTTAAAATTCAGTCCTTGGTTGTTAATGGTATTGCCATTTTTGGCTACATGTTGGATAACATCCAAAATATTCCAGATATGGTCAGCATATCAGCTAGTCTTTGAATATAACATACTAGTTGCCCCCAGAAGGTGGCAGTCTGGGAGACAGACTAATTAAGTCAAACAAAGTGGTTTATGCAAGTATACAGTCAGCACCTTCACTCATTCAAGATTATATCATATAAATGGATGGCTACAGTATTTACCACCATCCTTCAAAGCATTTATTGTTACACATTTTTATTACCAAAGTTGTGAAATAATCCCTTGCAATATGGTCATTCTGTTTGACTCCCAAAGTCCTCGCATGCTCACGTCTGTACTCGTACTAATCAATGGATACACGCTTTTTTGTGTGTTATCCATTAGAGGAAGCAGCACACATGAAAGCCTGTTTCCTTTTAATATCAGCTTCCAGTTGTAGTGCTGTCTGTGGAAAATGCTGCCAGGTTCATTTGACAAGCAGTGATTTGCTTTCCACAGCGATGTCTGGAAGTAGTTTCCAGCTCAAGACTTGATACTGAACTCAAGGCCAAGAACTGACCCCCTGAGTAATGTATGTAAAGAGAACAAAGGTTGTATCCAGAGTTTCTGTTTTGAATCATCTATTTATCCTGTAGGTGCTCGGTTCATTTTATGGCGAGGCGGCACACATTTTTAGAATAAGTGAAAAATGCTTAATTCAAATCCCAAGCACTCTCTATCAGTGATGGATGTTTTAAGCCATTGCACAGATCGTCATATGATACCGGAGAATCAACGGCACACTAAGCACACGGGTAAATTAGGTTATTATTAACTTCCAGTGTTCATTAAGATTTCAGATAAAGGTTGCCAAGTGCCTTGAGTAGAAACATTATTTTTGTGACAGTAGCTCTTTGAAGCAGAGTAGCAGACAGCAGTTACGATAATGAGTGATTTAGACTTGTGCAGTTACGTCAGTGTTTGTTAAACCAAAAGGCATACTTGTAATAATCAACAAATGTTGCTTTGACACAAACCACCCACCTACAGAGCCAAACCCACCCCCACCCAACCGACATGAACAGCCCCTGCCTCATGGCAAAGAGGACAAAAGAATAAGCTTCCAAACTTCTGCTTTGAGACCGAGCACCACTGTTTCACATGCAACCCAATATAACCATGCTCCCCTTTCAAGCTAGAAAACGAAAAACATTTGATTATTGGTCTTTTACAGTACCAAGCTACCCTTTATGAACTGAACAAGCAAATAACAATGTATATATCTCTAACCTGTAAGTTCATACACTGATAAGTATGTTAATGAATAAAAGTTGTTCTATACTACGCATACAGCTGCTTAATGGTAACCAAAGAGACTGAAGTGCAAATATGCTATTCTTACCTCAGTTTTCACATTCTGGATCTTCCTACTTTTAAATCATGTGGTACCCTCCATATTATTGAGCTTGAGGATGTGTGTGATGAGACTGAAGACATGTACATGAAGGGTCCATCCGAATACCCTTATAGAGTAAGAACTCTTTACCCAAAGTGGAAGTGCGTCAGCGGTCGGCATTATCAGTGCTGTTGAAATAGTGCAGTCCATAAGGAAGGAGGTAGAAAAAGGAGCCTGTATACTTCCTCTCACGGCTGATTCAGCATAGGAACCTTGCAATGTCCCTTATGGGTCCTAAGGAGCTATAAGGAATACCATAATCCTTTGCGTGACATGACTTATAAACACAACCCACCTCACGGAAATTAAACGAAAATGTTCGGAGAGAAGGAAGCACACACTTTGCAGTTCAATTTCGGACGGCTGTAGGCCTGGATTTGACTTGAATCATCCACGCATGTTTCCGTCAAGTAATGACGTCAGAGTTAAAGGCTGTCCGAAATCGGCACAGCACATCAGAAACCCCTTTCCTTCCCGCAATAGTGTTCTTACTGTCGACCCCATGAAAGCTCAAGGAGCAGGAGCTAGGAGCAGGAGCTAAGGGCTATTATTAAGGATATTCAGATGGAGCCTGAGGCTGCATCCAAAAAGGTCTAATTGGTAAGGACTCGTCAGTCAAAGCAGAAGTGTGTCAGCATTCGCCATGATAAGTGCTGTCCAAATAGTGCAGTTAGTAAAGAAGGAAGTCGAAAAAAGAGCCTGTATGCTTCCTATCATAGTTCCTGATTTTGGTTCCAAGCTCCTACGGCAAGCGCAGCACCTGCTCCTATCTGAAAACAGCTATTAAAAAAGACTATTGTGGAATAATGGTTAAATATCTACTAAAATTTCACAAAATAACAAAATGGAAGATCATTTTAATATAAATATTTAACAAAAATTAATAATATTGAGTCAATGATAGTATTTTTCAAACTAAGAGACAACAGTTACTGTAACTCCCCTTTGGGCAGCTCTTTATAGGCCTGCTTAACTTATCTGTTTACTTTCACACCACTACTCAGAGCGCTAAGGTCCTGTAATCTCTGCCCAGTGTTTATGTCTAAAAAGGAGTCTAAATGTTTCCCAGCCACACATACACACAATTAAGCCTTCACTGTTTTTCTATCTCAAGGCCAAAATAGGAAAAGTTAGTATATCTTTTTAGATATTAGTTTCTATATTTATGTGCAGGGGAAGTAATAAGTACTAACAAGTACTGTTAACATCAGCACTGAAGCTAATTTCCAAAGGCTGTCCCTAGATGGGCTTTTGTTTATCCATCCTGTTCAAGGTCTTAATATCCTGACTAGATACCTTCCTCATTGATTTGATTGCTGAAGGTACTGCTTGTGGACAAGAGGTTACACAGTAATTTAATCCTTGTAAACATGGAGCATGGTGTGACTGGTAGTCTCTAATTAGTCTGAATGTGTGCAAGTTTTCTTTTACAGCTCTGCTTGACATATAGACATGCTTTCCCAGCTTAAAAATTAGGACACAACCTCATCCTGCTAATTTATGGCTGAAATTGACTTGATAACTTATCCTTTTATCTTTAAATATAAATATTGTCAATTGACAAGCTGGATGGCACACTGACAACTAAGACAGGGTGCAATATTCTTACTAGCTAAAGATGTAGTAGATCTGTGTCCACAGCATACATCTGGAAACTTGCATCATAACACAAATAGATTCTTAATAAACTAAAAATAAGTGGGCCAAAAAAACTGAGTCTTCGGGGTACACCTCCATACTTTTTTCAGAGGAAAGTTTTTTGCAACTTATAACAACTCATTGTTCAGAGTTTACAGAATATGATATAAAACCCCTACAAACTTCCATCCACTCATCCATCCATTGACCTTACAGGCATCACAGGGCAACACAGAGACACAGAGGACAAATTAACATGCCTGCACACCTTTATACCTGAGGGCAGTTTAGAGACCAATTACTCACAGTAACAGTTGCAAAACAAACAAACTCAATGCTGAAAGACAGCAGGCGGATACCAACTGTGCAGCACCTCTTATCTTAGAAAAAAAACCTCAATGATCGCCTCTATATAAGAATATTATGATTTAAAGGTTACTGTTACTCAGTGTTAAGGCCTCCTTTGGCCATCTGAGAAAGTTACTGCTCTGACTTTGATGCTATTAACAGCTTTGAAAAAAGTTCTCAGGGCTGTTATAGATATTCAGGCAACAAACAATAAATGCAACTCATAATTTTTGAAAATGGCTGTTGAATAATAGATTTTACAGGTTAATACATACAGACCCAGACAAAACTGTTGGTGCCCCCTGTTAATCAAAGAAAATCCCACAATGGTCACTGAAAAAACTTGAATCTGGCAAAAGCTATAATAGATGAAATGTACTGAAAATGAACTTATAAAAATCAGACATTGCTTTTGAATCATTTGAAAAAAAAATAATTAATGAAACTGTCATGCTCCCAGGTCTAGGTGCAGGTGTGGTTTTCTTCCTCTCTCTCCTCTACAGGGCGTGACGGGCAGGTGCACCACATCATCGCTAATTGCAGCCCTTCATAAGGAGCTGGAACCAGGAGGAGGGCATCAGACCTGAAATTGATGTAGATTTAAACTTGTTGTATAAGAGGAAAAACAAAGAGGATATTTCAGATTCAAATATGGTTGAGCAATATATAGATAAAGAATATTATGGATATGTAAAAATTTATACGGATGCTTCAAAAGATTCAAATAATAGGAATGGTGTTTCATTTGTAGTTCCAGAATTTAATTTTAAATCAGGTAAAAGAATCAGTAATGAAATTTCAGTTTATACAGGAGAAATGTTTGGTATCATGTTAGCATTAGAATGGATTGAAGAAATTAGCCCATTAAGAAGTGTAGTTTGTTCAGATTCTAGTTCAACATTATATTTATTTAAACATAATCATTCAGATAGCAAACCGGATTTATTGGTAGAAATTCAGCAATTATTATTCAGAATTCAAGCAATGGGATTAATAGTTTCTTTTATATGGATTCCTTCTCATATAGGAATAAAAGGGAATGAGATGGCAGATAAATATGCAAAAAGAGCAAGTAAAAGCAGTTTAATTGATATAATAATTCCATTTAATAAAGGTGAAATAAAATCAGTGATTAAGAAAAGGTTTAGAGCAAGATGGCAGAAACAGTGGGAAGAAGAAAGAAGAAGAAAGAAATGGAAGATTTATAATATTCAAAGAAAAGTAGGATTAATGAGGATAACATCAAGGAATAGAAGGGAAGAAACAGTAATGTCAAGATTACGTTTTGGTCATACAGGGTTAAATAGCACGTTATTTAAAATGGGAATTCATGATACAGGAAAGTGTGATTTTTGTTTTGTTGAAGAAACAGTGGAGCACGTTATATTATTTTGCAGTAAATATGATATTGAGAGGAATGAATTGATAAATAGATTACAAATCAGTAAATTAAAGTTAAACATAAAATATCTTTTAGACATGGACACCAAATCAGAGGGTTATTCTTTATTATTGAGATTTCTTAAAAAGACTAATTTGATAAAAAGGATTTAGTTATTTATTTATTTATTATTATTATTATTATTATTATTGTTTATTATTATTATTATTTTTATTTATAGTAGTAGGATATTAGATTAGGTCATCCCGATCCACACTCCATTTCAGTTGGTGGCGGTAATGCACCAAAAGTTGTTTGCCAACCGCCATTAAACAAAAGAAGAAGAAGAAGAAGAAGAAGAAGGAGGGCATCAGAATAAGGACAACTTCAACATCAGCTTTACAGGTGGAGGTGGGTGAAATGTCGTTAGGACTGAGAATAATACAACTGTCATTAAATTACTGGGTTAATTTGCAAGGACACAATCAAATCCATCCTACACAGGTAACTTTACATTCCTGCAGTGAAAAAAAAGGGTTCATAATTAGTCATTTGGTTGGACAATTATTCAGAAAGCAACAGAATTAGGATTAAATCATTTAAACATTAGTCCAATAGTACCATTATCAATAACACCACCATGGATTTTACCCGAAACAATAGTAGATTTAACCATATTGGAAAAGAAAAATAGAGATAAAATGTATATATGTAATTCTATAATAGTGGAGGAATATATAGAACAGTTTTATAATTATGTAAAAAATTATATGGATGCATCAAAAAATCAATTAGGACAAACTGGAGTAGGTGTAATAATTCCAGAATTTAAACTGCATATAGGGAAGAAATTAAATGGATTATCTGTTTATATGGCAGAAATGATTGCATTATTAGTTGCTGTAGACTGGATTGAGGAGGTGAGACCATTAAGAGCTGTCATATGTTCAGATTCAAGTTCTTCATTGATCAGTTTACAAAGAAATCACTCAGAAAGCCGTCCAGATATCTTATTAGAAATTCAGCAAATATGATATAATATTCAGATGATGGGGTTAACAGTAGTGTTTCTTTGGGTTCCTGCACATATAGGAGTGAAAGGTAATGAAATGGCTGATAAGAAAGCTAAAGAGTCGATAAACAAAAGTAAGAGTGATATAAGAATAGACATGAGTAAATCAGAGGTTAAAAGTATTATTAAAAGAAAGATTCAAGAAAAAATTGCAAAAACAATGGGAAGAGGATATAAAAGGAAGATGGCTTTACAGAATACAAAGGAAGGTAGGGGAAGTTCGAGGGAAAATTGGGAGGAACAGAATACAGGAAAGGATAATAACAAGACTATGGTTGGGACATACAGGACTTAATTCAACATTACAGTTAATAGGGAAACATGAAACAGGAAGTTGCAATGTATGTATGGAATTAGAAACGATTGAACATGTTATGTATAATTGTAGGAAATATCAAAGACAAAGAACACAGCTGATAAGGAGTCTTGAAAAGGAAAAAGGGCAGTATTGCATAATAAATATTTTAAGGAAAAACACGATTCAGGTTATAGAATTATGTTTCATTATTTATTGGTCCAGGTTTAGCGAAAAGAATATATCCATCCATCCATCCATTTTCCAAACCGCTTTATCCCTCATGGGGTCGCGGGGGTTGCTGGTGCCTATATCCAGCGTTCACTGGGCGGGAGGCGGGGTACACCCTGGACAGGTCGCCAGTCTGTCGCAGGGCAACACAGAGAGACAAACAGGACAAACAACCATTCACACACAGACTCACACCTAAGGACAATTTGGAGAAGCCAATTAACCTAACAGTCATGTTTTTGGACTGTGGGAGGAAGCCGGAGTACCCGGAGAGAACCCACGCATGCACAGGGAGAACATGCAAACTCCATGCAGAAAGACCCAGGGGTGTACTTGAACCCAGGACCTTCTTGCTGCAAGGCAACAGCGCTACCCACTGTTCCACTGTGCAGAATATAGTTTTTTTTTTTTTTTTGAGCATGTTTGTCCTGAACCACACTCCTTACTGGTTGGTGGCGGTAATGCACCATATAGTTGTTTGCCAACCGCCAATAAACACTAAAAGAAGAAGAAGGAGGGCGTCAGTTCGTTAGCGCTTCTGCGTGGTACAGATCTACTCACTTCCTTGCCGCTGTCTCCTCGTAGCCTGGACCTAACTCCCTGTCTCTGTTTCTTCCCTCCTAGAATTCTGGACCCACGTCTGAGACGCTCCTCACCAATCCTCCAAGAATCCGTGAAAGCCCTTGGATCGTCTCTCTGTTAAGGCCTCCTGCCTGAGCTCACCTGCCTGTCCACCCTCCTACACCACTAAACTGGAGAGAACTAACCGGACTTGCACCTTCTGCCTGCATCCGTGGACACCACCCTCCCATGACCAAACAAAGCCTCCACTTGAGTGAGTTTAACGCTCTTCACATTTCTCACGGGCACCTTCCTGTTGTTCACAAGTCTCCTCGTCTTCCCCAGCAGGACCCGGACAACCCAACCTGCCGACACCGTTTCTATTCAAACCGCATCTTTTACAATAAACTCTTTTACCGAACTGTCTGCCTCTGTGGTTGCTCTCATTCAGAGTCTCGCTTCTTTAAGTATGACAGAAACAGGCCTGGACAAAAATGATGGTGCCTGTAACTTAATATTTTGTTCAAGCTTTTGAGACATTCACTTCAGTCAAACAATTTCTGTAACTGTTAATGGGACCTCTTCACATGTCGACAGGTATTCTGGCCCACTCCTTGAGAGCAAACTGCTCCAGTTGTCTCAGGTTTGAAGGGTGCCTTCTCCAGACGCCAGGGTTCAGCTCTTTCTATAGATGTTCAATAGGATTTAGATCAGGGCTCATGGGAGGCCACTTCAGAATAGTCATGTAGCTGTTCTTGGGTGGTTCTAGCTGTGTGTTTTGGGTCATGCTGTTGGAAGAGCCCTGACCTTTAACTGAGACAAAGCGTTCTGGCACTGGGCAGGAAATTTCTCTCCAGAATGCTTTGATAGTATTGTGATCTCATTGAACCCTGCACAGATTTGAGACACCCTGTGTCAGATACAGCAAAGCAGCCCCATAGCCAAGCCTCCTCCTTGTTTCTCATTAGGGACAGTGTTCTTTTCTAGGTATGCTTTATTTGTGTCTTTGAACATGGAACTGATGTGCCTTGCCAAAAAAAAATCCAGTTTTGTCTCATCTGTCCAAAGGCCATTCTCCCAGAAGCTTTGTGGCTTGTCAAAATCCATTGTGACAAATTCCAGTCTTGCTATTTTTATGATTTGCTTTCAGCTGTGGTGCTTCCCTTTAAGTCCACTTTGGCTCAAACAGTTAAGGGTGGTGCGATCTGACACTGATGTATCTTGACCTTGGAGGTCACCTTTAATTTATTTGGAGCTAGTTCTGGGCTCTTTGGTTACTATTCGTTTGATCTTCCTCATCAAATTGTCATCTATTTTCCCCTGCGACTACGTCCAGGAAGGTTGGCAACAGTCCTGTAGACCTGATCCTTCTGAATATGTCCAACTGTACACACAGGAACATGAAGTTGCTTGGCGATGGTCTCATAGCCTTTACCTTTAACATGCTTATCTATAATTTCCCTGCTAATCTGCTGAGACAACTCTCTCCTTAGCTTCCTGTGATCCGTGTTCGGTGTGGTCCACACCATGTCACCAAACAGCACAGCGACTACTTGTAACCCTTTAAATAGACAGACGTTACAAGCTTGAAGACGTCTCTAATGCTAATTAGAGGCTACACCTTAGTTTAACATGTCCCTATGGTGAGATAATTTTCAATATTTTCTAGGGGTACCGTCATTTTTGTCCAGGTCTCTTTACATTAGTTTGTTTTTTTAAATCAATCTGTTGAACCACAATTCAAGAGCAATGTATGATTTTCATTGGTTAATCTATAGTAAATGATTTATTACTTTTGTCAGTTTTAAGTTATTTCAGTGACCATAACTTAAAACTGACAAAATTTTCTTTGATCAACAGAGGTGTACCAGCAATTTTGTCCATGTCTGTAATTACATCAGAGGTGCTTGTAGCCTATGTTGTGTATCTTTAAGATCACGTTTTGTTTAGATGGTCACATAATCAAAAATCTCCCTTGTATAGACCCCACCAGGTCCTGAGAAGTTGTTTAAAATATTTGCTGAAGAAGTGTCCAATGCCTTGACGTCAGAATTGTGAAGAAGCCCAGTCAAAAAAAAAAGAAAAAGATAGATGGCTCTCAGAGGACCAGACCAGGAGGTTTCAGTGACTTATTCATGCAGCATATCGCTGGAGTAATTCATCCATCTAAATTTGTAATGCTGTGTTGTGCTAAAAACCCAAAGGATTGCAACTAACTTCATTTAGTTGGCTGTCTCTTTGACTTGTGTCAAAGTGTCAATTCTCCACAACAATATGACCCTGACACAGGGAATATTTGTCAATTTGAGGCTAAAATAATTTAGCCTCCAACTGAGTAATTACTTACAATAGACAGTAGCAAGTCATTAATCCTGTGTTACAGCTCCTGGTTGTTAATAAATATCCCGGTAAAATCCAATATGTAGCAAGTGATATGAAATACAATGTCAAATCCTCTAATTTATAATAATGTTCATGGAAAATCACGTAAACAATCCCCTTACTGGCAATAAAAACAGACAAAAGAGAATTTATTAGAATAGGTTGCAGGCACAGGCAGCCTAAATATGAAGCTAGTATCACATTTCACACAAATGACAACATAGACACAGCTATGCGATCGTCTGCTTTCCAAGAGGAGAACATAAATGTAAGTGTTTATACAAGGTAGCTGGGGGCGCATGAAACCAAAGCTAAGCTGATAAATTCTCCCAATTCAATTAATGCAAAGTTACCTTTTAAGATTTATTTCCTACTTTTTTATTTCCAAGCACCTCTTGGTGTGCATGTTATCTTTACTGTAAGTAATAATAAGTTAACATATCAGTCAGAAGTTTAATAAAACATTTTTTTATCAAGAGCCCTTTAATGAAATCATCATATCCTAAGAAATCTTTATGTTGAGACAAAGATATTTAAAACCTACCATGACATGTACTGTTTTACAAAAGTCCTCATTACTTTTGAGCTTGGTTTCATTTTGTCGCATTACAACTACAAACTTCAGAGTAAGAGTTTGGGGGGATTTTATTTTACACTCCAAAGCAAAGTAATGCAAAATTTTGAGGCTGAAAAATATTCTTCGTGGTTTTCATTATTCTTTGCAGATAAAAAATTGAAACGTGTGCTGTTTGTTTTCACCCCCCCCCCCCCATACCCCAAGTAAAACCTAAAGCAGCCATTTCCCTACAGTTGTCATCTAATTATTTCATAGCATCAACACGTGTGTCATTTAATCTCAGTCTAAATACAGATGCTCTGTGAATGCCTCAGAAGTTTGTTAGAGAGCACTAGTGAACAAGACAAGATTTGGAGAACTTTAAGGCAGGGTTAGGTTATAGAACAACATCCCGAACTTTGAACATCTCACAGAGCTGCATTTAATCTATCATGTATGTATGGCAAAGAGTATGCCCCCCCCCCCCCCCCCCCCCCAAAACCAGGGGGGCCATAGTTCAGTAGAGAGCTACTATTCTGCACCTGTTGGATGCTTTCATTCTCCAAAACATCTGAATCAAATGGCTGATTTACCTCCTCACCATGTCATTCAGCTCTGCAGAGGCCTCGTAACTAGCCTTACTTTTCATTCAGGTGTGTTAGAGAAATGATGCATCTTAGATCAGGAGTCCTCAACTCCAGTGCTCAAGGTCCAGTGTCCTGGAACTTTTAGATGTGTCCCTGGTCCAATGCGCATGAACCTAAATGGCTGAATTACCTCGTCAGAACGCAGTCAAGTTCTCCAGCATCCTGTGGATGACCTGATTATTTGACTCAGGTGTGTTGATGTTGCAGAGTAATACCCCCGGAGACACCCCAAACCTAAACGGACAGGTTGGGCAAGCAAAGCGTTAAAAAGAGAAGCTGCAGAGAAGTCCTTGATAACTGAAGGATCAGCTCAGGTGGTAGTGATGCACTCCACTAATCTGGCCTTTATGGAAGACAAGAAGAAAGTCATTGTTTAAGGGAAGTCCTGTTTGACGTTTTTCAGAACCCATGTAAGGGACAAAAGGAACATATGGAAGAAAGTGTTCTGGTCACATGTGACCAAAACTAAATTTCTTTAATTTACATGAAAAAAACACATATAATATCCATCTGATTTGGCTGAGCTTGAGAATGTGCCAGATGTTTAGTTTCTGGATGTGAAAAGTTAGTACAGCCATCCAACAAATTAAAAAAAACAATAATTTCCCCTCCACTTCACAATTATGCAATATGCTGTGTTGATCTATGACCTACATTCCCAGTGAAATGCATTGAAGTTTGTGGTTGTAACTAGGGGTGGGCGATAAGTTTTCCTCCGCGCGATAGTTTAAATGATTTTATCGCGACCATCGCGCGTAAATTTTCACGGCAAGATTGAGCAGGTGTATTTAATTCACTGTGAGTTTAGTTTTTCCCACATGCTGTGAACGCATCACTCGCTCCTCCTCCAAACCAGAAAGCGCTCTGGCGCGCGCACACAATAACGAACCCGTGCGCTTACTTAACGTTGACGAGACAGCGAGAACTATGGCGACAGCGAGCTTTTCAGGCAGTGGAAGGATGTCGAACAAAACGCGGTAATTTGCAAAACTTGCCGTAATACCATTGCCACAAAAGGTAGCAGTAGCACAAATCCGTACCACCTAAAAAGTCATCCAGTGCAAAATCAAGACTCTTGTAAACTCCGCGTGTCCCCCCCCCCCCCCACACACACAGAAGGGAACTTTAATTAAACCATCCATAAAACAGTTGAAACTGGCGTCTTCTTTTGCTAAATCCCATATGACAGAAAAAAACGTTTGTTTAAAATGTCCCAGCACCTAAAGAGCAACGGAAATATTTTTGAGATGCTCTGAATATGTAGCTGCGACTGGTCAGTTGATTTTATAGTCACAATACAATCTTTTGTTTTTGGGATTGTCACATTTTGATGATACCTTTTATTTCAGGTGTATTTTGTGTCAGATTTTTCCTTGGTGTTCCTTTTGACCGCTGGGATGTTCTGTTTTTTAAGGTCAAGTGTTGACCATGAAAGAGCTTTAATGTGACAATATTGTAATTTGTGAAAAGCTTCTATGTGCAGCTGTGGTGGAATTTTTTTTTAAATTCATTTTATTTTGCAATCAATTTTTCAAACAAAAAAAATTGACACGTTAACATGAGATATACCAATGCAACTTTAGGCACTATTTGGCTAGAACATTTGTTATTCAAGGTTATTTGAGCATATCGCGATACATATCGTGTATCGTGATATAGCCCAAAGATATTGGGATATTAGATTTTCTTCATATCGCCCACCCCTAGTTGTAACCATACAAAATGCAAAAAGGTTCAGGCTGAATATGAATCTTTTTGCATGGGGTGAATGGTGCTAATCAGGGTTAGAATTTGCATTTAGCAGGAACTCTGCTCTCAGTCTCACAGTGCAGGCAAAACTTGACACAAAAAAAATGGGGTACACGGAGTGCTGTCTGCATGAAATATTATATTCGCTCTTTGTTGCCATGTTGCAAACATATGGAGCTGTTGGTAAATGCAGCTCATTGTATTGTCGGGGGGGATTGATTGAGTGCATGTCAACTGTAATTCTCCCAGGTTGTGGCCCTGAGGTCTGTGTGACCTCAAATAACACACAGCACTGCCCTGAGACGTCAGACTGATGGGAACAGACACCGATACAGGAGAAGAGAAGAAAAAGAAGTGTACAGAAAGGAGGGAGGGGTGGAAGCAGAGAACAGACAGAGGTACGAGTTATCCTCTAAAACTTGAAGACTGCTTCTCTAATTCAAAATGATCTGGTCTGGTTTTGAAAATCACCATGGTAACCACAGCAAAACAACAAGATGGGTGGGGTATTCCCCATCCAGTCCCCATTTCCTCTCTCTTTTTGCCTCTCAAAACAACATCTTTGAAACACTCATCTAAAGCAGCCCCTTTAATGAACATGCCGTCACAGAGCACACTAACGCCACGCTGATTGCTCCAATCTCCTGCTCTTTGTGTCTGTTCTCTCCTAGGTGGTCACACTGACGTGCACACATGGGTGTGTGTCGCGTCACAGGTCCTAGCCACAGATGATAGCAGCTCAGCAGGTCATTGTGTCGTTAGTGGAAACTCTGAGCCATTACCCAGAGGAAGGAGGGTGGAGGAGGAGGAAGAGGAGGAAGGCCAGGGAGATGCTTTCCTCTTGGGATCAAAGGTTACTTCTATCCGTTACCACCACTGCTCCATCTCTACTGACTGTGTGGTGGGAGAGATTAACGCGCCTGTTTATGTGCGTGTAGGAGGAGGGGGGATGTGTGTGAGGATTCACCCCTCGCGGATCAATCAGATATGTGGAAAGCAGTACAGAGGAGGAAAGTCAATCTGTGGCACATGTAGAGTGGAATGGCAAAATATAGGCAATGTCTTCCAATTCTTGGGCATTTATAAGCTGCTGTGGCTGACTGAGCACGATACATCCATAGACATCTTTGAATTCACTAAACGGATGATCTGTAACCTTGCAGTGAGTTAGAAACACGATTTAACCTCTCCTGTGTTTAACAGTTATGGGAGGAATAGTATACATGCTCTTTAAAGCAGCACTATGTAAATTATGATCCAAATATTAGCTTAATTAGTGATATACTGAATGATTTTCAGGTCAATATACAGCACTTCACATGTGTGCACATGCATAGATGCTCCGTTCGGGCTGCCCTCCTCAAAAACTGAACTATATAACTTGAAAGGGTCAGATCTGTCGCTTAACGGGTCATGTGATCTACAAAGCCGCTCTAGGTTACATGACTCATTTTCAGTTACGAATGCTGTAACAACAAAACAAAACAGATGTAACTCTTACCTGATCAGACATATTCTTGGTTCTCTGATGTAGGACTTAATCTAGAGGGGCAAATGTGGCTTTGTCTTTACAAGTAACTCCATGACTTCTCAATTTGCTTGTCCAAAGTGGTCGGCTATCAGATTCCAAAAGTAGGAGGGAGACTGTTTAATTTTGCGACAGTGCAGTGTTGCCAGTGGCCTTCAGGGGCGCTAAACCTGGAAGATACTGGTCTAGCACCCCTAGTGGCTAAAAATTACACAGTGCTGCTTTAATTTACAGTTTATAAAAATTGTATTCAACCTCATTGACTCTGAAGCCACTAAATAAATTATTTTATACCAGAATGAATTCAAAAGTAGAAGGTTTTCATCCAGGATTACCCTGCATTTAAAACTAAATAAGCTAGCCTTTTTGCTGAAAGTAAAGCGACCAACAGCATGATACTGCCACCACCATGTTTCACTGTGGTTATGGTCCATAAAATGTTCTTTTTTCAACACACATAGTGTTGTGCATGTTAGTTGTACCATACTCTTTCTAAACGGATCATTGGATTGTTTCCTGGTTTTCATGATGCTATTTGCTCGCTGATGTTCTTTGAGAAACGTCTGAGGCTTTCACAGAGTAGCAGGATTTTTACTGAGAATAAATTACACACAGGTGTTTGTTCTGTACTAATCTGGTTACTTATCAATTAATTTGGTTAAACTGGGTTTTATTTAGGGGTATCTGGGTCAAGAGGAATAAAAACAAATGCACAAAACACTTTTTTACCTTTTATTTTGTAAGAATAAACATTAAAAAACACTAAATTATTTTCCTTCTCCTTCATGACTATGTTTCCTGGTGTTTGCCCGTCACATAAAACCCAATAAAATATAGAAAGAGTTATTTGTCAAATTGGCAAATGTGTATTTGCTCCTTCTTAACTCTAATATACCTAAATGAATTTCAATTCAACCAATTGCCCTCAGAAGTAACCCATTAGATAAATAGAGTCCTCATTGAGGTGTTTTGTCATAATGTCACAAAAAGGAAAATGCCTGGGCAAGGCAATGTATGCAAGTTTGGTGAAACTAAATTTTTCACATGACAGTAGAACTGGTTTATTTGTTGTGTTGAAGCCCTGTTGAATTGCACTGCAACTTGAATTGTAGTACAACTTACAGACTTGTGGCTTGAAAACGTAAAGAAGGAGATCTTGTGCCATTTAAAACAAACACATTTCCATTAGAAAAACACACTCACTGCTTGTCAACTATTGCATCATCCTTCAGCCCCAAGTAAGCTTCTGATGAGGTAAAGAAAACAATGAGTAGGGGTGGGATTTACCACATAGGAGAGACCAACGGAGGGGGAAGGGTCCGACACTACAAAACACACATTAAGACTATACACAACCCACATGCTCTTAAAAAAAGGGGTCTGGAGGAGGGTCTGGAGTCTATTCTAGCTGTCACTATAGACAGGATGGGAAGGGGTACACACTGGACAGGTCAGCAGTCCATCACTATGCCAACATAGTCAGGTAGAGCAAAAGAAATTGAACATCTGCACAGACACACTCACATCTAAGGTCAACGTAGAGCCACCAATTAACCCAACATGCATGTTGTTGGACTGTGGGAGGAAACTGAAGCACCTGGAGAGGATCAACAGCAAGCACAGAGAAAACATACAGACGTCATCGCAGAGCAGAGCTTTTACATGAAGACCTTCCTGCTGTGAGGAGTTATTGCTAAAAGAGGGCAAACTCTGCGGCTCCTATCAATGCTTGGAGAAGCTCCAACCGAATGCAGTCCAGCCTACTTTCTGATTAATTTGGCTGATAATTATTTGCCTACTTGTGGGTGCTCGAATAGCAATGAGCTTTCATCCTGAGATGTTAAGTTGTCCCTTAAATTGACAAAAAAAATAATTATCAGGAGCGCTATTACATACTATACATTTTACACCCTTCACCTCAATACACACATTGCACACACAATGGGACACATCAAAAGTGACACTCTTTAAAAACAAAGAAAAGGAGTGCTAACTTTCTTCATGTTTGGATCAGTTCTAACAGGCATTTTTTTCTTGGACGAGAAAGAAATGTATAAAAGCTAGAAGAAACATTTGTCTTTCCCAGAACTTAATAGGATGGTTTTTAACTCAAGGCTTTTAACAGAACTCAATAAATTAGAGTAAATTCAACAGTATGAACAAAATACATAAAAGTAAAAACCAGCTATAAAACCTAACATATGCTACAACTTTTTTTGAATTAGTCAATACTGGTCTAAATAGACAGAGAGACAAGGGAGTGAAAAGGCTAAAGAGGAGAAAAAGCAGCTGTTCCACTGGTGATAGGACACTGGGGATTTGGCAAGGGCCACCCACTGTGGTACAAAGCCTGAGAGCAGACTTGGAAGCCTTAGCGCTGAATGAGGTTGGGTGTCATGAAACATTGCACATTCAACACAGAATCATCTCTATTAAGAATGTCTCTCCAACCATGTTTGAGTCTTTTTGTAAAGAGACTCGTACTGTCAGATTAAGCTAGTAGTTATTTTAATGTCCTTATTTGCATGAAAATTGCAGTTTTATTCTCTCCTCGATTCATTTAGATATGGAAATGGTCTTGTTAAACTGCCCTGGGGCATTTCCAGTGGGGATCCTACCCTTTCTGAATCATCCACACATCTTGATCTTTTTCTATAACTTTAGATCATGTCTGAAGGCCAGGAATAACCTAGCACATGGAAGTTTAATATAAAGCATTTGTTGCGTTACAAGAATTTTGTATGCTTTTTAAAGTTTTTCAATGACTGTATGGGTTGGTCTGATCCTTGAACCATAACACCGCACCAACACCACCCCCACCCCCATCCCGATACACACACCAGCAAAATGAGGCAGCTGCACACCATTATTGAGTCTCTTCCTGATAAAAGAGCCTTTTTTTCTCCAGCATCACCATCGGCTGTGGTCAGAATTGGGGATCAAGTCCAAGTTCTAACTTGGTTCAGTTGCATCCCCAAGCTTTTCAAAAATTGGCACAATATAAATATTGCCATGCCAGAAAGAAATGTAATAATATGATTTAGATTATGGTGTTTATGAACTGTAACATTATTAATTTTTCCATGGGTCTTGGACATTCCCTCTCTGTCCTCCCGCAGCCCAAAGACACACAGTTCTGGCCCAACTTTTTACATCCACTCATCACTGGCATAAATATCACATTGATTTTGGACTGTTAAAGGTGCACTTAAACCATGCTTTGTTCAGACTGGAATAATTATACAAAAAACGACTTCAGTGTTATTTAACAACAAGTGTCGGGTGTATAAATTAGGAATTGATTGTGGATGTTCTTAAATTTACACAGATTCAGCGTTACATTTGCAGGCTCAATACTATGCATACACCCCACATTATATAGTTAAATGGCCCTTAGCAAGTTGCACCTCAACCACATGATTTTTGTATCCATTAGCAAGGGTCTTGCGTGATTCTGGCTGAATATTTTAGCACTCATCTTGGCACAAGTTGGTAGATTTTATGTAAATGGATTTGTTTTCCTGCCACGTGGCTTTTAGGCAACCTCCATAAATTTCCAATTGGGTTGAGGTCAGGACCTCAGGGAGGCCTCTCATGAAGTTTAATGTAAGCCTTCCACGTATAGCTTTGATGTGTACGTGGGATCATTTTCTTGTTGGAACATTATGTTCGAGTTTCAACCATCTGACTGAAACCGTCCCCTTCGTATAAAAGGATAATTTTTTCTTCTTCTTTTTTGCAAAAAAACTATCAAAAAATGGTTATCTGTGTAGATTTTCTATTCAAAATATACAGAGATGGGTCTGTTTGGCCACTATGACTTATGTCTGGAAGAGACACAGTAATGCTTTCACACTGTGCCATCTACTATGTATGGTGGTGGTTGCGTCGTGCCTAGGGTCTGTTCCACATACTGCTGGTATGTCATTCAAAATGAATGGAACAATGAATTTGGACCCAACCTTTAGTTTTTTCCAACTTAATGTCAAATTAACAGCCGATTGGTTGAAACTTCAACACATCTGAGTGTTGAAGTTTCAATAAATACATTACACTACTAAAATGGCCCGACCTTGTTCACATTGAAAAGGTATGGACTGAGCATGGTCCATCCCAGAAAACCAACCAGTTACAATTAGCTCTACCATTTCAAATATGAAGGGTGGTTGAATATCAGGCCATAATGATGCCAGGAACTTGTTGATGCTATTGGAAGCTTGTGGTTTCTTTGCAACTTACTGAGGAACACTTGATCCAAGATTCATGGGGAGTATGTATATATTTGAGCCTGTATGGAGGGAAAAAAATCAATCCACACTAAATTCTATTTTTACCAATCCTGGTTCATAAAATGCACCAAAGTTGTTTGTGGTATAATAGATACACCCTGAAAACAGAACAGCTCAAATGAACCATCAAAAGCCCCAAATTATTGTGAGATTAATTCCCACGCTGAGTATAAGTGTGCTGTTCCAACAAGAGCATATATTAGTAGCAGGCTGCATTTATCGGCATAAATGATTTAGTGTCTCTGTGTTGGCCCATCAGCTTGAATTGGCTTTGTTCTGTTTGTAACTGTGAATTTGTATACATGTATAAGTAATAACTGGATTTTAAAGGATCAAGTCTACTTCATTGTTCCTCAACTGATGGATCTGCCAGTGAGTGAAAGAAACGTGATTGGCGTTTAATGAGACAAAGTCGGTAGAAGATTTCTGCCTTCCCAAAATATTATTCCATCCTGATGAATGATTGCATTTCTAGGGAGGAGGACAAGCAAGATTTGCCCAATTTTCCTAGATTTGGTGAAATGACAGTTTGACAGATAGCACCCCAGAGAGATGTAAAGCCATCACTAATAGAAGGTTGTGATGAATTTAAGAGAAGAGACACATGGTACCAATTCAACCTGACCTCCTTCGAGTAACACTCTTTAAATCAGGGAAGAGCCAAGAGATCGGCTGTGTGTGTGTTGCATGTCTCTGTATGGCTGCATCACACCCAACCCAGCCCTTTATGTTTACGTGTGCGTCTGCCCACGATGCCTCTGACATAACCCCACCAGCCGCAAGTCTTAATGTCAACATCCAGTCAGAGGCCCAGCTTCGGTGCCGTTTTGATAGAGATTTGCACGCCCTAAAACCACACCTCGAAGCGCTCCTTATTTTACACTCAGTGTTAACTACGCTGAACTCTGATTTATGCCAGCCAACTCTTCAACTCATAAAATCTTTAATATTCTTAGTCAAACAAGCAAAGTGATGCATTGGAGCTCTGCTGTAAATCATTTTATGTCAAAGATACCCAGCACACAGCAGTGAAACCATTTACAAGCAGTAAAAAAACAACAACATCCAATCTGACACATACACATTTAGTAAATATGGTTAGGTACCATGCCGACCATATTTTATGGCACCCTTGGTGAAGATGTGTAAAAAGACGGAAAGAATATGCATCACTTATTCCAGTAACATAATTCTTTGCTAATTGTTTGGGGGGGAAATTCCACCTTTAATTTTGGTACATTTATTCAATGGGGAAATGATTCCATGTCAAGAAATATGTGTTTTCAACCAACAGCCCAGTGGCCAAATTATTGGTACCCCTGCCACCTATATTTTCTACAGCCCCATTTTCCCAATACTGTTTAGTCTTCACCTATAACAGGGTTTAGCGTGCAGAGAAAGGGATTTTTGTCCTCTCCTTGTTACACAGTCTCTCTGGTTCAATCAGAATCCCGTGTCTTCCTCTATGCTCTCTTCTCCTTAGCTCACCTGGTGTTTCAATGATTTCCTGATGCCAATAATCCCAACAAGGTACGGAGACCTTTTGAAGAAAGAGAAAGAGGTCCTCAGCATCACTGAGCCGCCAGCATATTTGGCCATGAAGTGCTTTTCCTCATATTTATCCTTCGTATCAAACCAACCGAGAGAGTTTGTTGCCATAAAGCTAAATATTAATCTCATCTGATCAAAACACATGGTTCCCAGTTAAAGACCCAGTACCGTTTAGCTTATTCTGTGTGGTTACATTTGTGATAACATGACAGAAGAGCAGTTTTTTGTATTTTGTCATAGGCTTTTTATGGAGACTTGGAGACCCGAAGCAGCAGTACAGAGCCTGTACAGACGGATTGTTGTTTTGCCTATAACATAAAGGTTAAGTGCTCCCTTCAGTAATTGCACTGATGGACAGGCAAGTCTTCCAGCTTAGAGAGTTCTCCCAATTAAAGACATTCTCATTGTTAAATCAAACCAAGCATGGTTGTTTGCCCTGTGTGTCTCTGTGTTTTCCTGTGATGGACAAAGACCGCTGTACATCATGGGGAGTAATAAACCTTGGAAAGATGAGCTGGTATAGCGAATGGATGGAGGGATAGATAGTAGTCAAACCAAACTAGTTCTCACACAAGAATACATTAATTATGGTACATTTACAAATGAAAAGTCTCCTAGCAAATTGAATGAATGCAATTAAACACAACTCATTGTTTTTGCTTAGGTCAAACGTTTATATTGTCACTATATTCTCAACTTAACAGCCTTCACATTGGTGCATGAAAGTGCATGTCCAGTTTATGAGGGTAAAGATCTACCAATTCTACCAGGAGTTGTTCCATTTCCTTAATCAACGGTTTTTACTTCTCCAATATTCTTCCAAGAACAAGGGACGAAAGCTGTGCTGTGCAGCGGCGATGAGACATAAAGGTACAGTGTTTGGAAAATGTTGAAACAAAACTGAGATTGGTCAGGTAAAACGCTGACTTTACATACCTGCACCCAGTGCTTTTAGTGGAAAAAATAAGTCATACAAATATGGGACAGAAACATGGGTAATATTTTAATACAGATTTATCTATAGAGCTATAGATCAATAGTTTATTGTACAGTAATTACAAAGAACAAAGGCAGTTATAAACAAAATTTACATGAGCCAAACTCAAACTGTCATGAAGCCACTTTTATTCATTTCAAGCCTCATGGCGTTAACCTGGACATGGAAAATAACATTTAAAAACATAAAGATATAAAATAAATGGTCTTGAAAACAATAAAGAAGTAATAAATCTGGTTTAAGATTTCAGTTAGTTCACTGCTGTTACAATTTCCTTCTGTAAAATATACTTCATCTCAGTATTAGGCCTGTCCTCAACAAACCCAGGCCACTTTAGCAGTCTTATCTTATCCAGCTCTGGTGCTCTGCTCACATGCATCACGCACTGTGTGTAGGACACCAACTTCCAGAGTGCACAAAAAAAATTAGGCTTGTGCAAAATCCTAATTATAGAAATCATAATAACGACATAAGTAAAATAAAAATGTGTAAAGCATATTATTAGATATAAGCAAGAAAAAAATATTTGCTCAAGAAAGAGATGGACATCTCTCTGGTGGCCCCCTCCATGAACCCAGTATGTAATTGAGGAGTTTAAAAAGCTCCGCTACACATGATACTTTAACAAAGTCATGAATTGATGAAAGGAAAACAGTTTGATAACGTGAACGTCAAACAAATATCCAACTAGGGGTGTCACAGTTCACCTATAAATGCGGGTTAACACCATTTCTTTTTAATATTGTTAACTTTGTTAAATGTGCAACTAACATGCATTTTTTCTTCATAATAGGTAAAACAGTTATCTTGTGTGGAAGTATAGGCATCATTGTTGATGCAAAATTAGTTTGTTGTTTTATCAAGATTTGAATTTCTCTACTTATTTATTGCAACCGCTTTCAAAACATTAGTATTGCAAAATTATTTTGGAAATAAAGAGAAGCGCGTTAAAGTCCTGGTATGTGCCGTATGCTGGAAAAAAGTCCCGGTACGCTGAGGGGTCAAATTTAAAAGCGCCGGTACTGTGTAATGGTGCACACCGGCCCACTTAAAGCACTCCCTGCACCACACCACACCACTTTAGAAAAAAAGAAATTCAAAACCAAATAAGCTCATGACCATAAAACTTAAACTGAACTGCAAATAATTTTAAACTGGACAAGGCAGAACTGAAACATATAATAAACTACCAGAATGAGAGATTTGTGAACAAAGGAGCAAACAGCAAAACGTACCCCCCGTGATGATCGCACCAACACTCTGCTCCTCTTTGGTTTTAAAGCAGCTGACAGTCTGTAGCATTCATATGCATCTGAGGGGATCTTGTCCTGATTTTCTATGGAAATGCAGCGGCTGGACTTTTGTTGAAACCTTACACGAGCACGTACATCAACCAGGCACCATCAGAACAACCAGGCTTTAGTGTTAAGCGTGTTCAGATGTTGCAGCTGGTTTCCATGAGTCTCTGCAGTTTTCTGACAGAGATGGTCATCAGTATCAACAAAGAAAAGTTGTGGAATAAATGTTGCAATGAATTCATCACAAAACCAGCAAGTGCTCTGCATGAGTAACTCTACCAGATGGTTGTGGAAAGAGTATTTTGTATGCATACAGTGCCCAGAAATGTGCTACTTTTTCACTTTTTAATTGTAGCTTTTATGGGGATGTTGTGTGGTAGGACAACGCAAAGTAATTGAAGTGAAAGTAAGTGAAAAATGTAGGATGAATTTTTATTTTGGCCCCTTTACCTTGATATCCCTAAATAAAATAGCAAGTAGTAAATCAATGGAGTTCAGCCTTTTGTAATTTCATCTCAGCATAAATTCAGTTGTTAGGTAAAAGCCTTGGAGGTTAATTAGAGAACATCAGTGATCAAACAGCATGATGAAGACCTGTGTCAAGTTGCCACAGTTGGTGGTGTGGTGAGCTCGTCCATATTCCATGTTATTCACAAATTAATAGATAATTTGGACATTAAATATACTAAGAAGAACAGATAACATAAAAGCTCTGAAACTGTATGATTTGATTAATTGTTTTCTTTTTATTAAAGGCTCAAGCACTTATGTACTGAATGAATAAAAAAAAATAAGAATGATTGTTTTTAATAAAGTAGATGTGTTACACAGGCTGAAAAAAAGAAGTATGTTTTTAATGTGTTCAGAGAAGGCTGTGAAGCAATCTTGGGTTTGACTAGTAAAAGTTTAAAGAGGGGTGATAGACAAATCGGCCTGAGAAAAGAAGAAGAAACCTGTTGACTGTAGCTAGTCGCTCCCTGTTGCAACATTAACGGGGACTTTTGGAGTCTTCGCAACTCCCAAACAACGGCTTTCAACAAACACATAAAAGCGATATGATTTGGGTGTTCAGTGCTCAGTTCTCATCACAGAAGACACGTTACACGGAGCAGAAGAAAAGAAAATTCAAAAAAGAAGATTTAAGAAAGAAGACCCAAGACAGAAATAAGAAGATCAACTGGCCAAAGGATGACCACGGAACCCCTTGTCTCTGACAACCAGTGAGGCTGAGTCTGATGCCCTTTCTCCGTGTTTCCTCTACAATTCAGGGCCAATGATCTATAGAGTCTGTTAGAGGTACTGCTGTGGCTTTGAACTGGTCGATGAAAACACCCTGAATGTTCCAGAGATGGGAGTCTCACCCACTAGATGTCAGAGCTGAAGCTGAAACAACTTGTCAAGCCAAAAAGATGAACCTCAGCCCATGTTGTCAGGACAGAGACTCAAGCTGTGAGTCTTTGTGAGCAGGACATTATCTGGACATCAGTGTTGCCATCGAGAGGAGGAATGTTTTTCATCCGATCAACTCCTTCACCCAGAAATCAGAGACACTTTGGGATTCCATCTGCGGTATGGGTCAGTCTGCTCCTCTAAATTCAAAAGCCTCTCCTGAACATTTAGTAAGCAGCCTTAGATAGAGTTAGGAAGTTGGTTAATTGTAATTTGTGATTTCTGTAGTTGATTAATATTGCTGTTACTAATTCCCTGCTAAACACATACTAATTAAAGAAGCATTTAAATTCTGTAAGGAGTTGTGGACATTCAATTAACGAGTCAACATTTATTGAGTTCTTTAATGGTTGTAAAACAGACATGATGCATGGTTCTAAAATTATTGAGGAGGTCTTTAAATGTCATCTGTAGCAAAATTTAATAAACAACACCCTTGGGAACTTTTGAGTGACTAAAAATGAACCGATCCAATAAGAAGTGCCATTGTGTAATAATAGGAGCCATCGTTAACTACGGCGGTGGACAGGAAATAGGTGGCCTCAGGCTACTAGGTTGCCCAACATGTCTACTGAAAAAGAGTGGGGCCCTAGGTGGGAGGTGGTTAGTAGATCGGTCGTGTCCTACCTATCTAGCTAAAAAGGTCTCACAGTAACTCTAAGCAGGGTAATACTCAGAGGTCTTTAGAACCCTAGCTAGTATGAGCTTTAACTCAAAACAGAGAAGGATGGAGGAGGGGGTTTAGTTCAAGTCCGACAACAACACCTGAGCTGCACAATATATCAAACTCTAGCTGTTATTGCCATCTCTAATGTGCTATATCGTGATGGCAATGGACTGCTTGGAGAAAATATTAGGAAGGTAATTATATGTCAAGTATCTTGCATCTACACACATTGAGAACAGGCTGGCTTTATGGATTCTACCCTCCCTTTACAGCCACCATAACGATTGGATCATGGAACCTGATATTTAAGCTAAACGCGGAGTCCAGTTTAAAAAGTTTAATGAGAGAAATGAAGTAGATGACATGCAGGAGATGGCAACAAAGGCAGGAAATGGTTGATGGCAGGCTGGACAGGTAAAAGGACTGAGACTGACTGACCAGGAGATGGAAGTGTGCCTGTGCATGAAAAACATTTCGGTCCATTTCGGATCTTGACCAGAACAAGCAGGCCGATGGCTCACCATAGAAGGCAGAGCTAATTGCAGAACCTCATAGGAACACAGAGCCGACAGATGAGCACCCAGTCACAGGAAACAGTTAGGGCAGATCTTCATGCAGGAACATGGGGTTTGGCAGGTTGAGCAAACCCTAACTGGGAGCAACATGCAGGCAGTGCAAACAAGACACTCTAGCAGTGAGTGACTGTGGAGGGCAGGTATAAATAGGTGGAGTGACAGGCGAACTGGCCTGAATCTGATTTACTGCAACAGGTGGAACTCATCAAGGTGAATTGAGTGGTGGCTGAGGAGACTGGAATAGATAACGGGAAAAACAGTCAACAGTCCAAAAGACATAAACAAAAAGCCCAAATCATGACACCCACCCTCGATGTTTAGCGACTGAGATGAGGAAGCTCACTTTGTGTGAAGGGCACGTTGTGTAAATGTAAAGAAAAAAAAAAGTAATTGTAATTTTCAGCGGTGGTATCGTTGTTACCTTTTTCCTGATATTGTGAAACCCTAACTAGGACCAATGAACACGGCACCCAGGTCAGGGAGATAGTTAAAGCAGAGAGGAGTTATACAGCCATAAACCAAGCTCTGAACAAACCATCTCCAAATGGTAAAAGTATGGTACAACTTAACAAATCATGGCAGCCCATAAACAGAGAATTTGGGTGAATAGAGTGTTAAATCGGAGCAACAACCAAATCATCATGGGAACTCTGGAGAAGCTACAGAGATCAACAGCTGTCAGAGGGGGAGTCTGGTGACAGGGTAAGTACTAACTGTGCACTCCACAAATCCAAATCTGTGTTTTATGAAACACTGGAAATAAGAAAGCCATTGAAAGAAATACCCGAGAAGCAGCAACCATGTGAAATAAGTTGCTCTGATCAAAATGAAAACAATGTTTAACTCTTTACGCCTTTGTTCAAAGAACTATGTGTGATGGAGAACTGACACTGCCAATCAACCTGAACCCTCCATTACTATGGTAAAACTTGTTGGCAGGCAGCATCCTGCTGGGAGGCTGCTTTCATTCAGCAGGAACTGGGGAGCTGATGAGAAGATGGATGGAGCTCAATACAGAGATATACTAAGAGAAATCTATTATAGCCTGCAAAACAGTTGAGAATGAGGTGGATGTTCTCCTTTCATAAAAATCTTATTAGTGTGATTATTCTGAGTATGTCTTACTTACTAACCATGTTCAAAACTGGATAATCATTTTGTACGAGAAGTGAAACGTCTTCAAGAAAGAGGTCCAGAAGCCTTCTACTAAATCAATTAGGATTCTCGTGTCCTAGATGACTATGAATCTGCACCAGCGTAAGTTTAGTTTCACTTCACGATAGGTCTGCAATATACTAGTTTCATTAAGTAACAAGTATATTGTTATATAATACATGTTTTCTGTCAGAGAAAGTAAAAGTTGAAAGCTAATCCTTTAGTTTTGAACCAATTAAAAACAGTGCAGATGGACTAGGGGTTCCCTTGCTTTGATCCAATTCCTATACAACCCTTTTGCTTGAACAGTTTTCACAATCACTGCGCAAAATCCACTATGTTTGGGCTGATGGAGTTAGCCTTGAGAGATCAGATTTGTTTTTATTTTTAAATGAAACCACGCAGCCTTGTTGTTGTGCAACTTGTACATTTGCCTTGTACGAGGATAGAGGTTATGATACTGTGTTTCTGTTTCTATGATGCCCTTTCAGACTTGAGCAGAGCTACTGAATTGTACAGACTGGATTCCCTGCACTGCGTTCTGTAGGAAACAGCACTGCCTGCTGGTCAAACCCTTGCACTGCACGCAGAGAATCAATGAAATGACTGAGATTCCGCCTTCCAGCTCACACGTGCGCAAGTGCGTCTCCCATAAAACTCACACAGTCTTGTTCTCGTCCTGCTTTCAGAGCCTCTTCCATTGACAAACAGGTTTGTGTTCTGGGATGATATATATTCACATAATGTTCAGCATCCTCCACTGCCACTCTGCCAAATCTCCTCTGTTTTTTCTACTATTATGATTAAAAATCGGAAGGGGGTTTCATTTGGGTGCATGGTCGTCCATTGTGTCGCCACCACTGGGAGTCTGAATGAGTTTAGATGGGTCTCTTTTTTTTCCTACCCTGCCGCCTTTTTATTTCACCCCATGCTCCTCCTTACCCCCCCCCCCCCCCCCCAAAAAAAAAAAAAAAAAAAAAAAAAAAAAAAAACCTTCCCCCCTCACATTAAAACAACACGCCAATCTGCTTCAGCCCGGTAAAAAGGAGATTTCGAGCCACAGCAGCCATAAAGGAGGTTCCGCACAGACACACATACACACGCACCAGTCTGGAAGGAATTAGACAGCTGAAACAGCGGCTGAGAGAGACTTTGGCCACTTCTTTGCGCTCTGTGTAACCTGGATACTTGGGGAGACTAAAATACTTACCTTGATGCCGCCCCAAGAGAGCCGAAGCCGGCTGCAGAGATTTAATTACTGAAAAGTAACTTTTTTATGCTTTTACATTTTTGTCTTCTAAATTTCTCTGACTTTATTTTTTTTGCAACTTTATTAACTTTTTTTAAACAAAAATATGACTGAAACTATCCGAAGCTGGTGAGGATTATTTATATATTTTTACAGCTTTTATTTTACATAAACTTTCCATATAAATGTTGACAAAGTTGACTGACAAGCTGTTTGCACACTAGAGATGAATGTGGCCCCAGACTGATTAAAGGACACGCTGACTCTCATTCCCGAAGATAAGGATTTTGTTTTGATTTTTTTTAATTATTATTATTTATGAGGGCATTGTTGAGTGGATTCATGAGAATCGCTCAAACTTATTTGCCACTTTCTTCGCTTGTGGACCGCTACCAGAGCTGACGGAGGTGACCGCATCCCTTCTGCGGACCAACTAGCGGACAGCAGCTGCTTCAAGGTAGGCGGCCGCAGACAGTCATTGCGGTGGAGTCACCATGGTCCCGACTGACTGATAAATGCCAACTCAAAATAATATATATATATATATATATATATATATATATATATATATATATATATATATATATATATATATATATATATATATATATATATACACATATTTGTTTCTATTAGCTCAATTACACATATAAAAACACTGATTCTCTGATATGTTGTCAATCCCTATCATTTGAAGGTTTTTTATGTATGTAAATACTTAGATATCGTCCGATATGAAAGTTTAACCAATGCTGAAGCTGAAAGCTTAGGTGAGCTGGTTCACCTTTATTCACCACAGCAAATAATGCAAAAGCCATCACCATATCTGGAAAGGAACCTATCATTTTTTTCAGTACTTTTAATTGCTTTATTTATCTGTTAGTGTTTATAGTCTCAAAAGCCTACTAAATATTACGAAAGAATCACGGACCTTTGGAGAGTTTGGTTGAGAATAAACCAAACTGATGAGGAGTTGTGCGTCATTCCGCGATATTTCCAATCCAATGGGAAGGCTAGATCAGAGACTTATTCCACGAGCGCGTAATTTGATGTTTAATATCGGTTATAAACACGCGAGTGAGCGCAGCAAAGCCTTAAAGGGACAGCGTCTGGATTTCTGAAGTGCGTTTAAGAGTATGGAAGTAACAATGCATCCGGCTCACAGGAGGAGATAAGACACTATAGCTTCGTGAGAACCATATGAGATTTTACCGATACTTTTGGATGAAACTAAGAATCAAGTAGCCTATTTGTGTTTCCTCAAATAAAGCAAAGCTTTCAGAAATCTCCAACTTTGTTTCAAAGCCTCCCTGTTCAGTGAAGGATGATCAGGTCTAATTACTTTAACTCCTTCTCTATTTTGAACTAGAGCTATTGCGGATGCCGACTTAAGCACCATTAACTACCAGTTGCTGGATTCTTTCAGGGCTTAGAAATCCCTTATATTTCTATGTAAACGTTTTAGATGTGACTTTAGTGCTTTAGTAACCAAGTTGTTGGCATGTCTACACAGTCCTTATTAGTTGAACATATTCTATATGCATTTTCACTCTTGACTCTACTACAGGTAAACATGTGCAGTATGTCTTTGTTATGTGCAATAAAAAAGACTGGCTACCAGTTAGCCTTAGCTTTCAGCATTAGAATGTGAGTCTATTTCGCATTTTCTGTTTTTTTTTTTTTTTCTTTAGCATTTATCCAACTCCATCTTAGACTCAACAACAACTCAAGAGCTGTTTATTCAGAGTTTCCAACACAGTACCAGAGCATCAATCTACACTTTCATAGTAATAGTTTGGTATTAAACAGCAACTATATCGCTTGAGGCATTATTCAGTTTAAAGAGAAGTACTGTGCTGTTTTAGTACTTCCAGATTTGGTACCATGATCTTGTTATACCGCTACAGCTGAATAATTTTAACCAGTTAATATCTTATCTGATGTAAAAAGCTATCTTGGCATCTTTGTTCATTTTAAACTCAGGTTATTTGGTCCCAGAGGACAAAGCTAACAGCTAATTCGATTGGAAATAAAACCCAAAATGGACTTCAACTGCGGTCTCAAAATCGCCACAGCAGTTTATGCTAACACCATCTGTTGATGGATTTGGCTGTATCCGACAAACTTCCGCCGGATAGAAGGTTCTGCCCAGGTGAAGTGGCCGTAAAACCAACAACATTCGAAACCGAAGAGGGGAAAGTTTGAAGCCACGACCCTCGCGGTGGCTTCGTCTGGGCACCCCTATCTGCATATCCGGCAACAAACTAACTGACGTGTTTGAGCATTCGAGCCTAAGTAGACCTCACCCCTGCCCTAACATGCATGTGCTAACTAAATTATCACAAAAACAGGCAAGAATATGGACAACAACCAGTTGACATCTTTAACCTCAGGGCCCAACTAATCTGGATTTATGCAGAACGTTGTCTACAGCAGTTAAGATGTTGGCTGTTTATGCATATTTAAGAGGACCTCTTTTAAATGTTTCTGAACTATCAACTAAAGTAAAATTGACTTATTATTATAATATGCATCTGGGTTTCTTAATAACACAGGCGCTTCTTAGCACCTCTGCATGTTCCTAACTCGGAACAAAAAAATAAGATATGCTTATGACAGCCACACACGCGTTATAAACATCTTTGCACCATATATGCACATGAAAATGAACGTCTGTCACGCTCTGACCTATTCACTTCCTTTGTCCACCTACTGTGACGTCTCAGTGCCCAGATAGCCCACAACCATTGGCTCATATACTGTGTAACCCACACAAGGAATGCCCATCTGTGTGTTGGATGCCTAAGCATTCCTGACATTTATCCACGATGCACAAAAAAAGTTTCCATCCTACACATGGAATCTGCTTCCTACTGACCAGGGATATTGTTGCTTGATGCAGCTTAATTCCTTGAATGTGCACCGTCAGCACCTGATGATGCCCATTTTTTAATAAAGCTGCAACTAACGACCCTTGTTGTTTTGCAAAGTACTGGTCAAAAGAAGATGCACGCCGAATGCTCTGTTCTTTAACAAGTGCTGTACTTTTCAATTGACACAAACAAAAATATGTTGATCCTAATCTCGGTCCTTGGGGGGTTCCCATGTCGAGTGCAGTCAGGAGGACTATCCCACTGTGATGCTTTTGAGATGAGTGATTTAGCCTAAATTTGTTACGTAGGTCATCTGGTAAAGGTACAGTTGCCTACAGAGTACAGAAAGTTGAAATAAATGTAGAAAAGTAGCATTTTGCTACCTGGCACAGTTATGCAGAAGTGCAGACTCATCAGTTTTCTGACTTGCAGCACTAAGCGCTTTACAACCCAACACAGGAAAGCAGGCCATGGCTGCCCTCCATTAGGCCTCGCAACAAGACTCACGTGCAAGTTTCTGCTCTCAGCAAGGGTCCTTCAGTGCACATTGCCTCTGGGTTTCACACTGCCAGTGTATGACTACTGAAGTTGGAGGACAAGAGTGCTTATGTGTAGTCCCTCCCCTCTACCAGCAGCACCAGCTACCTCATGTACTGCGCCATAGTTTTCCCCAGCTTTTCATTGGTGAAAACGCAGTGAGGCACCACTACCACCAGCCAGTAAAAAGGGAAATTTGGATGTGAGTGAGTGTTGGACCTATGTTCCCACTACGTCATGCTGAGCCATGGGGAGCATCACAGGGAGGGTTAATGCTGGTTCACATTAAAAGCTGTACTGAGGTGTGTTAATTCATAGCTGCACATGCAGTTTTGTTGGTTTCTTAGAACACTTCTAATATTGAAGGTTTTAAAATGGTTTTGCTACAAGAAAGAGAAACAGAAAAACTTCCTGAAATGTATCTATTTGCAAAAATTAGCCATTGTTATTTGCGTTACTGTGAGAGGAGCCTTCTAGCCTGTGGTTGTGGTGGTGGGGGGTATGGGTGTCATCTGTTAAAGAGCACCACCTATCTTTCTTTGACCAGTGAAGACACTTACAATGTGGGTAAAATCAGAACTTTTTGGAAACTACCATTGGTTTCAGAGAGATGAGTAGAAGAACCAACTGGAGTCATATTACTTGAACTTATCAGAATTAAAAGGCTTAGTCCCATGTCAGATGCGTGTTAGGAAGGACGAGCAAACAGCTGTCCGGACAAAGACATTGCTATAGTAAGAAAGATTCTTGGCCGCACCACATCTGAACATCTGGCTTCTCACAATCTGCCAGAGTGCTGTAGCTCCATTGCCACAGCTGGCAGTGAACATACTACCAGGGCTTCGACCCCCTTTCACAACAAAATATTAAAAACGAATCTCTTGATTTTTGTCAAGACACAGTTTTATCTTCTTCCTCTATCCATGTTTAATGTGTGTAGAGGGTCAAAGAACACTGCAATGAGTAGAAACATGATAAAGCAGGAGGATTCTTCTGTAGCGCTTGTGTCTGTCTCATCTCAATCATCTAGTAGCACTGTCACTCGTTGGGAGGTGCTGGCAATTAGTTCTGGCTCTTGTAATGACAAAGATCTCACAACAGCAGCACACTGTGACCACAGAGGGGGTTTATGAATGGGAATGCAGAAGAAGAATGGGATAAATGGTGTGGTGTGGGGGGTCTGCCACTGTCTGGCTCTGGCTTTGAAAACCCACTTGACCTTTTAGTTCACTGTGAGATGTCCATTCACAGTTGAACAACCTGCATAGTAATGCAAAGCTTGCACTATAGGGCTGTTAAAGAACCAATTTTAAACTGGATCTATGGGCACTTTGACACCATCAACCTTTCGAAAAAGCGGATGACTCTGATTTCTTCTAATTCATATATGAAAAGTTACAAGGACAGCTCTGTTTATGCTCGAGCGTTGTTGTCTTTTTTTTACACATTAAGGGTGTAGGGTCTGCATGTGCAGCTTTAGAAGCATGTTTAAGACTCGTCACAGAAAAATGTCTGCTTCTATTCAAAGATAGTCATAGTGGATCCAGGGCTCATGATGGAAATATATTCCCTATACAAAACTAGGATTGAGTGATTTTAAAGTTTATGATGCATTTTGCAATACTCAATTACCTTCAGTGATTATATTCAGCAAAACGGATGCCTGTAAATATAAATCTGATTGCTGGCTCTATACTGCTGCCCTTCCTGTTGTGCATAAGAGTATTTTAGAAGCAGGAAATGTATATCTCTTTGGGAATTACATTCTCTAGGATTTACATTGCAATTTTTTTGAGTCAGCTGTAACAGAATCTGTTGCCCATTTAGAAAAAAGGAAGCTGTGAAGCAGATGTCAATTTGAGTCTTGTTAACAGCCAACGGTAGGCGGGTGGCTATATTTCCCGCGGTGCATCGTAAAGATCTTGTCTGTCACTTTGTTATTATTTGTATTTTTTCCTACTGAATGCTGAAATGTTGCATCATGAATTATTTAAAAGTGGCAGAAAGACTTGTTGAATGGGTTGTCAGCCACACCGAGGTGCAACTCAAGAACTGCTTCCTGTCTGACTCTAAAATAAGAGTCTATAACTTAGATGTAGGGTACCAAGCTTAAAGCATCTCCATATTCAGGGCCCAAAATGACTGATTCAACTGAAACTGCATCTAGAGCAGGGTCATACTTGTATTTACATAGATTTAAAAATGACAAAGCATTAAAAAAAATTCTATATTACGTAAAGTAAAGGTGAGCATGGACTCTTGTAGTTCAAAGGTCAGTACTGGTAGCCCTTCGTATGACACCGCACCGATGAAGTAGCTCTCAGTTTCAAAAAGGTTGGTGACCCCTGATCTAGAGAGTGCTCCAAAAAAAAATTTACTTTCAGGAGAAATATTGTGGCATTTAAAACATTTTCAGATCTACTACAATTTTGTTTCCCAACTATAAATAATAACATGGTGTTTAAAATAATTATTACCTGTAGATTACACATGAGATGTATAACAATGTCAGACACTTACTACTGGGATTGATTTTAAATCTATACCTGGGATCTTTGTATAGAGGCAACCATGAATGAAGCAGGATTGTTTTCCCCTTAACTGCAGCTAGTAATTGCTTTCTGAAGACAAACAGCACTGGGTGTTTAGAATTGAAAACGTTTTTGCTGTGGCTGTAACTTACTTACATCAGCCTAACAATGGATTGCTCTCTAAATATGTATTTTACCTTGTTTCATTGTTTGTGTAGCAAAGGAGCAGTGCAGAGTGATGCTGTTTGCTTGGCACCACATTGTGAGGCACATATCTCCATTTGCAATGGCTTTGTGAGTAAGTCAGATGCAGGAACATTGATGAGCTTTTTGGGTGACAATTGAAGGGTTAGCATTGATGAGATTGATAAATTGAACCACACTCAGACTCAATTGTAATTGTTACATGAAGCGTTGCACCTGGTCCAGCTTTAGGGTTTCAGTCTCTCTACATTCAGCTGAGTTTTTCCTTTCCTGATTTTTGTCATAATGCAGACTTTTGATCTTCCAAATAAAGAGTAGCAAACCATCCTGTAGTGTGGTTAATATGTGTAAACCAGATAGCAACACATGCTCAGGTCATTCCTAACTGTGCCCCATATTGACTTTTGCTCCAGGACATCCCAGCCTTTCATGCACCCCGACAGTCATGGGGATCAAATTCATGTTCAATCTTTTCGTTTTTTTAAATGCACCCTGGTCTTTTGCAGTTAGGTTACACACACATTCATGCTGTCAACTCAGTACTCAAATCAAAACAACCTGCCGTTTTTTTTTTTTTAGCACACATGTTTTTTGTGTTGGCAGAACTGTGATACACTTGATATTCTAAACATGTTCCAATATGTTCTTCGTTGATCAAAACACTTAATACAATTGACTGATTCAATATTTTTGGTAGTGCATATGTATTATAACTTGCATGTTATTGCTAAATACTAATAGCATTTAAACAATTAGATTACTTTGCCCTTTCAGACCGGCCAAGATTTTTGAAAAGTTCTCATCTGGCCTGAGCTGTTGAATTGTGAGCTTTCCACTGACTGCTCTGAAACAAAGGTCCGATCAGCCTTCCTGAGACCAGCAAGATGTCTCTCTTGGCTCTGCCTCAGATTTACACCCTGTGCAGACCATACAGCAATGATACATACGCTCACATCCATATGTGACAGGAACCACATCCAGACACATGCACAAATTCTGGTGAGCCTTGTTATATTTTACGTTCCATCACAGCCCTTGAACTGGAACCCTGCTGAAAGAGACTGCCCTGTGCTCCTGTGAGTTGAATTAAATGGTCTCCTCTTTTCTGCAGCACAGACACAGTACATTTCCTCAGGTATGTATGTTCACATAAGGGCCACAACATAGACTTTGTGCAGATCCTTGTTAGATACATTTACTCTTGCAACCCTGGCCAGTGCTCTGTAACTGTGAGATGTGATGACTTTCACATTTACATGCCCTGTACATTTGACAGTGGTCTCCTGTTCTGTAGCATACTCGCATTACAACATATGTTTATTGTGTGCACACTCCTTTTTGTAACATTTTGTCACATTACAACCACAAACTTAAGTGTATTTTAGTGGGATTAAACCAACACAGTATTGCGTAGTTGTGAAGAAAAATTCTGGTCATCTTTCAAAAGCATTTACTAGCAAAAAATCCAAAAAGTGTGAGGTGCATTTGTAGTGAGCGGTATTAGTTTTCCTCCACACATCATAGGCCACAAATTTCAGTTTTCATCTCTTCGAACTCGAAAACATTGTTCCATCAAATCATTCATGTGTAATGGTTTTGTAACTTTGCCCCATTATAAACTGCAACTCACCGGTCTGCTATGTTGCTTGGTCTTCTCAGGTCACAGAGTCCACCACATACAGGTCCCTTGCAAAAGTATTCACCCCCCTGGCTTTTTACCTATTATGTTACATTCCAAATTGTACTTTCAAAGTTTTATATATATATATATATATATATATATATATATATATATATATATATATATATATATATATATATATATATATATATAAAGATAAGATTGGCATTTGCATATGTCAGCACCTTCGCTATGGAACCCCTAAAAGGTATTGGTGCAACCAGTAATTTCAAAAGTCACATAAGTAGGGAAATGAAGTCCATCTGTGGCCAGTCTCAGTGTCACATGATCCGTCGGCATAAACATAGCTTGGCTGAAAGGCGCCAGAGGCTGCAGCACCACTAAGCAGCATCACACCATGACGACCAAGGAGCTCTCCAAAGAACTCCAAACTTGCCAAGAGAGGGCTGCCAACCAAAGCTCACAGACCAGGCAACAGGGCAGCACAGAGACTTAAGGTAACCCTGAAGGAGCTGCAGAGCTCAACAGCAGAGACTGGAGGATCTGTCCATATTACCACAATAAGCCGTACACTCATTAAAGCTGGTCTTTTTTGCAGAGTGGGCAGAAAAAAAGCCATTGCCTAGTGTTAAAAAAACGAAGGCATGTTTTGAGTCTGGCAAAAGGCACGTGGGCAATTCCCCAAAGCTCTGGTCAGATGACACTAAAATCCAATCCCACCAAGAACACCATCCCCACAGTGAAACATGGTTATAGCAGCATCATGCTGTGGAGACGTTTTTCAGCAGCAGGGACTGGGAAACTGGTCCAAGTTGAGGGAAAGATGGATGGAGCTAAATACAGGGCTATTCTTGAGAAAAACCCGTCAGTCTGCACGTAATTTGAGACTGAGATGGAGGTTCACCTTCCAGCAGGACAATGACCTGAAGCACACTGCTAAAGCAACACTGGAGTGGTTTAGGGAGAAACATTTAAATGTGTTGGAATGGTGTGGTTTCAGCTGCAATTGCTGCAAAGGGTGACTCTACAAAGTGGTGACTTTAGAGGGAAAGAACAGTTGTGCATGCTGAAGTTTTCTTTTATTTTGTTCTACTTGTTGTTTGATTCACGATAAAAAAATAATGCACCTTTAAAGTTATAAGCATTTTCTGTAAATTAAATGGTGCAAACAGTCAAACAATCAATTTAAATTCCAGGTAGTGAGGCAACAAAAAAGGCCAAATGCAAAGGGTGTTGGATACTTGCAAGCCATTGTATATTGACACTGTATATCCAGTCCTCTGAAGACTGGAGTTAAATACTTTTTCTCCATCCATCCATCCATCCATCCATCCATCCATCCATCCATCCATCCATCCATCCATCCATCCATCCATCCATCCATCCATCCATCCATCCATCCATCCATCCATCAATCCATCCATCCATCCATCCATCCTCTTCCGCTTATCCAGGGTCGGTTAGAGGGGGTAGCAGCTTCAGTATGGAGGCCCAGACGTCCCTCTCCCCAGCCACTTTGGCCAGTTCTTCCGGGGGAATCCCAAGGCGTTCCCAGGCCAGCCGAGAAACATAGTCCCTCCAGCGTGTCCTGGGTCTCCCCCTGGGACTCCTCCCGGTGGGATGTGCCTGTAACAGCTCACCAGGGAGGCGTCCAGGAGGCATCCTAACCAGATGCCCGAGCCACCTCGACTGGCTCCTCTCGACGTGGAGGAGCAGCGGCTCTACTCTGAGTCCTCCCGGGATGACTGAGCTCCTCACCCTATCTCTAAGGGAGAGCCCAGACACACTACAGAGAAAACTCATTTCGGCCGCTTGTATCCAGGATCTCGTTCTTTCGGTCACGACCCAAAGCTCGTGACCATAGATGCGCCTGTCGATCTCCCGCTCCATCTTCCCCTCATTCGTGAACAACACCCCAAGATACTTAAACTCCTCCACTAGGGGCAGCACATCCTCCCCAACCCGGAGGAGGCACTCTACCCTTTTCCAGTTCAAGACCATGGTCTCGGATTTGGAGGCACTGATTCTCATCCCTGCCGCTTCGCACTCGGCTGAGGACCGCTCCAGTGAGAGCTGTAGATCACGCCCTGATGAAGCCAATAGGACCACGTCATCCGCGAATAGTAGAGACGCAATCCTGAGGCCACCAAAACGGATCCCCTCAACACTTTGGCTGCGCCTAGAAATTCTGTCCATAAAAGTTATGAACAGAATCGTGACAAAGGGCAACCTTGGCGGAGTCCAACTCTCACCGGAAACGAGTCCGACTTACTGCCGGCTATGCGGACCAGACTCTGACACCGGTCATACAGAGACCCAACAGCCCTTATTAAAGGGCCCGGTACTCCATACTCCCGGAGTACCCGCCACAGGACCCCCCGAGGGACACGATCGAATGCCTTCTCCAGATCCACAAAGCACATGTAGACTGGTTGGGCAAACTCCCATGCACCCTCTAGGATCCTGCTGAGGGTGTAGAGCTGATCCAGTGTTCCACGGCCAGGACGAAAACCACACTGCTCTTCCTGAATCTGAGATTTGTCTATCCGACGGACCCTCCTTTCCAGAACCCCGGAATAGAGCTTACCAGGGAGGCTTAAGAGTGTGATTCCTCTGTAGTTGTAACACACCCTCTGGTCCCCCTTTTTAAATAGGGGGACCACCACCCCAGTTTGCCAATCCAGGGGAACTGCCCCGATGTCCACGCAATGCTGCAGAGCCGCGTTAACCAACACAGCCTCACAACATGCAGAGCCTTAAGGTACTCAGGGCGAATCTCATCCACCCCCGGAGCCTTGCCACCGAGGAGCTTTTAAACAACCTCGGCAATCTCAGCACCAGAGATGGGAGAACCCGACCCAGAGTCCTCAGGCTCTGCTTCCACAATGGAAGACGTGTTGGTGGGATTAAGGAGGTCTTCAAAGTATTCCGCCCACCGACGCACGACGTTCCGAGTCGAGGTCAGCAACACACCACCCCCAGTTAAATACTTTTTCTTTTGCAGATAAACATATTTTATCAAAAACAAATCATTCTATCTCTGTGATGTTTCTTATATGGGGGAGGGATGATGAGAAAGGGCAGCTGGGGACAAGATCAACTGAGGACATCCATGGGCAGTGACGACAACAGGAAGTGACTGACCAAATCTGCCAGACGTTAAGATTAACACTGAAGATGCCATAAATAATGAACGACAACCTAGAAAATCTATTAAAGTGGTGTTAAATTAAACTAATCCAATTTGGGATGTTATCTTAGAGAAGCAGTGGAAAGTTTTGCCCAGGAGACCACTAGAGATGTCAGAGACAGACCCCATTCACAGTCACTATAAAACTGGTCACATAAAGCACTTTTCATACGCATCCACAGAAAAAAAAGCCGATCCTGCTGGGGACTTACAGTTTTTCCCACACAAAAACAAAAACCTTGAGTTGATATCATGCCGCGGTAATGACACCCAGAACTTGCACAGATAAATGTCGTCTCCTGACACGCAAAAAAATGTGTCCGAAGAGACTGCATCATCGTTGTGTCGATGACACCTCCACGGTCACAGACAGTGCTCCCTCAGAAGTTTTATCTCTCAGGGACTTCCTGCGGCCTGCAGATAATCTTTCTGCTCTCTGAGCTAATTGTTAGTTTGACCTTAGCAAGATAACGCACACACCCAGAGCAGCAGATGTGATGAAGATCAAGGCTTTCTGATGTTCATTGTGTTGGTAACAATGTCAGAGTCCACGCTTAAAGGTCCTATATCATGATTTTTTAAGCCTTCCAAAGTCAACAATAGGCATATATATGATGAAATATTGCTTTTGGCACTATGGAGTAGTGCCAAAAGCAATATTTCCCAACCCAGAAGAAAGATGGCACCCCTTCCCATGTGCGGTCGCCCTAGAGCTGCTGCAGCGTGGGATCAAAAAAGCGCAGTTGCTGTTGCTTTGCAAATTGGGTGCTAACAGAGCCCCTTCATCTAAACTTTGAGCAGAAATGACCTCGCTCTGCCTCACGTCACTGCTCGTTGGGCATGGGGAGCCCAGTCAAGGTACGTACTCCCTGGAAGGGGGCGGATTATAACTGCTCTACGTAGACCCGGTCATGGCTGCTCATTTTCCAGGACAGGGTGGGGCTGCTGTTCAGATTCTGTTCAGCAGGATTTATGAGGATTAGTCAGACATGCATAAATCAAACAAAATACCACTTTGAACATAATTTTGATAAAGAAATGGCATCATAACATAGTTAAAAGCTCAAAAAGTAGATTTTGCATGATACAAGCCCTTCAAGGCCTGTGAAGTATAAACTGAATGAACATTTGTTCTTTGTACTACTAAAAATGTATGCATAACAAGCATTTTATATTAAAAAATGTGTAAAATAAGAACAAGCGGTTAAAATATAGAGTATCTTTGGATGGCTCATCTATTAATCTGGATTATGTTTTTCCTAAGCATGTTCATTCATAACGGATTCATGGAGGCAGGGTCAGAGAGTTCATTCTGCTCTCCCCGATGTTGCTGTAAAGCAGTATGCACATATGTGCTCACTCACATCCAAATGCAGAAGCCGGTAGAGGTCAACATAACTCAGTTAAAAGTGTATGTTCTCACAGACAGACTGACTTTCTTGTGGAGGCGTAATGGGCTTTTTAAAATGACCGTTTTGTGTGTTTGCATGTGCGAGTGTCAGGGGTCTTGTAAATGAGGGGCTGACGTTAGTAGCCCTGCCACGTGCCAGAGGAGTCCTGCTATGCTGGTTGTGGTCTCCTCATCCAGTGATAAACTTAGCAGCACTATATGTCTGAGCCTGTAAATGTGTTTGTTTGTTTGTTTTTTTTGGGGGGTGGGGGGGTTGCTGTTAACTCAGGTTATCTCTTGTCCGTCTATCTTCTTATCTATTTCCTTATTTGCTGCCTTTCCCTTTTGTTTTGTTCCCCCTCCCTCCATCTGTCTTGTGATTTTAAGTGCGACGTGTAGCAGTCATATCACCAGCAGCACTTGACTTTTTGTACAATAATTTTGATGACCGTGTTTAACATGTTTGAGGTGGCTCCCAAAGCCATCAAATCCCTTGAACCTTTTTACGTTTTTTTTTATATTTTCAAGATTTGGATTCAATGAGCCCTGCGACAGACTGGCGACCTGTTCAGGGTGTACCCTGCCTCTCGCCCATTGACAGCTGGAGACAGGCACCAGCACCCTTTGCGACCCCATGAGGGATAAGCGAGTAGGGAAATGGATGGATTCAATGAGTTTCATGCAAAATGCATTACTTTAAATAACACGGATAACTTATCCGTATTCAAATCCTCGAGAAATATTGCATTTTTCCGCATGTTGCAACCATAAACTTAAATTATTATTGTGATTTTAATATATGCTATCTGTAAAGTGGGGTGAGTAGTTGTAGTAAATAAAATCAAGTGCAACTACTTCAGAAGTCATCTAAGAATTAATCAGTCCACCCGTGTGTAACTCAATATCAGAATAGCTGTTCTCTGGAGGAGCTGCTGAGGTGGATGGCTAGGCACAATGCAAAACTAGCCTTTTTGGAGGAGTCGCAAGAAGGGGCCGATATTGAAAGACGTCCATAAGCAGCGCCGTTTGCAGTTTGCTTCAAGCCGTGTTGGTGACACGACTGAACGGAACGTCTTGGCATACGTTCAAAATGCACCCTGCCGGTGGTAGCATCATGGTGTGGGGATGCTCTCCTTCAGCAGAGACAGGGGAGCTGAGTTGACTGGAAGAAGAAAAACTTTAGACTGCAATGGAATCCTAAGTGTTTCAACAGAAAGCAACTGGACTTCTCATGTTTCATCTCTCATCTAGAAGGCTTCCTCAGTTCCATCATGGGATGTGAGTGTCAGCATTATAAACTGTAGCCAGAGCAATCAAACCGAAAAGACCTGATGGCTGGCCTTCTTTTTAAGCTCTCGTGTAGCCATGAACAAGAACCAATACATGTGCTGGGGTTAAGATTGACCTTTGGGCAGAGCAATGATCCTGAACACACTACCTGGGCTACAATGGAATCAATGGGCTCCAAAGTCAGTCCTCAAAAACTGGTGCCCTGGAAGTTTTTGATGCTGCCCTGATTCAACACTTCTCAATCAAGAACTGGAGCTGGACACCCCTGGTTTAGCTCAACCCAGGCCCAGTCCCAGTCCAGCTAAGGATCTGTTGCAAAACCTTAAGAATATTCATTAACGACTGCTTTTTCAGTCTGACAGAACGTGAGCTATTTCGTAAGGCATGGGCTCTTGATGTGCAAAGCTGGTGGAGACACAGACCTAAAGACTAGCAGCTACAACTGCAGCGAAAGGTTGTTGTATTTAAAAAAAAAAATGACTCAGGGGGTTGCACACAAATGTAGGCCTCAACTTTTAGATTATTTGTAACGAATTCTAAAAACGTTTGTCACAAATTAAGTTTGTGGCTTTTAATATGCAAAACATGCAACAACATTTTAAGAGACATTACTTTTGCGAGGCCTGTATGATTTCAGTTTACATTTTCTTATTATACTCATTGTGTGCAAACATGTAAAAGTGCCTTCATCTAGTGCATCCAAAGGGTCCTCAGATTGTGTTGCAGAAAGAGCCACCCCACTGAGTCGCCGTCTCAGTAGCGTCAGACCTAAAGGTTACTGAAGGAACTAATTTTTCTATAATAATGTTTATAAGGAATCACAGAGGGGAAGAAGCACTCTTGCAGCATTAAAAGATTTAAGAGATCTTGTCTCCTTCTTCCCACGGAGATACAAACAGATGACATAAGAGGGTGGTCCGCTTTGCCTTGAGCCTAGCCGAGCCACGCAGAGTGGGTCTCCGTTGGTCTGCCAAACAGATGTTGGTAGCAACATAATGAGGGCTGGAAGCAGAACTCAGGAGTTTGAGCCGTAGATTTTCTTCTTCTTCTTTTTTTTTTTTGCAAAAGGATCAGACACAAAAACAGGACAAAGGTCTTATGACGACATTTTTAAAAACAAACAGTTTAGCCTACATACTGCTTTCAAACTAGATTGTATGCTCTGTCTTCCTCAAAATCATCAGTTTTCTCTTAAATGTAGAAAACAAATATCAATCAATACTACTTTGTATTGCTCTCTGTTGGGATAGTTGGCCGCAGCAGCCAGTGTGCTTGTTAATTGGGTCAAGAAAACATGTAATGTGCGCCCACCCACATTAACAGGGACATGGTGGAGTTGGCTACTCTCAGCTGTGTGACATTAAGACAGGGATTCTGGGGAGGGGGAGCAAGCAGGAGAGAGAGTGAGAGAGAGAAAGAAGGAGTACAGAGAAAAGAAAAATACCTTCCTTCTTTATCTGTGTTTGTGTGTGCTGTAGAAAGGTGGAGGGTACCACATTGCATTACAGATAATCTAAAATCTGTGAGGTGAATATTGAACAAAATACTACAAAACAACTCGGTATTAAAGAAAGTAGTTGTGAAATAAAATACCAAGTAAGCAAGCAACAGAGAGATTATTGGATCTATTGATGGTTCTTATGAAGTCACCTTTAGCCTAAAAAGTTCAGTGCTCTAACTTCATATTTATGCCAAAAAGACCAAAGTAAATACGTAAAACAAAAAACCCAAGTCTTTGAATGATGCAAAAACCATAGAGAGCACTCAGGTTTTTTTTTAGCATTGACTGAGTTTTTTTAAATTCAAGAGTTGAAGAAAAAGACAATTATTGGTGCGTTTACAAACGAGAAATGAGAATGCATCTTGTACCACTCCCACTTCAACCACTTGTGACCGAACCAAAAACGGTTCTCCTTGGTCTCTATTTCTGAATATACTTTGAGAGGTCATTTTAATCTTTTGTTTAATGGGTCTTTAGCACCCAGTTCTTTTTGCAATAAAAAAGAGTTATATACCACAAGACCTTTTGTACCAAGCATGCATCCACCGATGGATGCTTTACAAATGAGTAACTTGATGTAATGTTCTATTGTTTACTCCTGATCTGCGATAAGTAAATGTGGTTTTGCAACTCTGATAAATAATTTTTTTATATCGCCAGAAGGTTGCTAATAGTTATTTCATTCAACAGATCCAAACAGGGATCAGAACCACAATCAATAGAATTAGGGTATAGCATAAGGTCTTCCATAAAGAACATACAATAACTTTTATGTATAAAATAAGAATGTACACGGATCCAAAAGGGTTTACTTTTAGGAATGAAATGGAAGAAAGTTTTTTACATCATGGACACTGCACAAAATCTGAACATTTATCTTCCTTCTGTTACAATTGAATTATGGCTAAGATATTGCCCTCTTTTTATCGATTACCCCACCGACCACCTTCAGTAAACATATTTCTTTCTCTTTGCCCCATAGATGAACTGTCAGAGAGTTCTAACCTACCTGAGGATATTTGGGACCACCATGTTCGGCGTGTCTCTCCTGGTGGGAATCTCCACAGCCTACATCATGGGCTATCAGTTCATCACCACAGCCCAAAATCATCTGTCCTTTGGACTATATGGTGCTATCTTGGTCGTCCATCTAATCATCCAGAGCCTCTTTGCACTCCTGGAGCACCGAAACATGCGGCGCTCCTTGGAGACGCCGATCAAACTGAACAAGTCCTTGGCCTTGTGCATTGCAGCCTATCAGGAGGATCCAAACTACCTGAGAAAGTGCCTGGTGTCAGTGAAGAGGCTGACGTACCCGGGGATCAAAGTTATTATGGTGATCGATGGGAACTCAGATGACGATCTGTACATGATGGAAATCTTTAAGGAAGTAATGGGATGGGACAACTCAGCGACATACGTGTGGCGGAGTAATTATCACGTTAAAAGTCCAGAAGAGACTGACGAGAGCTACGCTGAGAGCCTTCAGCAAGTCTCCAGACTTGTTCTCAACAATAAGTGTGTGTGCATCATGCAGAAGTGGGGAGGCAAAAGAGAGGTCATGTACACAGCCTTCAAAGCACTAGGAAGGAGCGTGGACTATGTACAGGTAAGGTTCAGCCATTTAATAGAAGGTATCAGTTCAGCAGATTAACTTAACTACCCCAAATATTAGAGGGCAGATAAAGAGGGAAACAGTGTAAATTAGACCAGGGCAGCTGCAGTCAATGGACACATACACTGAGCACAAGGAAGAATAAGAGGAGAAAGACATGTGCCACGAGAAAGGAAAAGCGGGCTTTCCAAAGCCAAACATGAGATCCACAAAGAGGCTTTTGTGTTGCTTTTAGCTAGACTGTGACTGGATGCATCGTGTCGTGAAGTGAGGCATGACAAAGGGCAGCAGCAGCTGATGCTTAAGTGTAATAACAGATCGGTTTCATGGTGTTCAGGGTTACATCACATCACCTATGTAAAAGACTTACTGAGTCTGGCTGTGTGAGACGAATGGCATGGGTATGCTTCAAGTTAACAGCAAAAGTTTGAATCTTGTGGTGGGTTTCTACGGGTAAAAACGAAGTGGCTGAAACACCAACTGCAATCAAATAAGTGTTTTCACATCTATCTATATTGTATTGTATATTATATAACGTTTTTTCTTTTTTTAAATGTGATCAGAGTTTGAAGCATAATAAAAAAACAAATAAATTAACAGAAGGATTTTATCAATTCTTCAATACAAAAAAGCCAGTAAAAAGGTTTGACACCTGCAGCCAACTCATGCCTTCCAAACACTTGTTTAACAGAGATTTTGAAGGACCTCACTGTTGCACTGCCAGAAGCCATGCCAGTAATCTTCAGTGTTTAGGAATTAGAGAGAAAGCCCTGTACTCACACTATCATCAGGTTCTGTCTGTAGCAGATTCCTTTGTTAATGAGGTTTTGGCACCAGGTTTCTCTTTTTTATCAACTGATTTCTTTTGTCAGTAAAACTACCTTTTATAGAAGAAAATAGAGCACGCATCTGTAAAAGAGTGAGCAGGAGTGCCAATTGTAGTTGTAAACAGATCTCTGATGGTTTGTAAGAGATTAACTGTTGGCCATACTGTTGATAAGATTGTGAAGATTGGAACTTGTCTTTGATGTAGAAATGCAGTTAACCCACTGCTGGTTTTGTTCTCAGGTGTGTGACTCAGACACCATGCTAGACCCAGCATCATCAGTGGAGATGGTGAAGGTTTTAGAAGAGGACCCAATGGTTGGAGGTGTTGGAGGAGATGTACAGGTAGAATAACAGCACTACAGTGTCTTGCTTTTACACATATTGTGTGTTTTACACCAAAAATACTAATCAGCTGTTATATTTTAAGCCTAATGTCTGTTCATTTGTATTCTAACCTTTTCTATAGATTTTGAATAAATATGAATCATGGATCTCCTTCCTGAGCAGTGTCCGCTACTGGATGGCCTTCAACATTGAGAGGGCTTGTCAGTCATACTTTGGTTGTGTCCAGTGCATCAGCGGACCTCTAGGAATGTATCGAAATTCTCTCCTGCATGAGTTTCTTGAAGACTGGTACAATCAGACCTTCATGGGGTCCCACTGCAGCTTCGGGGATGACCGTCATCTTACAAACCGAGTACTCAGCCTTGGGTATGCAACCAAATACACTGCACGGTCAAAGTGCCTTACGGAAACTCCTATTACATATTTACGATGGCTTAATCAACAGACTCGATGGAGTAAGTCTTATTTCAGAGAATGGCTTTACAACTCCATGTGGTTCCACAAGCATCATCTATGGATGACGTATGAGGCAGTAATCACAGGATTCTTCCCATTTTTCCTCATCGCAACTGCAATCCAGCTCTTCTTCCAAGGACGACTCTGGAATATTTTGTTGTTTCTACTCATTGTGCAAGCAGTGGCATTGATCAAATCGTCATTCGCCAGCTGCCTCAGAGGCAACATTGTCATGGTGTTCATGTCCTTCTATTCAGTACTGTACATGTCAAGCCTGTTGCCAGCCAAAATGTTTGCAATAGCAACTATTAACAAGTCAGGCTGGGGGACCTCTGGGAGGAAAACAATAGTGGTAAACTTTATTGGTCTGATTCCAATAACAGTTTGGTTTACCATCCTTTTCATTGGGATTATTTACACTATAATCCAACAGACTAAAAAACCTTTTCCTCAATCAGAAGAGATTGTGCTCATCGTTGGGGCAGTGGTCTATGCCAGTTACTGGGTGATACTGTTGACACTATACGCTGTCCTTATAAACAAATGTGGAAAGAGGAAGAAGGAAACACATTATGATATGGTGCTGGATGTATGACCTAAAGGCAAAAACGCCACTAACCACTAAACTGATTTCAGTTTTTATATTCCTGTTTACACTTTTTTCCCATGCAGAACAACTCTGGTGGCAAAATTGGTTTAGTTCTACCACAATTTACAAAGAAAGGTTGAGCTGTAACAATTAAATCCGTGCTCTTGGACATTAACAAGTAGTGGCTAACTGGACATCTTTCAGATATTTAGAATGGCAAGGGTGCCATTATTATCAAAGTTGGCTAAAAAGAGTGCGAGGCTTTGTAAAATTAGCTACCTCTTACTGTCTCATCCACTGGGCATCTGTCTAATGTAAGTAACTTAGTCAGAGAAACTGTGGATTTTTAGCTTTTCTATTGGGGTTTAACTTGACCAGGAAGAATATTTTTCTCCCAGAGAGTCATTGTCACTAAGATATGTCTGTACACCACAAACCCAGAATGTTCTATGTGTTTCTGCATTGAAAGTGAGCCCAATGACTGCCGGTTTGGGCCCACTATCAAAAAACTGCACAAGGAGTATTGCAAGGAGGCATCTCCTTTGAGCAACTAGTGTTACCAAAGTGTCCAAATTATCTCTTTGTTGAGGTTTTACCACACCACCATGCAATGGGGTAATACATGAAAGATGGAAATATTTGTCTTAGTAAATACTTTTCTAATAGGGATATTGACATGAAATTCACACCAGGTGTTGGTTAAAACCTAGATAATCTACACATACAAATAAATCAAAACCATTTTTCCATAAGGAATGTGTAAGAAATTAAAATGAGGTAATAAACATTTAACATGCTTGCTGAATGTATTTAATACTTAATAGAAAGCCTTTTTGTTAATAACAAGCTCAAGACATCTCCTGTTTTAAGAAACTACTCTTATGCAGATAACCCAGTCTTCCACACAAACTGTCTTCAAATTGCTAATGCCTAGTTCACATCGCAAGATTTTAGCTGATTTTGAAAACCTGAGAGACACTAAACATAATGATAAAAAGCATAGCTGTAACAGGTTTGCTCGTACAGTGTGTTGTGTCTGGTCAAAGGGCAAGCACACAAATGACCGGATTTTTCTCACGAGCATTCAGATGTCTCGCCTAACAAACCTCTTTGAGATCCAACATGAGAGTTCAAACTAAATAAACATGGACAACGATGAAGTACAATGGTGATATTTCTTGGACTAATTTTAACAGAGATATTCATTGATTATCTTTATTGGATTCAAGTCTAGTGTTTATAGCAGATTTACCTTGTCTGTTGAAAAGCAGTTGAGTATTTTCCCTGGCTGTGTGACCATTTGCTTGCTGAGAAATCCTCCTTGCGTCATCTTGTAAAAAGTCTCTTTGTACATTTCTTCATTTATACCTCAGTCATGCAGTCAGTCAGTTATATGAGGACTGCCAGTGCCACATGCTGGAAAACAGCTCTGTACCTTGATGATCCTACCTTCAAACCTCACCACTAGTGTGGTGTTCATGGGTTATGTGCAGTCTAATTTCACCTCTGGTCCTCCAAAGAGTTTAATTCTGGATCTATCTGATGAGATTATATCCTCCCAGTATTTTAATGGTGAGTGTTTCGCCATGAACTTTAAACAAGTGTCAACGGGCTCTTTCTTCAGCAGTGGAGTCTTGTGCAGTGACTGTATACAGAGACCTTGAAAATTAGAAACTAAATGGCCAAAATGTCCCAAGGACCTCTTGAGGATGACCTTTCTGTACTTTTTGATAGTTTCTGTTTTCGGACAAACTTATTTTGATGTCTTTGTATGTGTAATTTACATTGATTTTTTACTGATAGTTGGTGTGAATTTCATCAATACCACATTAGCATATGCACAGAAAAATATTTCCATGTTACATACCTATTTCCCTAACTGTACGTGCAAATTACATTTGTTTTTCTAAAATGAATCTCTGCACTGGTTCAGTCTGTTTCAGTGTATCTGATGCATCCAGGGTAATATATTGGTGTGCCTTCTCAGTGTTTTAACAGTTGCATACCAGTTTACAAAGCACAAAAGGCTTTAAAATTGAGAGCTGCTTTCAGCTGCACTCATGTCGTATGGGAAGCATCCGTGAACTGCACCTGCTTTACCAGGTCAGGGATTGTCTCCAGTGGATTCCACTCTGAGAAGTACCAGCCAACCTACACGGTTCAACCCATAATTATCTTACTGTGAAGAAACAATGCTGCTCATGGCACTGTGCTGAAGCAATAGTGGAAGGATTCTGTGCATCATACAGCAGCATCTTCACGTCAATTTTAGCAGAAACTGTAAGCCTCTAAAACTGACACAGAACAAGGTGACGCTCCTTGATTTTGGTGCCAAGAAAAATAGAGCCCTTGCTGTTATTGGTAGGTCTGAATGTACTCTGGAGTAAGACATATCATCAATGACAGTTAATGCAAACTTCCCTCTTCCGTCAGTAGGCCTAAATTTAGCAATGACTGGTGGTCATTTTAAGTGAATTTAGGATTAGCATGACTGTTGAATGTAAATCAGTGTTTTACATGGTGACAGACAAATAATGTTCATAAACGATCCCATATGACATGACTGCAGGAGTCTCAGTGTTTACAATATGAATCATTGTTTGATTTTTTTTTTTAACTTGACCAGATGTACATGTGACCACAAGAGAAAGACTTTGCATTGCTGCTGCTGTGACTGTAATATTTGCGGAAACAATCACTATTGTTTCCAAACCTTTTCTAATATAAATTAGGACTGTATGTTACACAGAAAATCATTTTAAGCAGTCCTACTGATATATTTATTTCAACCTAGTTGATGGATGACCACCAAGCTGAGGAGGTGGAAGTGTTACAATCCAAGGACTGTGATTTTTGCTTTTTGCATACCTTTGTTCCCTTACGTTCTTCAAATATTTTGTTAAGGAGAATGTGGCCACACCTGCTTGCATCGCTGGACTCTGTGCAAGAAATCAAGTATAGAGGAAAGAAAAAATGTTATTGTGGGAAGTACTACCTAATAATAGGAATGGAAATAAGGGCACTTGACAGAAGGGAACATCTTTTTGGAATAAAACAAGCCCAGTGTTTGCTGTGGATCAGGAGCTGATATGACTTTATATGTTATGCACTTTTGCGTCTCCCCTGTTCTCCAGCATGATGCTTGACCTAACCAAGATCAAATACCTCTCTGGATTGCATCAAGGTGTTGCTGTCCAAAACCTGATGCAATAGGATGGATTTCAAGAGTCTGTTTGTGATGTTAAATATAAAACAGTGCATGTTTTTCTACACAGTTCCATATAAAGACTGAAAGAGCTGGATTTGTTTCTATTGTGTGTCATTACATTAATGTAGCTGTATTTTTACTTTGTATTTCAATGCCTTTTGTAAGTAGACATTTTTGCTTATATGCCAAAGAATTTGGTTTTTATTTTCATTAATATTTTTATAAGAAAAAGATATTTGCTGTACTTTTAACTGTTCCAACAGTTTCTTATATATCTGACCAAACAATGTGAAAATATGAGCTGGGTGAGTGAGATTGTTTCTGCAATAACAATGGAAAAATGCAATTTGTCAGAGTAAGTTATTGTTTTTTTTATTTGTATTTGAATAGACAAGCATCATATTTATTTGAGATGATTTTGTGCTATATAAAAAAATCTTTAAAATATTGTCAAATACATATCAAATCCTCAGATCACATTTTTACACTGCAAAATAAAATTTATATTTTCAGATTGTACGATACTTTATACAGGAAAAGAATTGTTGATCTTTCTGCATCAATAGAAAAAAATGGAAACTACAATAACTAATAAAGGAAAAGCGGACTGATCAGTTTTGTTTCCATTTTGTCTAAGAAAATGTGATTATCTGCTAATTACTATACTCTGTCTGAAAGTGCCTTACGGAGAAATTATATGTAAAATAAGTGGGTTTCAAAGGTTTGGTATTAATTTAAAGTATTATAAAGGATTCAAAAAAGATAGATTTCTGTCTTGCATAACTAATACTGGGTGGTGATTTACTAAATCAGCTTTGTGTTGTTACAAATAAATCTTCTTTGTTGACTTTCATAATTTCATGTAGTGTTTTCCTCTGTAGTTGTAAATCTGAGTAAAGATATACAAAAAGTGTAAAAAAAATTAAACTACTAATCCAGGCAAATTCGCTTATACTAAAAAATCCAAGCTTTAATTTGACTACACATATTCAAGGAGGAAAAAAATCCTACTTTAAGGAGGGATTATCCTTCTTCTTGCAAAATTAAAGGTCCCACACTTTTTGGCCTTGAAAATCTCACTTTTTCAGATTAATCTGAATTTAAAGAAACCTTTAGTAACCTATGACCTCATCATTTCTGGTTGTGTATATGAAGTAACATAGGGCCTCAATTCTTTTTTGAATTATCAGTTTCTTTTTCAGCGGAACCAACTCACAATTTTTGTCCAAAGTTTTTGTAGTGGCTTTAGTTCTCCTGAGCCACGGACCGCGGCCCTACCTACTTTTGATGATCAAACATGTAAAATAATATATATAAATAAAATTTAAATATTCAATAGCTATTTTTTTCAAATGCACAGTAGTCTATGGCAGCAGCATCATTCTCCAATGAGAAAGCGATAAATCATCCCATCTAAAATGTATTGGCTGATTGTGTCATGTGATGTAAACAAAAGTTTTCCCACCTCTGCGCTGCTTATGACCGCTACTTCGTTAGCTTCGTTTGCTTCGTTTGCTTCGTTTGCTTCGTTAACTGTGTCCACTGCAAGTGCTGAGAGGTGTTTCTCGTCCCTCCGTCGTATCAAGACCTATCTGAGATCAACAATGACCCAGAAAAGACTAAATAGCTTGATGTGCGCCCACACACACAGGGATCTTTTGACCACAGTGGATGCTTTGAGGATAGCCAGGGACTTCATCCAGCATAATGACAGACGGAGACACTTTTTTGGGAATATTTAGAGCAGGGTGAGTTTGACTTTTCTTTTTAAAGTATTTTTATTAAATATATTATATTTAAATATTGTGTTAGCTGTAATATAATGATTGTAAGTGGAAATAAATCCGGGGCGTGTGTGCTGGAACGTCAGAAAAAAAGTTAAATAAAAATTCGGTGCCGATTTTAATTATAACATGGCAGACACATTTATCATGCTCAGGGACCACAGCCGATGAGAAAGCAATAAATTCTGGTGTCTAAAAATGGATTGGCTTGTCTTGTATCATGTGACGCAAATCAGTTGCGTGATCAAGGGGATGCTGGTGTTTTATGTGTATGCGGGCGCGTGCGTATGTGATGGGTAGTGGTATTGTGAGTATTGCCTGATGGGCCCGACCAATTTGAAATGCGTTCCGCGGTCCATGTCCTGAGCTACCTCTTTAAAGATAGAAGAACCTTCTACTCTCTGCCTATGAATTGTCTACAGGTATACTGGCCATTAAATTTAATGTTCCCTTTATTTACAGAAGTTGCACTTGGTCCAGCATTTCAGTGTAGTTGTGACACCCTCCTAGAGAGGCCCATTGGCTGAGCTGTTCCTACCATTAACTTTATGTTCTGTATCTGTTATAAAATGTGACATGTTGTTTTGTGTTTAACCCTGTCTTCTAGACAAAGCCTCATTTTTATACCATAGATTTAACTATTGGCTCTGAGTTTATCTTTTTAGTTGTATTTTCTCTTAGATGAAGCCAATGAAAGAGCTATGCTGCCATGAGCTCATTTGTTTATTAACATACCATATTTTTTGGACCATAAGGCTTTGTCTTGTCGGGAGGACAGAATAATTGGACTACACTCCCCTGTTTCTAAAAAAAGGCCAAAAATAAACTTGCTCACTGTATCAAGCTCGGTGTCACATATAAAAGGGTTCGATGTACAGACTTCTTTCCTCCTAGAAGTTTACAGTGTGACACGTACCTGTGTATGCGCAGAGTCTGCCTCGAGTACGCCTTCCACAGAGTGAACTACTTACACCCTTTTAAAAGATTTTTGAGCACATCGTACCACATGAAAATTGGTCAGTAAACACAACTTTAATCATATATAAGGTGCATCATAAATGTTTGAGAAGATCTAAGGATTTTTAAATGCACCTTATAGTCTGAAAAATACAATACTCTTTGACCAGTATATCTGTTTCTTGTGTGTCTGTGTGGGCGTATTCCACCCAGGCAAAGTGTTGACTCCAAGAAGTTGGGTTCTCATTGCAGAGACAACAGAGTGTTTTTTTGAGCTACTGCTTCATCAGCTCACATTGGCCGTCGGATCTGAGGGTGGAAGCCTGACGAGAGTTGGACCTTGGCCCTGAGGGAGTTGTAGAAGTCTCGCCAAACTTGGGAGATGAACTGGGGTCCTCGATCTGATACATTTCATAGAGTATCCTGTGGAGTCAAAAGATGTGGTGGAACAAGAGTCTGGTGGTCTTGGTGGCTGAAGGAAGCTTGGTTAAACCGATGAAATGACAGGTTTTGAAGAAACGATCAATGATGGTTGGAATGATGAATTTGTCCTTAGATGAAGGGAGGGAGACCAGTGACGAAGTCAAGGGCGATGTGGGACCAAGGTCTGCTGGGAATGGATAGTGGTTGAAACTATGCAGAAGAAGCTCTTCTGAGAGTTCTTAGTTTTGGCGCATATGGAGCAAATGTTGATGAAGTCCAGGACATCTTTTTTGTGTGAAGGCCACCATAAGTACCGTTGGATAAGAGCCCGTTGGAGGACACAGGACCGCATGGATGCAGGAACGTAGCTACAACAGGATGGTCCTCCCCAGGGATCTGGCTCAGTGACGAGGGCTTGCGGAAAGCTTTGTTTCATATCCCAGGAGAGCAAACTGATGACAATGGAGGTAAGAATGATGGTAGCAGGTTTCTGAACCTATTTTTCCAAAGAAAACTGTTGAGACAGGGAATCAGGCTTGGTGTTCTTGGATTAGGGTCGGTAAGTGATGGTGAAGGTGAAACTGAAACGTGATAATGACAGGGACCACCGAAACTAATGTTAATAATAACTGCAAAAACATTTGTTATATTTTCCAGCACATTTTGGGTAGTCAGCTTAAAACCTTTCTCTTTGCACAAAATAAACAATTTCTAATTCTCCATTTAAAATTACAGCTGCATTATGTTGTTTCTCTTCTATAGCTGTCCTGAGGCTGTGCTCCTCTGAAAACAGCATTTGTCATGCATGCAAAAAAAGAATATCAAATATTGGCTAAGCCACTTTGCAAAAGAAACAGCCAGACTTTCTTCTCAGTGCGTCAGTATTTAGCCCCATCACAGTGCCGACGCTGCCAAACACATTACAGCACTGCTCAGCACTGCTGCTAGTAAGCTAAAGGCTCCCTACAGGCACACTGTCTCCAGCAGCTGAATAACTTTTACTATGCTGCTACCTCTCAGCTGGATGCCACTTTTTCACGGTTACAGATCCAACACCACAATCATCTACCTATGACTTTACACCAACACAACAACTCAGTCTTACTCTTTGCATGAGTTGAATGACTTACAGCTCGGTTAGCGTCACAGCTCTCCATTGGGGACAAATCTTTTTGCTGTTTTAATAAAATAAAAATAATCCATTTAAGGTTTCCTTACACTGACCACACCTTGTGCGATACACTGGTGTTAATTGTCAAAATGTAGTTTAAAAAGTCATGCATAAAGAACTGTTATTTCTTGTAATTTTAAAAGATGAATTTCTGTGCAGTGGTAAATGGTGTCAGTATAATAAGGAGATGAAACTCTTTAAACACACCAACAGCATAAAAATATTATGATTCTAGATTATGAATCCTACATGACGAGGGTTCTGAGGGTCTCCAGTGCAAAGTGACTCAAATATTTTTTTAAATAAATTTGTCTAGATCTAATACTTTTTAGACAATTTGCATTTTTTTTGTTTTTAATAGGGGAGTAACCATACAACTTTTTCAAAGGACAGAGAATAGGAACATGCTGTCTGAATGTCTGAAGGGTTATCGAAGGAATTTTTTTTTTCATCTGCTGGGACAACTGCATAAAATTGTTTACTGGCATGCTGATTGAGAAGGCTGGGTTTTTAAACTGATTGCCAAAAACAAAGTTGCACAACACAGATTTGGCAAAAGAAAAATTGTGAAATATGACCTGCAAGGGAGAGTATTATTTGACATATGCACAATGTAAACAACTGGGAGAATTTGTAAAACATTTTTAGTTCTAAATTTGCATTGTCTGTGATGGACTGAATACCCGCCCAGTGTGTCACAGTGGCCCTGAATTGTGGGCAGTGTTGGGGAGTAACGGATTACATGTAACGACGTTACGTAATTTAATTACAAAAAAAGAGTAACTGTAATTTGTTACAGTTACAATGAGAAAATATGTAATTCAGTTACAGTTACTTCCGAAAATATTAAGAATTACAAATTTAGTTACATTTTTTTAAAAATATAAAGAAAAACCTTTTCGAAATATGTAATGATATTTTTATTGCTTCGCGCCCTGTAACGCCGTTTCCCGCTACGGCTCCTTGTCTCTATCACTCTGATGATCCATCCTGTGCTGGTGGAGCCTTCTGAAAGAACAGCAAGCGAGCGGACGTTTCACGGTATTATTTCAGCTCAAGCAGCGCATCAAAAATGACAGCCTTCAAGCAACGGAAATTTAAGTCTAGAAAAGAAAAAAAAGGCGCCCCATCGGGTAAAGCAATCCAAAGTTTGGCTTCATTTTAAGGAAGAGAAAGATGCAACAAGGCGCTTTGCAATCATGCAGTCTCTTGTTATTCACACACAACAATAAACCGTGAGAGCCGACGTGTGTTGTGAAACTGCAAAACTTTGTCTTAAGCGGAAAATCAAACGCGCGTCTACACAGCTCAGCGTTCACAGTGTTGCGTTCGTGAGCGTTGGAAAGCTATGGTGCATTCAGGAGCATGGGACATTTCAGTTTTACAACGAAAAAGGCAGAAAACGGAACAGAACTTAACTCATACAATAATGTATTTATCCAGAAACAGTGTGGGCTTTCTTATAATACTGAATGCTCTATAATTGTATTTCTGTTATTTTTCATTATGCACATCTACTAGCTTTTTATTCTAAAAAATCTATAATATTACAGCAGCAAATTGTCAAAGTTTTTCAAAGCCTGTTTAAAAGCTCCAAATGGGGCTTCAGATCATACAACAACAATTGTGCTGTCATTGTTTTACAGGGCAGAATTTGCATTTGCTGACTCTTGTCCTTTAACTACTGATGGATATACAGGAATAGAGTCATACAAGTGTCAATTCCTCTGAGATAGCAGGGGATGCAATTTTTGGCAAGGAGTTGCCGAAAAATCCATCCTCCTTGTTTTAAACTTAAAAATCGTCACACACACATGAAACTTTTTCATTAAACGGATGCCTTCTCCATTAGATTTATAAGTAACTGTCACAACAAAGTTACATTTTCTTGTATTCTAAACAACTCACCTAGTGTATTTAAGTTTGTTCGTATATTCATTTTTCATTTAAACAAAGATAAATGTTACTGCAGTTGCACATTTACTGTGGATAGAGGGGAAGGAAAGACTGGTCTTTGGGAAGAGTTCAATAAGGTGACCGCTGTAGGAAAGAAGTGGTTTCTGAACCTGCTTGTGTTAGTCTGCAAACTGCATAAATGGTAGAGCCTGGGGGAGGAGCAGAAAAGAGTATGGCCCGATGAGAGGAGTCTGAGAAAATCTTACATGCCTGGTGCTGGCATCTCTTCTTGTGGACATCCTGTGATTGCCTGTCTGCAGTTCCCTTTCAGCTTAGTGCTTTTTTAAGGTTCACATTCAGTTCTCAAAAATTAAATGTTGAACATGGGTCAATACTCATTAAAACCTTAAAGTAATCAAAAAGTAATCAAAAGTAATTAGTTACATTACTTTTTAAAAGTAATTGAAAAAGTTACACTACAATTACATTTTAAACAAAGTAACTTGTAACTGTAACGGATTACATTTTTAAAGTAACTTACCCAACACTGATTGTGGGTCTGTAGACAAGGATGAATGCATGAATGTTTTGTATTGTGTTTGCTGTCTCAATGGTGCCATCATCATGAGCAGAGGGACAGCTATAAATGATGGCATAGACATATGGAAAAAATCAAACCAGAATCACTAGAAAGACTCCCTAGTCGAGTTGAATTAATGATGATCTGTGGAAAAAGATGCAGCTATTGCTCTGTGGTTTTTGCTGTAATACATAAATGAAAAGCAGTAAATGGTTAAAGACACATCTTATTCACCGAAACGCAGCATCTGTGATGCATACTGGATTCATCAGGTGTTTAGATCTCACAACACTATACAATCTCACCCAGGCAACGCACCGGGTTGATCAAGGCCTGAGTTGTATCCCACCAGAATCCATAGTTAACTCTTTTTAGTCTACAGCCAATGTTTTGAACTAAGAGGCAGAAAAAAGAGATATGAAGCTCTTTAAGATCCTTTTGTTGAAGGCCAAGTGGCTGTTCTTCTGACTGGCCTGATAATCTCTAAGAAGGTGTACCCTCTGTAAAACGAGTAGCCAGTGAACCTCTTCAGGCATAAGGCCCGTTTACACTACACCTAAAAAACCGAGCCATGCCGAGACCAGTCCGACCTTGGTCCAGTTACCAGGCCGAGCCTCGTTTCTGACGACCGTTTACACACAAAGCTTATCTCGGTTCCTTGGTTGCTCCTCGCCCCCTAGTGGCGATCTGCGGTAATACCGCTCTCTGGGATTGAAGGCGGAAGCAGCAAAACACACACAGCTGCGCCCGTAACATTCAGGAAGTTATGCTTGATATTGTGATATTTCGGTGTTTGCAGAGAGTCAGGGGAAGAAGGCAACCATTGGTGAATTTACTTGAGAAAGTTGGCTTTTTGGGAAGTGGATGAGACAAACGAACGTCTAATAAGGATTTACAGATGCAGGAAACAACGACAGACGCTGAGGTTCAGGCATGGACTGGTAATCGGGCGTACCGGGCATTTGCCCGGTGGGCCGACGTGCTGTTTGGGCCGGCAGACCCGACATGTATATTATTAATATGTATTATTATTATTATTATTATTATTATTATTATTATTATTATTATTATTATTATTATTATTATTATTATTTTATATATATCTGCTTCGTTATATTTGCATAATGCATGAAGAAAAATAAAATCAGCAACGCAAGCGTCTGTTCCGATCATCCGGCCCTTACCACAGACTACTGCAGCCCATTGGTTATCATCCCTGACAGTTTAAAGGGCTAGGCCAATCATAAAGTAGAAAAACACCTTCATGCTCCAGTGGAACTTTGTGCAGCGGTGTTCACAGTAGTAATGGATAAGAAACGCAAGGGAGGCGCAGAGAAACTGCACGAAAAAAAGAAACCGAGTTCTTCAAACGGACGCTGCGAAATGTGTCAAACTGACATGTTCCCAACAGCAGGCCCTTCATCTGCTCCGGTTGCTGATGAAAAATATGGTGGTGGTGGTTGTAGTCAGTGACGTGCGGTAGGGTTCATAGCTGGTGAGGGACTGACGTCATCAGAGTCAGATTTATTAATATATACACTCTACAGAATAGACTCATTGCAAAGTGCTGAAGGCGACTGATTGAGCCAAATTAATTCACCAAGAGACATGGAAAAATATTGATTATTTGATGAAAAAATAAATATAATTATTTGTCATTTGCCTGTAACAGTTTATGAGTTATGATGGATTTCTGCATTTGTAACACATTTTAAAACTATAACCCACATTAAGCACATTTCATTACAGAAACAAAACATGAATAATTATCGCTGTCTTACCTCTACTTATAAATTAAGTCCATGCACAGCTCTTTCTGCACAAAAATATCTTCATTTTCCAGTAAAAGTTCTCTTTATCTTCTTCAGTTTTAAAACTCTCTCAGTCTCAGTGGAGCTCACTGCCAGGGAGGAAAGCCTTCCTTCATCAGTCCTGTTCCAGCTGTATGTTTAGAGTCTTTTTAGTGCTTTACTTGTTTAGCAAAACTCGCTAATAAAACATCCATAACTTGCTGTCACTCTACAGTTTTGGATCAGGAGCGGTGCTCCTTGAGCGCCCCCTGCCTAGAGGCCAAGAAACTGCCGGCCTCACCTACAACCAGCTCTTTGCCTTTTATGTTTGCGCAGCAGCACAAAAACATGTTACCTGCACACAGTTTGAAGACCAAAACACAATTCGTAATCCAAATATATTAAATTGTGGAAAATCAGATCATAACTGTTTGAACAATTGAATTTATGATCTAGAGACAGGATTATGCATTCACAGAATGGAAGCCAGCGCAGTTAACATGGGATTGCGCAATCCCAGGGGAGGCCAAGCGCGCCTGTTTAGGAACCATGACAATGTGGTGGGCCAGTCTAATCCAAAATGCCAGGGCCGATTTTTTGTCCCAGTCCACCCCTGCTGAGGTTCATTGCGCTGCTAAGCAGAATCATCACTGGAAACCGTGTGGCACGGTAAGGAAGCTAGTATTATTATGAATGTCTGAAATTTGTCTGAATGGAGTGTGAATCGGGACGTGCAGCCAGACACGCCGGAAAACCCGCTGACAGTCAGCTGACTGTAAGGAGATGACGCGGTCTGCTCATGCGCTCTTCGTTATCAGAAACCGGGATAAAATAGAACCAGGCCGAGACCTACCCAAGAGCTGGTCTGCAGTTAGCGCGGTCCGGTTATGGTTAGCGCGGTCTGGTTTAGTCTGCTGACCGTTTACACACAAGAGTTATCTCGGTTACCGAGCTCGGACTGGTCTCGGCTCGGTTAAAAAAGTGTAGTGTAAACGGGCCTTAAGACTACATGGTTCCAGTATGTATACCTGCATCGTCTCAAACACTCATCCATAACACTCTTGAATGCGTCTTCTACGCAGTTTTCCCAGGCAATCGTCATACTATCAGAGGCATCCAAGCAGCTTGAGTTGACAGAACTGACAATACCAATATGCAAACATGTTGATCTAATGTGTGCCATAAGATTAAGTTGCTTGCCCAGATCGATAATAATTTACCAGACTTTTGTGGAGAAAAGGTCAGCAGCATCTGCAGGTTGTTGTTTTGGTTGCCTTTCTGTCATGCTAAAGGGAATTTACTTTTAATGCTTTTGCGATGCTGCATGGAGATCCCAGAATTTAATCTTATCTATCGGACAGATTCCAGTTTGTTCGTGTTAATAATAAATCTTCTTCACACTCTAGGGTCACCTGTGGAGTACCACAGGGTTCAGTCCTTGGACCAATTCTCTTTACTATTTATATGCTTCCGATTGGCAAAATTATCAGACAGCATGGGATTAATTTCCACTGTTATGCTGATGACACTCAGCTATATTTAACCATAAATCATGATGAATCCAATCAATTACTTCGACTAAAGTCATGTCTTGATGACATCAAAAGCTGGATGACTTTCAATTTCCTGCATTTAAATTCTGACAAGACAGAAGCTGTAATCTTTGGACCAGAGTCCTCAAAAACTAAACTTCTTAATCAATCACTTAATCTGGATGGCATTAACTTGGCCTTTGGTAATAAAGTAAAAAATGTTGGTGTTATTTTTGACCAAGACATGTCATTTAAATCCCATATTAAACAGGTTTCTATAGTTTTCTTTTTTCACCTCAGGAATATCGCCAAAATTAGAAACATTCTGTCCAGGGGTGATGCTAAAAAACTAGTCCATGCATTTGTTACTTCAAGGCTGGACTATTGTAATTCTTTACTATCAGGAAGTCCACAAAATACAGTTCAAAGTCTCCAGCTGATCCAAAATGCTGCAGCAAGAGTTCTGATGAAAATCAACAAGAGGGATCATATTTCTCCAATTTTAGCTTCCCTTCATTGGCTTCCTGTTAAATCAAGAAATTGTTCTTCTAACGTATAAAGCCTTTAATAATCAAGCTCCATCATATATCAGAGCTCTGATTACCCTGTATGTTCCTAACAGAGCACTTTGCTCTCAGACTGCAGGTCTGCTGGTGGTTCCTAGAGTCTCTAAAAGTAGAATGGGAGGAGGTGAAAAAAGGAAACTCTGGAAACCTGTTTAATATGGGATTTAAATGACATGTCTTGGTCAAAAATAACACCAAGATTTTTTACTTTATTACCAGAGGCCACATTAATGCCATCCAGCCATTACACATGCAACAGATACAACCGACTTTTCCGCTGTTAAACTTTCACAAGAGGATGTCCAGGCGCCCATTTTACTGGTAGAACTGTGGAACAACATACCAACGTTCAGCTCAAACGATGGCTTGAGTGTCGAGGGCTTAGACTGGAAAACGGGCCGAGTTGATAGAAAGGTAAGTCGATGTTTTTCTCCTGCTCGGCGTTCATGGCGTCAGCGGCCGTTTTTTTCTGTTTGTAGTCCCCGTCCAGGAATCGGTATAAATTGTCCGGCCCGCCGAACAATTTAGTCCGGTCCGGTGGCCAAATGCATTATCATTATCCAACGGCTGTATCTCCTCGCTGCATCTGCACCAGATTTTTTGTGAGTCATGAGGGAACGCTGCCGAACGCGTTTGTGTGAATCGCCCGGTGGACGGGCGAGGAAAATGCGTGACAGCATCTGCGGTGGCGGGCGGTCACCGCCACGCGGCCGGAGCCGCGGCGGTGCGCGAACCCCGCTGGCCGGCCGGCACCGCGGCGGTGGCCAATAGGCTGGAGCGCGCATGGCTGCAAGGGCCGATCGACGCCGCTTGCGGCTTTAACATCCTTCATATGCGGCCCTCGAGTACCTCGAGTCGCTGTTGCACGTTCCATAACAACAATGTTTAAAAACCATGGTTAGGAGACGTCTTAGACTTAGAAAAAGCAGTCGTTTTACTGAGTAAAACCAAGGGTAACTACAGCGAAAGAGTGGAGGAAAACGCATATTTGCCCTACCTGTACGTGATATGACGTCACGTTCTAAAAATAGCTCGCTAGCGGAACGCCATTATTAGTGCAATGGAATGTTACTGCTTCATGTCATACATCACACGTCACGGCATGTTCCTACAACGAACTTGGATCAATAGTGACTCGACTCGGACTTGACTCAGATTTTTTTTTAATGACTTGGACTTGACTCGGACTTGAACACTGGAGACTCGAACGTGGACTCGGACTCGAGGCATAGTGACTTGACTACAACACTGCCTTGAGCTACCTCTATAGTTATGCTGCTATAGGCTTAGGCTACTGGAGGACATCAGGGTCTATTTTTTTCACTCTACTGATTTCAACTGTTCTCCAATTTTGCATTACTTGTCGTCATTTCAGCTTTTAACTTTTTGTTCACTTTCTTTTTTTTTTTCTTCATAGTAGGTACACCTGGTCTGGCGTTCTGTTATCTGAGACATCATCCAGTGAAGACAGATCACCCACTATTACCATCTAATGTAGAACAGATTACTAGATCAATGTGTGCTTCTGTGCTTGTTTGTCTGTCTTGTTGTGTCTCTGCTCTGTCTTCTGTAACCCCCAGTCGGTCGAGGCAGACGACCGTTCATACTGAGCCCGGTTCTGCTGGAGGTTTTTCCTTCCCATTAATGGGGAGTTTTTCTTTCCGCTGTCACTTCATGCTTGCTCAGTATGAGGGATTGCTGCAAAGCCATGTACAATGCAGACTCTCCCTGTGGCTCTACGCTTCTCCAGGAGTGAATGCTGCTTGTCAAGACTTTGATGCATTCAACTGGGTTTCCTTGTATAGGAAAGTTTTTGACCAATCTGTATAATCTGATTGAATTTGATTTTGTAAACTGCCTTGAGATGACATGTTTCATGAATTGGCGCTATATAAATAAAATTGAATTGAATTGAATCCTGGCCTGGTTGAGAACCCACACATTGTCATTGGTGTCTGTGTTACCCTGTCATGGACTGATGACCTGTCCAGCGCATACCTCGCTATGGGGTGCTGTTTGTAAAGTTACACAGTCAAAGACTGAAAACAATAATTTGCGTTATTTAGTCTGTCTTAAAATAAAAAAAATATGGGGGTTCCTTTTTAAAAGTTTAACCAAATCATACTGTATCATTTACATAATTATAAATATCACAGTTCCAAATTAAATATTTAATTAGCAAGCTAAATATTTAGATTGTAAACTAAATATTAGCAAGCTAAATATTTTGTGTGTAAACTAAACATGTAGCTTGCTAACTACATATTTAGTTTATAAACTAAATATCTGTCCCCCAAACAAAAAGGTTTGTTTGTAGGTGTCCCTACCAAAGTTCAAACCAAACCCTTGGTTTCACAACCCCTCTCCCTGAGAAGAGTGGGCAGGATGGTAGGTTTTACCCCAGAAATGGATAGTTGAAGGGGTTGCTAAGGTATCATATACTCCATGGACAACAAACTTAATGGATTGAGGTTTCACTCACCAGATGTTATTCCATATGGGCCAACTTTTCAATGCACTCTTGCCCCTAATCCATGCTCCCTTTTCCTTCATGCTTGTTATCCTGCTTGTTTCCCCCTTGTCCATTGCTGACCTTACCTCGTGTTGGAGAATCCATCAAGTCCTCTAACCCTGTGACGTTCTATTTTGAGGCACTAGGAGGTTTCTCCTAGCAGAGATTCCTGTTGCCACTGTTCCCATGACAGCTTTGTGCATTATTGGCAACTTCTGCTCTCTCCAGCTCCCCAGACACAACTTTCTTTTGGTGCAGAGTTTGATCTGACTCCAGCAACATTGGAATCAATGGGAATCTCTTCATTCTGATACTTCTTTGGTTTGTGTAACCTTAAAATAATCTGTAAGGCTGTTAAATTGGAATTAATCCTAAAGTATTAAACACGTCTTGCAAAAGATCCAGAAGAAGGAAGAAGGCAAATGTTGCATCAGGCCACATTAAAATACCTTTATAACCTATTTCAGACAATCATTCTGTAGGCAATCAAGTAAGATTATAGACCATATGTGAATTTTCAGCACCTTCAACTTAGAGATGACATGACATATAGTATTCAGAAACATTCACCTGATAATATGCAAAATGTATTGTAGATTTCCACCAGAAGTCATCATTCAGATGGTTTAAATGCACTTAGGTGTCTCAGCTCTGTTCACTCCTGTGGGATGTGCTGTTGTTGCTGCTGTCTTTACTTTTTGTTGTAGAATAATATCAGAATAATTCTGCAATCCTGTCCTACCCTCTCAGCTCATAGTTGTTACAGGTTTGTGGCCACCTCCAAAGATGGATCAGAGGTGGACCATTATGTCAGACCTTTCAGATTCTATCAAGGCACATAGAATAATCTTTAATTGTACGTATGATCTGAAAGAGGCTTCCACCTGTGAAAGACCTCCTGTCACAATCCCCAGGTGTTTGAATATCTTTGGATTCCTGGGGATCGTTGTTAGTCTTTCTCCTCTTAGTTTTATGTGTTAATGTGTGGATTTGGTTCCTTCTTTCTTGCTGTCTGTCATTATTTAGTAGTCTGTTCAATATGGATTTAGTTAGTTTATTCCTGCTTCTGTTAGATCTTTGTTTGCCTGCCTGTCTTCAGTTCATTTGGCCGTGAATTTATTTCTCATAGTCTCCTGTTTTCGACCTCCAGTTTATTGCCTGCCTACAATCCATGTCATGTTCTCCGATAGTTTTTGTGCTCCATGTTCTGCCTTTAGTTTTTGTAAGTATTAGCTTGTCATTAAATATCCCTCTTTGATCTTCAACTTTCTCTGCATCTGGTTCTTCCTTCAGCAAATGTAACACCTCCAGGTTAATGATCTTAATGAATCCAGATGATACAGTTGCAATGGATGCCCATTTCAGCCCTTCCTCATTGCATTCCTCTGTGTTCAACTTTTTTTCAATATAAAAATGGAACATTATGTAAACATTGTACTGCAGTCCCAGGGACATGTTTCACATCCACTTTTACCACCGTTGTAAAGTATTTGTCTTATCCTTTACACACTGTTTACTACAAGGAAATATGTGTTATGAATAAAGCTGGTGAACCCGATATGAGCCAGACCGAGTTCAGTTCTAAAAGGTTTATTGTAGAAATGAATAGTGGGAGATGAGGCAGGTGCACAGAACCGGACTTCATCAGCTGAGGGCAGAACCAGACAGACCAGGAGTGACAGGAAGTGACAGACCTGCCACAGTGATGAAAGCGGAGGCTAACCAGAACAGGCGACTGGAACTCATGGGGAAAATAAGGCAGACTTGTGCAGAACGCAGACACTGGCAGCATACAGCAGTGTGGGCTGAACACAACAGGGCAGAAGAATTCAGCTGGCTGAGCACACAGAAACTGGTAGAGGCACGGTGGCAGTAAGAAGCAAGACGAGACATTCTGGCAGTGATGAGTTGGCTGGGGCAGGTACATGTAGGCAGGGGAACAGGTGAACAGAGTTAGCAGTAATTAATGGCAGCAGGTGGAGCTGATCTGAGCTGATTGATGGATGGCTGGTGACTGAGGATGGGCTGAGCTGATAGGATGGTGGCTGATGGCTGAGAGATGACAGGGCTGATACTAGAAAGGTCCAGAACAAATAAACAAAAAAACCTAAATCATGGCAATATGGTTATACAACTAGAAGAAGGCAGCTGCTGGGAGGAGGTTGCTTAAGCCTATTTCAAAAACCCCACTTCCAATCAGCACTAAGATGCGCTTTTGCTATTTCCACATGTTTTATGACAGAACTGAAAAAGCAATGTGGTTGTAGTGAACCCGCGCCTTTTGGGCTCCTGATTCACAAAGCGAGATAATTCTTGTCTCATATTAGCTGACATTTTTAAGGCTAAATGGCCTATCTGTTTTCTGGCTTGACTTGAGTTATTTTGGTTCGATCGCAGGTCGTCTATCATTTTAAGGAGATTCAACTGGCCCTATAGGGGACGAGGACCAACATAAATGGAAATGTGGAGTAATAGAAAGTTATTACAAAATGATATTACATTTAAAAACCTATCTCCATGACAAATGGGAATACTCACCAATAACACAAACAAACCCCGATGTGCAATGGACAAAGAACGCCTATAAAACGGAAGGAGAAAGGAACAAAATGTAAGGTGTGAAATGGCAGTAGATGTTGGAAAAGAGTTCTTCCTGGTTCTTTTTACTTTTTATTGTTAATCAATGATGCTTTTCAATAACACTTTGCAAAGCTGTCATCTGTTTAGTGTCTTTAAAAACACAACTTCCGCCCTGGATTTTAGATCAGAGTATGATAACTGATGCAGGGGGTCATGGGGTCTGGGCAAATCCACACGTCAGGGCGGGGTGTTTTTCTCAGCGTGATGTATCCCAGACACTGCTGCCCCATGGGGTTTCTCACCATGTTTAGGGGTTAAAGGAACTATAATTTACTAAACCTAAGTAGACCCTCTACTTCCTATTTCAATCCCAACACTCCTACTTTTCCTGCAACATGACTCCCCCCTATGCCCTGTTTTCTCACCCATGTCTTTCACCAGACCCCCTGCCCCCTTCCTTTCTACCAGTCTTTCCAACCTACTCCATCTTTCCCTTCTCTTCCTCTCCTCTAAACTGTTTAACCACATAATGGCCTGCATTCAGCAGGGTTAATTGTTTAAAAAAAATCCGTCAGCTCTCATGCTTAAGAAGAAAAATGGGTCTCAAAACAGCGGAAACTTGTGTGTTAATTCAGTATTCAATTCAGCATTGTTTTCTGAACATTTCTTAAATGCTAGAATCAAATTATATGATAAAAGCTTACAATTTTATTTAAGTTCCAGTAAAAGTTGGTAGCTTTAACTTTTGTGTGAAACATTAACGAATGACGTTGGCAGAGTCCAGACGTCTGCTGCCTAAAAGGTAGATAACAAGCCACACAAGCTTGAAGAAACTCTTGGTTTTAACACGGCATGCTTTGTTGCAACACCAAATCTCTTTATTATATCAGTTCTAATGGGAAGTGACTCTCTACCTATGTGGTAGATTTAAAAATCGCAGCACCAGAAAGTCCACCTGAGTGTTTGAACAAACTATTACGGCCGTCATCTTACTGAGCATTCAGGTTCAATCAGCAACGTCAGAAGTGAAATGAGGACAAGCTAACCAGTCCCAGATGTAGCAACAAATATGCTTCTTTTATGTTTTCCAAAGCCCAACTTAAACCAAACAGGCCATATGCATTCGTAAGTACAAAAACTCTTTCTATGTGAAAACTCATGTTCATAAAGTCTATATGTGAGAGGCATAAGTAGACAATGAAACTTGTCTGTATGTTGGCATATTGTAGTTTATTTTTTTCCACTATCTGTTCACCCTATAGTAATTTAAACTATATATATATATATATATATATATATATATATATATATATATATATATATATATATATAGTAGCCTATATATATATTAGCTTAGTTCTTGTCTTCTTCTGCTCATGAGCTGACCTGTGACTATCTGCCATGTGTTTGGCACCATGGGAAGCTCCACTGTCTCAAAAGACTGGGTCACACTTCAGGGTATGTAGAGACCTTTTAGGTGGGTACAGATGGCAAAATTTGCATCACACAGGCTTCTGGGGTGTGGGGACAGTAGCAAAACTTGGAAGTATGAAATAAGCCTTGGATGGTCGGTAGTGTTGTAATTCTGTAGAACTGAACTCACAAACCAATGATGGTTAAGATACTGCAGCCTGTCCTATCCATGTCTTTTGACACTGATATTATTTTGTTCCATTTCGGGTTTCTGCAGTTTCGCCTCAGTATGTTGACCCCAGGTTAACTCAGTAAGGACAGCTGTCCTGTGTGTGGTCCGGTGCAGCAGAGGTGTGTTACAGGGTGCGACAGGCGGACGCCAGCCACAGGTGTTTCTCATCACCACCAAGGAGCATTCAAAGCTACTGGGGATGAAAGGAAGGCGTCAGAGCATTAGCTCACCTAAGCAATACCTGACCAAGCTCCTTGTTCCTTGTTCTTTCCTTGTTACAAAGAAATACCTTGTCTTATCCAGCGCTCTTCTCCTCTCCAGATTCACCTGATTTTTAGCACGTTCCTGCCGGTTCTTCCTTTTATCTCCATCCAGTCCTCTGAAAGTTTTAGAGCCTTCCTGGCACCCCAGTGGGCCGTTGCTCCTCCATACCGGCTGGCTTACTGTAACATCTCCGTGCCTGTCCACCCTCCGTCAAGAATCATCCCCTCCTGGACCACAACTCTGCTCTCCACTCGTCACCACAGCCCAACTCACTCCCTCCAGTTCCTCCTCCATCACCCTATTCCGTAAGGCAGCCTCTGCCACATCAAATCACCGACCTGGCTGCTGTTGTTGCTCATTTCTCTTTCATCATCTTCCCACAGTCCGCAACCAGAGCTTTCCCAGCCGGCCAGATTCACCTCCATATTCCAATCAATCACTGTTATTTCAATAAACCATTTAACCTCATCACCTTATCATTCATCTCTAAGGATGAATTTGACTCGATTGAGTCTTTAATAATCTCACATCTTGCTCCTGCTGAGGATGTTTCCATTTTTCCGATTCAGTAAGCTATAACTAGCCTTGAAGCTTACAAATCTTAAAAGAAATGCAGAGATTAGTGCTTCGGCTGTCTCTCCTACACAGTTACATTACATAGACAGATCAACAACTGCAGCATTCACTGTCATTGTAAATCGGGGGTTTCCTGTTTTTTCCCCAGAATGTGAAAGCAGACCTACACAACACAGACACAAACATCCGTAAAATCTTATGCGTCTAATAATTTTCCAGAGATTGTCTTGTTTTGACTGCCTTCCATCTGTTTAGATAATCTCTACTTACGGTGTGTGACACGCACAAATGACACATGGTTAATAACTGAAAGGCTAAATGTGTCAAATTTAGCCCCATTTTGTCCCAGCAAATAGGTTGACATGAAAGTGTACTGTATATTCATGGAGTTTCTCTCTGCCTTATGAGTGGAACACTCCAGTGCAAAATGCTTGTGCTCTAATTTAATAAAAGCAAAGTGAATTTGATCCTTCCCCCGTGGAAGCTGATTAAAGAACCACTAACTCATTAAAGGGAGGGTCTGCTGAGAGGCCTGGTGTCCACTACACGTTCTTGCTATGTCAATAAAGATAATGACAGTTTAGGGACCTCTCGGACAATAACGACATCATCCTGATCACTGTGAGGCTTCAAGAGTTGAGGCAGAAAGGCGATTCAACCTCTTTAGAAATATGATTTCTGATATATTGGCAAAAAATGTGCTTTGATAAGCCAATAGAAGATATTTTTTTTATATGTTGCAACAGATACAGATAATTATGAGACATAACATAGATTTACACAGAAGGAAACAAATTATAATTGTCAAAGTCTTAAGATGTTAATGATATGTAAAGGAAAAGGGAAGGCTTCATGTGTTTGATCACTCAGTCCCCACTGGAATAAACAGTGAAATAATTGTTTAGTAGCAAACTCTTGCTGTTTGGTGGGAAGACACATCTTGACAACAGTTTATTGCAGAACTCAAAGGGAAATGTTCTGCTGTGTTTTATACACGTCAGGGACACCACCGCATCCCCTGCTTCCACAGTCCACAAAAACCCAGTCAGGTCTCTCAGGACTGTGATCCAGAACCTGAGCCAGACCAAGGGGAAACCAAACACATGCTTTCACCAAATTCTCTTGAGTTTTGTCATTCTTTTCGTCACTTTTGGAATACATTTGACAGATATGCAAAAATCTATTTGACCACGACTCTCCACTTGATGTGTGGATGACTGGGCCAACTTTACTGACAGATCAGTGAAATGTGGTTAAAAGATCCAAGGAAAGCTTTGTCTATAAGTCACATTGTTCTCCAAGTTCCCCCTCTAGTTTTATCCTGTTTTGTTTAACTGCGTGTATCAACATTTGAATGTTGGATCAGGGTCCAACGTGAAATGAATTAGCCAATAATTGGAATAGTTTCTTGGAACAGTGTGACAAGAGAGTGAGATATTTTTGTCAAATGTATTTCTGACATTATTAAAAAAAAAAAAAAACTAAAAAAGATAAGGGTATTCTTACCTAGCACCACGCCCGCTGACAGGGGGGGACAAACGGGTCAGTTGTCTCGGGCCCAGGACAGAGGGGGGGCCCAAAACTGACAGTCTGACTGAACATTTTAATGGTCAGTATGACTGTCAGTCAGCCAGCGCGCGCTGTCTGCAGCAGCAGTCTGTGTGTCACGCACTCTGCTGCTCCCCCTCTCCTCTCGTACATGGCTCAGCGGCGCCAGCCAATCAGCACGCAGGCTCAGCCTGGCCCGCCCACTCAACTACTCACAAACAACCGCGCTGCTGGCTGCTGCTGTTCAGACTCGGAGAGAGAGAGAGAGACTGCAGGAGCAGAAACGCCGTTTGGCTCTATTTTAATACCTTAAATGAAATCAAGCTGTATGTTTTGTAAAATGTCGGTTAAATTCAGTGGAAACACAACAAATTTATCTAAGCACGTGAAAAACCATGAGCAAGAAAACATCGAGCGACAGAAACGGAGAGGAGACGAAACTTCTCTCATTGCCCCGACAGACCCAGACCCACAGACTGACGTCACTGACTGAGGCGTTTCAGTCCTCCAGAAAACATCCAGGTAGATCAGTGTTCATCTTCAGCAGCACTTCATGTTAACTTTCAAAGTAGATATTATATATCATATGTTACTGGAGCCCATACAGAACATGTAATTAAGACCTTGAAAGAATCCAGTACATATATCCTATTAAAAAGTGTTATTTAAGATAAGATAACATTAGCTAATTCTTTATTTTTCCCACGACGGGGAAATAAATAGGATTAAAGCAACAGGCAGGTGCACACAACACAGACAAAATTACATAAGGATTAGAAGATATAAAAGGTGGATTAGGAAAAAAACACTATGGACATAACATTAATATTATTTAATTGTAATAATAAAATAAAAATCACAAAACCCGAAAGGTCAACAGTTTCATGATACATCACGCTTAAGGACTGGCTGATATACAGCAGGTCAAAAAAAGCCATATTTTGGCTGCAGTGCTGCTGTTCTCTTATGAAGAAAAGATCAACTAGTGCACTAAATTCCATAGATGGGTTGAAAATATCCAGTATAAAATACAGAGATTTTCAGGGCATGAAGTATACAGTTAAGTTGACTTTTTTTTGGTGTGTGTGTGTGTGTGTGTGTGTGTGTGTGTGTGTGTGTGTGTGTGTGTGTGTGTGTGTGTGTGTGTGTGTGTGTGTGTGTGAGTGAGTGAGTGTTGCGGGAGGTGTAGAGGGGGGGCCCAAAAAGACCGCGTTGTCCCGGGCCCTAGCAAAGCTGTCAGCTGGCCTGCCTAGCACTATGGCACAGAGTCAAACTTACAACTTATGTTATACTTGTGCTTTTAATAGCAACATTTTTGAGTTTTTGTTGTTTTTTTTTAAACAGGTTTTAACCTCTCTCTTCAGAAGTTAAAACCCTGAAGAAACAGTTTTTGCACAAAATCAAACTGTTAAGGCACAGCTGTACATATTCACTGATACCCATTCAGTGAATGGGGCTCTATGAACATGCACCTTTATTTTGCAGAGAGTCTTTGGTAATGATAAGTAAGCCACCTGCAGAGAACTGCACATTTCATTTTTCCACAAGGAAGGCCATTTTGGTCATCGATATCTGTTTTCCAGAGCCACCTGGTATCTCGTAAATATCATTAAAAGTGTAACCTGGTATTTATTCAGTACCAATACACATGCAATATATGGCAGGAGACATAAGAAAATATATAGTACCACCACGTGCTAATTAAACTTCTGGTATTACATAATGCACATGTTCAATTAGAGAATAGATCGATAGATAATTGGACATGTGCATTACTTAACAGGAGTTTAATTAGCACTTGGTGGTACTATATATTTTGAACGGTCCCTGCTACTTATTAAATGTGTATTGGTGCAAAATAAAGCCAGTCCTTAAAATACTTTAAATCCTGCCAATAATACTGGATGCTTCATAAACAGCTATCATTTATACTGCGTATTCACACAGGGTCACTGGTGCCTATCTCCAGCAGTCACTGAACAAGAGTCAGGGTACATCGTGGACAGGTTGACAGTCCATCACAGGGTAACTTAGAGACAAACAACTGCAGACCAACACACTCCTGAATCCAATTAACCTCACATTTCCTTTCCTGATCCTTCCTGTCTGCAGCCAACACCATTCACAATAACTCGTTCAAGAAACCCCTGTAACATGAGTTACACCAGCGTTTAATTTCCCTTTTGGATTAATAAAGTATATTTGAATTGAATTTTTAGGACTGTGGGAGGAAGCCATAGTACCCAGAGGGAGCCCATGCATGCGCAGGGAGGGTATGCATAAGCCGCCCCAGGCGTGGATTGGAACCCAGGACCACTTACTCCAAGGCAACAGTGCAACCAACTGTGCAGCCAGTGTATCAAACATCTGCTGGCATGTGTGGAATTGGCAGTGATGCTGAATAAACACCAGGTGGAGCTGGACCGCATGACCAAAATAGCTTTCCAAAATAGCAACCAGGTGCATTCAGCATCGAGCGACCAGGCTGTCTGGCCTTACTGCACAAATTAGCAAATCAAAATTCTTAAACATTTGTATCATGAAAATGTATTTCATGATGAGAAGTCATGCTTTTTCTTTAATATGTTTTAGCTTAATATGGCAATTCAGTTCTAAAAGCTTTATTTGATTAAACAGTTTATGTTAGTCATCTTGAAACATGCAGTTGACAGATTATTAGCACTTGCTGTATGAAAAGACACATAACTGTTTTTTTCTTTTTCCTCACGGTCTGATATAAAATCAGACTAAATGTTTCTCAGGTTAGAGCAGTTCGGATTATCTAAATTATTCTATTTGCTGAGTGGCAGAATACACAGAGGTTTGCTTTTAAAGAGATGATGAGGTAATTTCTTTATAAACGTCTAATAATCCAAAACATTGAAGTTCAATGAATGCACACCTTTGGAATCATTTTGTTTTGCCTGAAGATGCCGTGTTCTTGTGTTCATACACAGACAAACAGATTCATTATATGGGTGTATAAGCCATTCAAGAAAGGGGATGGACTCTGTGTCCCAGTGTTTAGAATATGTCTACTAACCCCCAGAACAAAAACCAAAGACCTTGTGAAGATCCTGGCCGAGGCTGGTAAAAGATATTCAAGGTCAACAGTGGAATGAATATTAACTGATGTAAAATAAGACAAATTTAGACTAATGTAAGGTCAGACATTGAAAATAAAGTAACATGTCTTTTCCTATAGTGTATGTATCAGCTGCAGGTGAAGTTGGGAGATGACCCATCAAACCGAGGGAGAAAGAGCAACGACAAGCTACTATCGCAATGACATTTGCTGATTTCACAGACATCATGTGTTATCTTAAGAGTTGATACTTCAGAACTTGCTCCACAGGTTTCTGTTGAAGTTTTGTTTGAATACTTGCAGCTCTACCCTGAGTAGAACTCTTCCTCATTAGAAGATCAGTCTTTAACATATAAATGTTGAGAAAGTGACATTAGTCATAGTTCTCATGATCGTTTAACACCTTATCCTTTGCATCTTGTTAGGCATCACAAGCCCTCTAAAATACCATATTTTCCTAAATTCCAATGCAAACATCTTCAACTCTTTACTAACGCCTTCCCTGCCTTTTTTGGTGAGATCCGGGAACTTTTATCACACAAAATCCAATTTGGTAATTGTTCTGTACCGGTTTACAGCCAATTTTATAAACCGCTCTAACACAAGTCACAAGGATTGACTAAGACAGAAATGTAGTATTTCTTCTGTACTTCAGAGGGAAGACAACCATTACCAGATCACAATTATAGCTGTAGCTATCAAAGTGGGAGGTGTATGTTACATACACATCCATGTAACTACGGCTAGCTTGGCATTCCACGAGTTGTTAAAATTCCCAGGAATGTTTTCCACTTGCACTGAGGTGGAGCAGCAAGAAGCCCCTCTCACTGGCTTTATTTAGTTCCCAAAAATGTAATCCAATTTCCTCCCAGCACAGCAGATGGGTCTTATTTAAGAAAATGTGATATGATTACATATCTACCACATGTTCACTAACTTTAGTCTCAGGAAAATGCATGCAAGCCAAATTAAGAGGGTCACCTAACTTGAAAAACAACTTAGCGCAGCAAGGATATACCATAGTACTCTTTAACTTGATAGTACAAGCACCAAATTTGACACAAATGAAATACAGGACTGTTTTTTAAGGAACGCATGTTATCAAACTAAAAATCAAAGACGGCCATCAGTTTTTAAGATGGCCGTCTTGCAAAAAAACTGTTTTCAGCGTACATGTCTAAATAGAAACTTGATCCAAACGTTAAATCAAGTGGATTTTGACTGAAAATGTATATTTTTGACAATTATATTGTGGCCACATGTTTTCAAGATGGTGGTCATTACATGGCTCGAAATCAGTACTTTTGAAGCGGTCTTACAAAATTATCACAAATTTGGTGCTTGTACCGCCAAGTGAAAGATTATTTTAACAATCACTAACTTGTCAACCTGAATCATAAGCACAAAGTGTTACTAAGTTACCAATCTAACCCAAATGTATTCTCATCCATTGGCTTAAAGGAGCTGTCAAGATAGTTCGATTTTGGTAACATAAAGCAACACACCCCCACCTCCACCCCACCCAGATTTCTATCTTTGTGAATTTAGCAACCGTATCATACAAAAAAAATACCACAACATAGGAGTGATGCAAGTAGGTTCAGAGGCAACTGGAGGTCCTGTAAGATCCATTCATAATCAAGAAACATATCCTGGCAAAAACTAAGCGAAATGACATAAAAAATGTGGTTTTCAATCTATTTAAATTGTTAAGATCAAGAAAAACTATCCAAAACAACTTGGCTCCATCTGAAATCCGAATTGTCCCTTAAACATGATAATTAGACTTTGACTGGACCAGTCCGAAGCCTTCATTTTGTATTTTTGAGATGAAATGCTTCGGATCATTGTCCTGCCGCGTAATCCAAATAGGTTAGACCTTTGGGTCCCAAACTGAAGGCTTGACATTTTCCACCAGAATGTTCTACTACAGCGTTTGGAAATCACAGTTCCAACAATTACAACAAGTCATGCAGGCCCTGAAGCAGTAAAGCAGCCCCACATCATTACTGTATCACCTCGATGTTTGACTGGTGGCTTGTGGTCTTCTTTTTTTAAACACTGAGTTTGATGCCAGAAGGAACTGGATAAATACTATCCAAAAAGTTTTTCTTTAGTCCCATACGTTGACAGGGTGTTTTCCTAAAGGTCTTACAGATCATACATGTTTTGGGAAAATGATTTCCATCTCCCCATAGAAACCATTTTTACCCCGTCTCTCTCTTATTGTTGTACCATGAGCACTGATGTTATTTGAGATAATTTAACTCTGAGGTCTACAATGCTTTAGATGTTGCTTTGGATTCTTCTTGTTTTTTTTCTCTTAATTAATTCAATCATAATTTAAAAACCCTGGGCCACTTGCTGCTAGGCATCAGGATATTATGCATTTATGTTATTTAAAAGCACATAAAAACAAAGCTCCACAGTTTCTTGGCGGAGCTCAAATGGAGCTGGATGTTGAAAGTCAAAGTTAACTTTTACATCTTTATTAAAACAACAAAAGTAAACGCAGAACAAAAACTTTACAATAAGGTAAAACAACAAATCCTTTATCATGCACAGAAGAGAAACATAGGCCATCTCACTAAAACCACAGTCCATGCTAAAGAAAAGCAGCAACACTTTCTTTTTCTATGGGAGCCATGAGACCGAAGAAGCATAAAAAATGTCTTCTCAGGGAGGTTAAGAAGAGATGTCTGGGGTCAGACTACAGGGGAATCACCTCAGACTCTGGGCTCCCATGTTCTCTTCATCAAGCATGTCTCATTTGGTCTGCTACTGCCCACAGGAGACTCAAATGCATTACCTTATATGTCTGCATTTAACAATTGTACTTATGACAAGGGAGTTGGTAAAATACATTTAAAAATGGGGGCAGGTTCTGGACTGGAACAAGCAGTTTGTTTTTCATTAGCTATCTAAATTACAAAAAAAAGAAAGAAGAAAGCTGTGAAATTTCTCACTTATATACCTTACAGAAATCCAGAAGACTACGTCCAGCACTATGTTACATTTTAGTGCGGGCAGTGAGCTGGCTGATGATTTAGTGCTGAGAGGGGAACCTGGGAATCAGGGATGTGCTCCAGATGTTGAACAAAACGGGGACTTCCTGGTTCCTGAAGGACTGAAAGTGTCCTCTTGAGTGTTTTCATATTTCTTTTGGCATGTGTGTATGTCTACAAGAGCTTCAAATGTCCATCAGCAAAAAGTCACCCAGTGTTTGTGACATTGGAACATACTGCTGCTGTAGAAAACAGATGCATTCATATAAAAAAGGAAGAACGGTATCTTCTGTCATTTTAAAAACAATGTCACACTATCGTATAGCTGTCTTTTATATCTAGTGTCCTCTGTCTAGATCCACAGTTCTTTGTGTTTTGGTTCTCACTTGTGTTTGTATTTAGATCGTTTCAGTGTTATTGTCTTTAGAGTCTCCCCATATTAGTTCATTCCTTTGTGTACAGTTTCTAAATTCTTCCTGGTGTCCTGTTCTGTGCATTTTGGTTTAGACTCTTATGTTGGTATTTATTCTTAGCTTTTGGTTAGTTCATTGGATCATCTGTGTTTGTTTCCATTCAGTTTCTCCTGTGGCCGTTATTCATCCGTTCCTCTATTCCCTGCTTAGACTGATTTGAATTGAGTTGAATTGCTTTATTAGATTCTTTATTAGATTTTCTCACAGCTGTTCTTTTTTAACTTCATTTTTATTGAGCTTTATCATTTTATAGACAATAAAAAAGAGAAAAAGCAAAACAATCACTTAATAAAACAGAGTTATCTTTTGACAGACCATCCATTTAACCTACTAACGTTCGCTGTATTACATTAGTAACATTTTTACATTACAGTATTACTCCCAACACATATGGAATACATTTGAATTTCTCTCAGTTGTGTTATTTTCTTTATTTGGTACAAGTTCCAAATTGTTTGCAACCACAAGCTCCAGGATGGAGTTTCTACCTTCAATGAATGAGTTGTTATGCACTGTAAGGGTAAAGCGTGTGATAGACTGAAGAGGTAACCCTAACCTGAAAACATGGGTCATATCTTCTATGGATAATGAAATTTTAGCATAAGCTGGGTTTATTTGGATCCAACTTTGACTGAATTTTTGGATTTCTTAAAAATCTATTATTTTCTAATTTAAGCTCTTTCCGTGTTTCAGAATTTGTAGACAGACAAGCTTCAGTCAAATTGTCTCCCAGTCCTCTTCAGACAAAATTATTCCCATTTATTTCTACCATCTCTGCTTAAGTGCTACGTGACTGAGTCATGGACACAAAAATATTGTATTCAGTTTTCGTTTTTTTCCTATTCTTCCACTTGGACATCAGTCAAAGCCTTTGTAGTAAGAAAAAAAAACTCTCTCATTGCTTTCCTTAATTACCAAGATATATCTATGATTTTATGAAAGTCAAAATTTATTTTCCTCTCATGAGAAGGAGAGTAGCATTGGGATACATCAGTTCCACTGAAAAAGGTCTGCTCTGATCTCTGCTCCTCCATTCTGTTCTACCTTGGCAAAACTAATCTGTCCCTTATCAGTGGTTTCTGATGCAAGATGTCACACCACAGTTTCTCACCATCTAGCATTTACTGGAAATTTCCCAGGTCCCAGCAAGAGAAAAACAATAACAGTAGACATAACCAACTCTGCAGCTGCTATTGAGAAGTAAATACCATTGTTTTCTTCAAAACCTTCTTGATAGGAGTTGCAGTTCTGATTTTATTCTAGTGCTTATGTGACACAAGGTCTTAGCTGTAAGTATCTCAAATTATCAGTGTTGGGCAGTTGCCCCAACCTGCTCTGAATCCTGTTGATTTTACTCACCTGGTTTCATGTCACTCAGCTTAGTATTTAAGCTCCTTGGTTTCTTTGTCTCACTTCACCTCTCCCGAGTTCCAATCCGCATTTTTGGTCTCGTTTAAAAACCTTTCATGAGACCTTCCATGCATTTGAGTCGTACTGTAGCATGCACAACTTGATTACCAGATAATCCAGGCTGCCAAACCTTTTTTGATATGTAACAAAATTAATAAATCTGCAGCATGAGTCCCCCATATCTCCCATGGCATGTTTACTGCACGTGAGCTGCACTGCTAAAGAATTGACAAAACTGAAACTCAGATATTGCAGCAATGACTTGATTAACACCATCACTGAATATAATAGGTTACCCAGGGACTCATTAACATGTTGGATGCCTGAACCTGAAAGTAAATCTGATGGCAGGAGTTGTTTTTGATTAATTTGGCAGATTATTATCTGACTCCTCGCGGACATTCATAGAGCAGTGAAATTTCATTCTCAGACAGGTTTTGCTCCTTTTAATGTGAAAAGAAAATGAGACACAGATCGTAGGGTAATGAGCCCTTTCCTGATGCAGCCTATTATGGCGACATTACTTTGGGTGTGACAGGGCTTGACGTTCCCCAGAACCCTGTTTCTTTCTTAAGATTTAAATCCATGTAACTGTTGGTTTGCAATACACCAGCAGACAAGGCAAGATAAAAAACTAGACACAGCAAGTTTCCCAATGTGATTATATTTATACAAGACAAATGCCATAATGGAGGAGTTCTAAAAATGTTAGATACCCCGAGGAACCATAAAATCCTAGAATCTGAAGGGTGTATAAATTTTCTGACCTTCACTGCTTGGAGGATCAGCTACACTACTTTGTGTATTGAAGTATTAGTAACAAATAAGGATTAGACAACAGACTTAGATAAAAAAGAAAATAAAGAAAACAAGAAAAATGGCAGTATGGATAGTATTTTGGCTCTAGTTGGCATGTAGCTACTGAAAATAGGGCAATTGAAATGAAATAATGAAATAAACCAGGATATGGTGATTACTTGTAAAATGGCAAGACGATTATCAGCGGATAAATGTGATATTGGAAAGAGGAATGGTCTTAGTAAAAAGCAACTCTGCTAAACTAATCTGGAAAAAATTGTGACTGATGACAAAACAGCTGTGAGGCAAAGGGTTTTCTGGAGATGCTGCAAACCTTCACCGTGCAGGTGGGAGAATATGTTGAACTATTGGTCAAAAACCCCATAAATCTGGCCTTTATGGACAAATGACACAGATAGAAAAAGAAAAATACTGATGGAAAAAGCCATAAGAACTCCTATTTGCAACCTGGCACAAGCCTTACAGGAGACTGTTGAAGGATTTGCGTTTCTTGACTTGTGCGTTTACTACATAGACAGCGAGGGCTAGAGCTATGCTGTGCTTGTACTCTGCCACTTGGTTAATAGAAACTAGCCCTTGTGACAGAGATACAGTGTCTCCTTCTTCCTTCATACCATGAAAAAGACAAGGTAAAAGTGTGGCAGAAGATGCTCTGAATGAGCTTCATACTGAACCTTCTGTCCAAATCTTGCTATATTCTCAAGTTGGAGGACATACTACAACTTTTCCTCACTCTGCTACTTTCTCTTACTTCTCTCTATGGCTATGAGGCATTCCTGTGAGGGGCCGTCAGCTAACCTGTAGCTCCAATAGCATCTTGTCGTGTCTTTGCATTATACATTTGCCTTATCTTTCGGCTACAAAGCCAGTGAAGGAGCAATTGTGGCAACTAACTATACATGCTCTGTTTATACTTATACAGTCATATTCAATAAATTAGAATATTATTAAAAAGGCAATTTGTTTCAGTAACCCATTAAACTGATGTAAACACATTATATACTGTAGATTAATTACTCACAGACTGATGTTTTAAAGCCCCCGTTTCTGATAATAGTGGTGGCCTGATACCAGCGTCAAATACTCATACTCGTACTTGTAATAGCAACCCATACTCTGAACCGATACCAATTTCGCGCTTGAATTTCCTCCTGGGCCTGGCGACGCTCCAACTCAAAGGCTAGACGCCACTCTATACCAGGTAGTGGTGCTATACACCAAGAGGTTGTTAACTGAAGCTCTAACAAAATCCATCACCCTTGATGATCAGTTGTCTGCAGTGGTCAGTGATATTAAGTGATGTGTGATCTATAAGTACCAATTTATTAAGTACTCAGTATTGGTACTTGGAATTGGCAAGTATCTAAACTGAAGTATTTGTACTCGGTCTGGAAAAAACTGGTATCAGGACACTCCTAGTTAACAAGGATGATTTTTTTTGCTCACATATAACAAAAACACAACATTTACATTGATGCAGAAATGTGGGCTAATGAAACGTATGTTTAATACTTGGTTAAAGGTTATTTTCAAAAGGAACTTTTGATCTGACAAAAGAGCCTCATTGGAACCCGTATTTAATTTACTGAATATGACTGTAGATTGTGGTAGAGGCACAGAGCTTATCTGTGTAGCTGTGTTTCTCTCCTAGAGCTACAGTTGTTATTACTGTAACTCTGAGAATGTGCCCTTTAACATGGAAAGTAGCCCTGGACCAGTGATTCTGTGCTTCTGTTTTGGTCATCTGCTCTGTCTTTTGAAACCCTAGTCCGTCACGGGAAGAGGGTGCTTATGCTGGTTTGTCTGGAGGTTTCCTCCCATTAAAAGGATGTTGTTCTTGTCCATGTTATTCAGAATGAGGGATTGCTGCAAAGTTAACAGCTTGGTACAATTGGCTGGGTTGCTTTGGATTGAAAAATGTTTACTAACTTTTTAAAGTGAATTGACTGCATTTTATTAGATGTGGATCAAACTGGAATGTATGTAATTATATGTAATTGAGTTTGAATCTGTCTATATGATTGGACTGGTCTGATTTTATAATTCTGTACACAAATTGGATCTTTTGTATGTTGTAAACTGGCACTTAAAATTACAGTTATTTAGAATTGGCTGTAAATGAGTGAACAGAACTGACCTTCGAATGACAGAAGAAAACCCATGTTCAGTACGGTTAATGAAAGACGACCCTGTCGTCATTGCTCCAGAGGTAGTTAGTGAGTGAGTCAAATTTACCTTCCGTAATCTGTACTGTGCAAAAGTATCAAACCATGAAGGTCAAAAATGTTTCCTTTGATATTCAAACTGATAAGTGTAGTCATTTTTATTCCTCCTTTGGAGTCATGGGACTCCGACTTATCCAGTCTGTAATCTTACCTAATATCTCTGTTTTCCTTCACTGACAGATGTTTTGTAATGTCTGTAATCTTCCTGTCAAAAACAAAAGCTAGTTTTGATCTTAAATGTGTGCATTTGCACAACGACTCAGATTTTTTTTTTATAGGTTCCAGCGGAAGATCTTGGATACTACTGATGGGGTTTTCCTCTCAGGACAATCTGTTCTCAATAAAATCAGAAAGCCAGAAACAGATTTGATCCATTCCCTTCAGGAAGGTTCATTTTGATATGTTCTCTTTGCAAAATCAAACTGGTGACATCTAAAAGACTTTCATGGTTTTTTTCTGTAGGATTTGCATTTACATATTTGCAGAGTTATTTTAGATAGACTCCAAAGAACGAAATTCAAAGGGGCCTTTAGAGCCAGTCTACCCTTTCAACTTCTGAACAACTTAAACAGAGTTGAGCAGCAAATACTTTGATATTGAAGATCATAGCATTGAAGCTTTGGGAATACAATGAAAGCATATCAGACAGATTTTCTTTTTAAACTGTTCCCTTGTGAAACATGGCAGCATTTTACATGAAGCCCCTGCTCTTAAACAACTGCTTGATTAGCATTTGATGCTGCTCTAAATACAGCATTAAAAAAGTGTCTTATCAACTGGTTAACAGGAAAGAATAAATGAAATATGAATTAGTCTCATCACGTTAGATAGAAATGAACTCAAATGTTTCCAGGTAACTATAACCATTTTATCACCTCACTGAGGTTTATCTTAATCTAATCTTTCACATTTTGGCTTGAAACTGACTGAGCACTTGCAATTTCTTTTGAGTCGTCTCTTTGTGGCCAATTCTGATAATGATATATACAAGTTATGCTGAATGATATTATTTTGAAATCAAATAAAATTATTTTAAAAATCAAATTAATGTTCCATGGCCTACCACCGAGGAGGGTGTCAGCTGATTATGCTAATAGAAGGGATATGGTCCAATCAATGAATAAGAACAAAATCTAAGACCGGAACAGCAATATCATGTTTTGCTGTGCAAACATTTCTGTCTATCCTGACCCTATATAGTCTTCAGATGCATTTTAGCTTAGGTGCTTGCCTCATTGCTTGTGTTTGTACATTGGTCACAGTTTTTGACTCAAGCCAAACGGGCAGCATTAGAAAAGAGGCACCAAAAAGAAAAGGTCACTTACCTTTTAGTTGTGCCCTGAACAAGTTTTCAGTTGCTTTTTTTCATGTGCAGTCAAGGGGGAACAGGCGTCCACTGCTCGCTGCTGTGAATAGGGACCGCCACTGGTGAATGTCTATGTCAATAAAGCTTTACTGCACTGTACTCTGGCAATTAAATTTATAGAAGCAGTGTACTTACATCTAGACTTCAAATTTACATTATTTACTAATACATGTAAATGCACCGGGGCTTGCATGTCGCTAAATCGGAAATACAGTGTAAACACCCTGAGTCATCCATCATCAGCTCAGTGACTTTCGCTGAGTTTTTGGATAGCATTTAATAACATGAAGCTCTTCAAACATCAGCTGTTAAGGATCGAGAAGACTTATAAGCACACTCTGGAACTCTAAGGACCCTTTTACTGGAAATTGCGAGCATATGTGTGTGTGTGAATGTTTGGGTGGGGAGCTTCTAAATGGTTTCTTGGGTTCGGCCCTAGCACCAGCAGACGTCACAACAGCATAAGCGCCCTCACACACGTGCACACACTCATCAGCTCCATGACTTAAAAGAAAAAAGAAAAACACTGAAACAGTTAAAGCTGCAGGCAGAGGGCTCACATTTTAAGGAGGGAGTTCTGATATGCTTTAACTTCTAGAAATCCTGCCAGAATAATATTTACTAGTTTATGTTGGGAAATCATCTGGACTGGTTTAAATGCATGCATGGTTCATTATAATTAATGCCAGAATTTTTGCAAATCTGCACAAAAAAAAAACACTTGTAAGTGACCTGGGTACCAAGAGGCAAAGGAAACTTTTGTTTGTTCAATTCTTTTTTAGAAATGTAAATTTTTCATTGTAATTGTGCATTCTAACGAAATTTGGTTTTCTGCATTTAACCCATCCCTTAGGGAGCAGTGGGCAGCGTTCAGCTCCCTGGTAGCGATCTGAGGCTAAGGGCCTTGTTCAGGAACCCATAAGTCCCGTTTAAACTGGCTGGCTTGGCCAGCTCTACTCAGCTCCGCCCACTTTGCGAACATTTCAGCAACAGGTGTTTTTTTCAGGGCCAGCCTGGGTTTCTCTGGTCCTGCTCGGGAGCAGGGTCAAACAGAGCAGACTTGAGCAGAGTTTTGATGTGAACACGCTGCTTTTGAGTGATTGGCGAGAATAAATGAGAAGGTTTTTCTCTGAGGAACTTCAGAAAAACTGAAGAGCGACAGCATTCAAGGACAGCTATGAGCAGGTACTCAAACTGAAATACAGTTTTACTATTTACAAACCATGAACCACACCTGATGGAAGAAAAGAAAAAAAGCTTTCCTTATGCAGCAGACGTGCTGTTTCAGGTCCGCAGATTTACCAAGGTATTCTCTCATTCTAAACACACTGAAAGCTGCTAAGTTTAGTCTCTAAAGAGTGTTTGGTTCAAAAATGTGCTCATGGCCTCTGATCCATCCACTGTGTGTGGGAGGAGCCAGAGCTGCTGTCTGACTTTCCCCACTGCAAGGGGAGCTGCCTTGCGCTCTGACCAAATATCACTCAAATATGCAATTTCCAGCCTTGATGAGCAGTACTGGAAAAACGGACGGCCCATGAAGGGGCCTTCAGTTTAGCCCCGCCCCCGACGGCAAAACAGTGCCAGCTTGCAGTGAAGTCGTAGCTAAAGGAACTCTGCAGTGACGCTGGAAACATCTCTCATTACAAAAAACTGCAGCATAAAATGAGAATATAATCATAAGTTTTTACTTTCTAACAATGTTTGACTGTTCAACCTCTAATTTTTCAGTGCCAAATCTCTTTTTCGATGTCATTGCAAGTGATTTTTCAATGTTTCATTTTACAATGTTTCATTTTACAGTGCAAAATCTCTTTTCAATGTCGCTGCAAGCTGTCACTGTTTTAGCTCCATATCAAACCAGGTACTTGCAGCCTCCTCAGAAGCATGCTGCTCTAACCACTAGGCTCCCACTTGGTCACCATTTAGTACCACACAAAATGATCATACAGTCATAAAACAAAAAGTGACAACTTCTTCATAGCCACTGATTTTTCTAACCCATTGAGTCCTTTAATACTGAATGGGAAGCAAGAAAAGAGGAACCTTCGAAAGAAGGACCAGCTTGTTCTTCCATCAACATATCAAGGACTCGCTTTGTAGTGACTATCAGACATGTACTGCCCTTTTTGAAATACCAGCTTTTTTGATGCTAAGAAATTCTACATGACAATTTATTTAAAAACCTTTTCTACCTTTTGTGCAACATATATTCTGTCAATTGATTTTCAACCGCAAAATAAGAAAATCTTTTGGGAACAGAAATGTAAAAACATAAAAAGAAAATCCACTGTAAAAAAAACCCCAAAGCAAACATAAGTCGACACTCCCTTAAACTTAAACTATGCTCAAGTTCCTTTTGGCTTAATTTTAGCAGAATTTGATTAACCCAAAATAAACTTTAGCTATTCCAGCGGGCCTTTCCAGACATTTGCATCCTTTCGTTGTTTTGTGAGAAATTTAAATTTATGTCAGGAAAAAAGAATAGCCTGTCTGTGGGGGATGACTTAAAGAGGCCTCTGGGTAAAATAATCCCTAATTCCTGGGACAGTGGCACAGGAGTTAGGAAGTTTGTCCTGCAATAGGCAGGTTCAATCCCCAGCTCTGACCGTCTCAGTCATTGTGTCCCTGGGCAAGACACTTCACCCGAATTGCCCGCTAGGGGTGGTGCAGATGCGTGTCAGCTTACCCCAGAGCAGCTGTGGCTACTAACATAGCTCACCACCGTCAGGATGTGAATGGGTGAATGACTGTAGTGTAAAGCTTTGCCGTTGTCGGACTAGTTAAGGCACTATGCAAGTACAAGCCATTTACCATAATTGGAAACATTTGGAGATCTTGGCAAATATTCTCAAATGAAGATGTGGTGTGCTGATCGAGTCCTACCACAGAAAACTGAAATTCAATCAAAAGGTTCATTGCCAAAGTATTGGTGTTTTTCTGTTGTATTAGACACCATAAATTCCACCTTATATTTGGAAAAAGATTTGAAATGATTACTCATGAGCTCATGTTTTACATCACAGAAAGGACTACTTTAGTGATAGTCGCTGCGATAAAAATTATTGATCTTTTGTTAGTATGATGTGCACAATAACAATAAAAAGGCTGGTCAAATTAACATTTTTATATAGAGCTACACCCCACACTTATTCTAGGCTGGTACTATATTGACACCATCAACTTGCCAACATGGAGTGGGGAGTATTCGAGGGGGCAGGATTTAAAAAGTGGTCGTCATTTCACATCTTTAGTGGATCGACTAATAACTATCGTCATTCTAGTTGCCGTAGGCGACCAAAGAGATGAAATTATATAAAGTGCTTCTTTTAATGGGACCAACGTTCCACATGAAACAGTATCCACCAGTTGATTCAGTAATTATTCTGGCTGTGTTTCCAGCAACTGTTAAGGGGCATAGTTACTAGATTTTCCCTCTCTATGACCCAAACATGGGCAAGTAGCCTGGTTGCAACAAGGTAGTTATACACAGGCAGCCTTGGATTTCTTACATATAGGCAGATTAGTGTTTCATTTGTCCAGAACAGACACAATTTAATTATGGGTATAATTCTGTTATGTCAAAGGATTGGAATAGCACACAACCTTGACTGACTTATCCTTAATGTTCCAAGATAGAAGTTGTGAACAAGCTTGTTTATTGGATACGACAAGCACATAGTTTCTTGGATGTGCTTTTGCCTTGCTAAAACATTTGTAATGCTTTGCCTTAAAGCCATACAATGCACTTACTGGTCACTTTATTAGGCACACCTCACTAGTACCTGGTTGGAACCTCATTGGCTTTTGGAGATGTCTTAATTTCACCTAATCTGGATTCGGAAAGGTGTTGGAAGCATTCCTCAGAGATTTTGGTCCACTGCAAGAGATTTGTCAGCTCCACATTCTTGATGTAACTCTCCACCTGATCCGAAATATGCTCTATTGCACCGAGATCTGGTGACTGTGGTAGACATTGGAGTCCAGTGAACTCATTGTCAACTTCAAAAAAACATTTTGAGATGATTTTGGGTTTTGTGGTGAATTGTGAACTCTGGTGGGTGAACACACCCACCGGAAGATGAGTATGGATGACTGTCACTCAATGGGTTGAGTAGTTGTCTTCCAATTGGAAGATTGTGGGTTGGATTCCAGCTTCCCTCACATGTTGATGGGCTCATGTCAATGTGCCCATGGGCAAGGCACTTAACCCAAGTTGCCTGTTTGTGTATGAATGTGTGCAATTGGGTGAATGTGGCTGTATTGTATAGCACTTTGAGTGGTCAGTATGACTGGAAAAGCGCTATATAAGTTCAGTCCATTTACAATATGGCTGTAAAAGGGTTGGAGATGGTCATCAACAATCCTGAGGTTGTTTGTGGTGTTCAATATGCCAAATTGTGTCAAAGAAACCCCTCCACCATCATCCTTAAATGTGAACACAAGGCTTTCCCATGCCAAATCGAGACTTAACAGACCTCGGCTGTGTTTTTCCTGTTGTTCTCCAGCAAATTATAGCCCATTTCCTGTTCTTAGGTGAAAGGTCACGTTCTTGTTTTCATCCACTGTTCAGTTGAGTTTAGGCCTCAAAGGTGACTAGTTTTACAAATCACTGCAATTCAATTGGGTTTGGGTTACACAAAAGTAAGTCTGTAAGTATTTTCATATCAGATTTAGTTTTTCAAAGAACAAACTCATGCAAAAGTTTTTTTCTGATGATTGAATTTAAAGGTACACAACTTGTTTAGAAACTGGACGTGGCCCTTTGGCAACTGAACTGAAAACAATGTGGAAATTAAATTATGACCAAATCCGATGTGGTCCCTGTCAATGGAAGAGGGTCATATTAGGTCCAGCTGGCACAATGTATGAAAGCAAGAACTGAGCAACCAATCCGCAGGATACAGACAATAGTTTAGGTAAGACTGAGGAGCTGATAAACAATACAGTGAGGGATGTCCAGAAGAACAACCCTCTGTCAGATTTCTCAGGTCTCTCTGGGTGGGCCTGGGGAAGCATTCAAATTTAAATCAGGGCTGTTTGACTGGTGTTATACACAGCCACTCTCAAAAGCATCAGCACAGAGGATGTTTACATGGCCAGCAGCAGTCATAATGTGTTGAGTTATGCTCCCTGTGCTCTATGGTTTTTGTTAATGTCAACATCTGCTACAAAAGGCCCTCATCTCCTCTTCATTCAAAATCCCATACTTAGGATAACGGCCTCAAATTTTTAACGTGGATCAATTTAGTGATCAGCAAACCTTGTTATACCACAGTGCTATCTCCTTGTATTAGCACCTGTAAGTCTTAAATCCTTTACATAAATTCATATTAATTGCAGTAGCATAATCTAATAGATAAACACTTGCTGTGGTTCTCTAACAGTGAACTTGGGGGATTAATTTGTCTCAATCCGGTAGTCCTTGTCCAGCCTGGTGTTTAAAAGCCTTAACTGGTTTAAGCTTTTTAATTATTGTTCTGACCATAGATATGAGCATGGTGAGTCATTGTTTTCCTTATTATATTTCAAGCTTAATGAAAATCGGTCTGCCTGACTAAAATGGTGTGCGCTTATCGCATTTGAATTTTGAGAGAATTTCGAGAGAGAAATAAATCTTTATTTGACACATTTGTACCCAATAGATTCAGGAAGTAAATAATTGCTAATTAAGCTCCTTGACACTCTGCTCAATTTGAAAAAGTGGAGGGTACATTTTTAAAAAACCCTGTTCCATTTACTTTGTAGGAATTGCTTGTGATGCTTTACTTGTGCCACCAGTGAGTTTGCTCATTAACAATTATTCCATAATTTAAGATGTTTTCTCCCTATTGAATTAGAGTACTTCCACTGAAGGTTGATTTTGTTTTTCTAAACAGATTCAGAGTGAGTTTACTGTGCTGCAATACAAAAAGCTTGGATGTTTCTGGATTGTACAAACATAAGATAACATTTACTGAACATATCACAAAATAGTAGATCTGATTTTAAGTAATCTGCTGAGGCATACAGCGCTTTGCACAAACATTCATACCCTAAAGATTTCACATTATTTCACATTGCAACTACAAACATTCATCCATTGTCAGGCATGTGGTTCTGTGCAGTGGAAGTGTGGTATGTGTTCTCACCTCTCTCCAGCAGGGGGCAACATGCGGATGCCAGCTGCAGGTGTTTCCGTCCACGCCAATCATGAGGAGCATATTCAGTGGCTGGAGGCAAATGGAAGGATTTTGCTCACCCAGAGCAGTACCTAACTAGATCCAAGCTCCAAGTTGTTCCTGGTTCCTTGTTCTTCCTGGCTAACTTTCTGATTGTCTCTCTCAGGTGCTATCCCACTGAAATCTCGCTTCACGTTAGAAGATCTAGAAGATCATCCACTCAAGTATCAGTTCTAAGTCCCAAGAGCCTTCCTGGCACTCCATTCGACCGTTGTTCCTCCTGCCCTGCTGGCGTCCTTAGCTAACATCAACTTGCTTGTCCACCCTCCTACGTAGAGATCCACCAAAACTCCAGCCACACTTCCACCCTGGACCACCATCATTGACCGCAACCTGCCTCATCACCTTCAGCCATCCACTATACATCTTCTCCGCAAGTCACTGTCACTGTGTTTTCCACAATCTGCAACCAGAGCCAACCCAGTCAGACAGTCACCAGTCCCACTTCCTCCGTCATCCACCTACGCAAACCCTTCTATAAATGTTCTATAATTGTTTTAGAAACTTTTTTAGACCGAAACAGTTGAAAGGTTTGCTTCAAGTCTTTTTTGGGTATGGCTCTCCCATCTGTCCATGTCCAGAGACCAATTGTTTTTCTTCATTCCTTCTTAAAACTCTGCGGCTCCACCAGAGTTACCATTAGCCTCTTGGCTGCTTCTCTGATTAATGCTTTAATTTCAAGGTTGGTTCCTTGGTTGGCCTTCACAAAACATCTGCATTCATGCTGAGGTTAAATCACGAGGCGTTTGATTTTATGTATGGGTAACAGCCTAAAGACAGCCTCAACATAAAATGCACACCACACTTTTCAGGAGCTCTATTTGCAATCAAACCCATGTTGCAATCACATAGCAGCTGTATTGCGAGTGAGAAGTTAAATCGCCTGGCTGCTGTTACGAACTGGCTGGATTTCATTTAGGGCTCTCAGATTAAAAGGGGCTGAATATCAATGATTGACACGCTTCTGAGATCACATATTTGTATCTTCAACATGACAAAATGTGAATAAGGGGTATCACTGTTTTTGCAAGATACATTATCTTTTATTGTGTAAGTTTTGTTTTTGTGAATCATCAGAAAAGGGAATTCTGAGAAAAAGAAAGCGAAGGATTAAATCCAATGTGCTCCACCCCGTGATGTTTACATGGCACTTTTAAACAGACATGTTTTAGAGGCCGCTGCGTCTGCTCTTTGCTCTCTTCCACACTCACACACACACACACACACACACACACACGCACGCACGCACGCTCGCACGCACGCACGCACGCACACACACACACACACACACACACACACACACACACACACACATTGCTGTCCCCAGGTGATACCTCCAGCTCCGCCTGATGTACTGTGAGGTAATGCTTCTAGCAAGGACGAAGAGGTCTGAGAGGGAGGGCCGGGCGTGTGTGAGGGGAGAGATGGACCTTTTCGTGTCTTGCAGCTGTGGGTTTTGCATGTGTTGTTGTATTTGTTGCCAGAGCACTAAGCAGTTTTTCCCGTGAATGTGTCATCAATTTTTTTCAAACCAGACACTCCCAGTGAACACGGTACAGAAAGACAGTCTTCATTTAATCATTGCATCTCCTGATATGCGTCTTGGTCTATAGGTCCTTTAGGAATTTGATTTTTACCCAACAAGTGTAGTTTCTTTACAGGGTGAAGCTGTTTCCCCTAAGAAAAAAAACATCTAATCTTTCCTTTTACTTCAGTTTTACTCTAATCCTCTGCACTTACTCAACCTGAGATCCTTTGATAGCAAGATGGCTTCATACAGATCCAACAGAAACCAGATCCGTGTCTCTCCCCCATTTTGGCTCTGATCTGCAGAAGAAAATGTCAGACCTTGAGTGACAGAGATTTAGATGCTAGTCTGACGGAATGCTGCTGACATGCCATCCCTTTGGGACTGTGTTTACTACAGCTGGAGAAATCTACAAAATGGGCTAAAAGCAGAGCCAAGCATAAAAAAGAACTATAGAAAAGTCATTTAGGGAAAAGTAAAGCAACTAACAGTGCAAAACAGAGGTACAAGTAGTAAGACATAAATGTACGGCTAAAGTTTTTATACTCCTACGTCTTTACATTTCACCACGTTACAACCAAAACCTTACTCTATTGGCATTTTATGTGGTAGACCAACATAAAGTTGCACATGACTGATGATGAAAGGACAAAGAGACACTGTTTGTAAAAAGAAAAAAGAAGGACATTTCTTTGAATTCAGCCCCCTCTACTCTGATACCTTCATACAAAATCCAGAGCAACCATTCGCTTTCAGAAGAAATCTCAGACGTTCGTCAACAGAAAAGTGAATAAACTGCATCATGAAGACCAAGGAACACAGCTGACAGATCAGGGAGAAGGCGATGGAGGAGTTTAAAACAGGATCATAAAACAATAACTCAAGCTTTAAAGATCTTGCAGAGCACTGTTTCATTCATTCATTTAAAAATGGAGTGAGTGTCACATAACTGCGTACCTGCTAAGACATGGCCACCCACCTGAATTGACAGGCCAGCCACGGACATTTATCAGAGCCAGAAGGCCCTGGGTAACTCTGGAGGAGCTGCAAAATATTCTGTTGATAGGAAAACCTTTTATTATATACTTCCTGAATCTGGCCTCTTGCAGATGAGTGGCCAGAGTAAAGGCACTAGTTTAAGAAGGGAGTTGTGGGAGAACCTCTTTTAGAGGCTGGGTGGAGGTTCACCAACCCTAAACATACAGCCAGAGCGACAGTGGAATGGTTTAGATCAGGGGTGTCAAACTCCAGTCCTTGACAGTCGGTGTTCTGCAACATGTAGATGTGTCTGTGCTTCAGCTCCCTTGAATCAAATAATTGGTTCTGTAGAGTTTGATTGCATGCTGAGGAGATAATTGTTTCATTTGGTTTAGATGCCATAGACTAGGAACACACATAAAAGTTACTGGGCACACATTGCCTTGAGAACTGGAGTTTGTCACCATTGGTTTAGATCAAAATATATTAATGTTGCACAATGGACCAGCCATGGTGTAGACCTAAGGTCTCCACATGTACCCCTCAAGGGCTGGAGCTTTACATGTTGGGATGTGCCCCTGCTCCAACACAGATGATTCGAATAAACTCCTCAGCATGTCACCAAGCTCCGCAGGAGCCTGCTACTGACCTGTTCATTGGATTCAGGTGTGTTGAACCAGGATAACATTTAAAACATTCAGGACTCTGGTCCTAGAGGACTGACTGCTTACACCCGCGGTCTAGGATGCAATCAAATTGAGAATGTGCGGCAAGGCTTGAAAATGGATGTTGACAGACACCCTGTTTTCAGTCTGGTTTAGCTTGAGCTGCTTTGCTAAGAAGAATGCAATAAAGTTGTTTTTACAAAGCACCGAGTCAGGAGGGCTGAATAAAAATCCAGGACATAGCTTTAGATTTATATATACAAAAACTCTTCAACGTCATTTATCCTTTTATGTTTGCATCCCAATTATGTATTACTCCCTATTGTCTACCCCTTGAAATCTCAATAAATGCACAGTTTTGTTTTCAACATGGTGTAGAAAAGTTCGATGGGGTGTGAATACTTTTGCTAGACCAGTTTACTTTCCTGTTTTGATTTCAGATTTACTGGAGAATACTGTGTGGGAAAAAAAAACAGAGGTCCAGCTATCAAGTTATTTAGTTAGCTTCACATTTGCAGTCTAAAACTATTTAGAATGAATGCAGCATCTATAGATGAAAGTGGTACAATACTTGTTGAATAAACCATTTATGGTGCTTGTGGTTTCTATATTCTGTGCTAATGCTATTAACTCAAATCAATATTTTCGCATTAAAGACATTGCATACATGCGTGCATGATTGTATATTTCATGTGTCACTGTTGGCCCTGTGATGGACTTGGGGGCCTGCAAGGTTTGCCCACCAGCTCTTGACCACTAGGATTGCTGAGGTAGGCTGAAGCCTGCATGATAAAATTGGATAAATGCCCAAAAAATGAAAAGAAAAGAAAACAAGTAGATGCACACATTGACAAGTAACTCAAAAGGTTATTTATGCTAACTAGATTATTTTTGGCCCTCTTTGGTTGTCACCCTCACATTTCAACAAAGATATTCTGACTTTGTATTTCTGATATGAAGCTACAGCTCTCCTTCCTGCAGCTTTATTCCCTAAATCCCAACAACAGCATTTGCTTCTATGTGACAATTAGTCTCTCGGCAGCCCATTTTTCAAAGACATATTTAGAGGCAGGTTCCCATAGTAACAAATACACACAGCATGCAGCTGTGGCCACAGACGGCAAGCCTGTTGGAAAGTGGGCCGGTTGCTCCCTCTGTTGGCCTGAACTGAACTTAGTTACATTTAGAAGATTTTATACACTCATAGGCATGAATGTAGTATTCATTTCTGGCTTTAATAAGGAATTATGCTACTCTTTTTCCACATTGGAGTGATTTTACCAACAAAAAAATATTTATTGAATAAAAAATTAATTGGGTCCACTAGTTTAAAATTATTGTGGATTTTATCTAATCCTAACAGGATACAAAATTATTTATGCAGCTTCAAACACAGCCTACAACTGACAAATTTCACTTAGCATATTGCAGATAAACCACGTGTTTTTTTTAGGTCTGGCTGGATGTTTGGCCACTCTTCTTATCAGAAATAGAGCCCTTTCTAACTGGTTGATTTCCTGACATCAACTGAACTTTAAAGGGGTCATACCATGCTTTTCAGTTTTTCCTTTTTCACATTGAAATCATTCAACTGTGGTCCATATAAAGTGGAACTGCAATGCTTTGTCTATTTTCCTCGGTATTGTTGCCTCACACCCCCTCTTTTACCCCTGTCCTGAGGTGCGCTTGTGAGCAACTCATTTTGGTGCTTTCTCTTTAAATCTAAAGGAGGCACTTTACACCCCATCCCCCTCCAGGTCGCAGCTCATTCCACTACACCCCGTTCTGCCATGTTTTAGTATGCTGGGAAACGGTGTAATGAGCAACCAAACCTTTTTTCACTTGTAGCTTTGCATCCTTCAGCTAGGACTACAAAATTACTCCAAGAAATAAAAATGGAGGATTCGCGAAATTGGTAAGCTGGAAGTTGGTGACCTTGTTTAGGAACTCCGCAGCAACTGATAATAATAGTTAAAAAACTTAAACATAGAAAACGGAATGGCTTGAAAAATATGACCCAAAAAGAATATTAAGATAGCTACATGTCTCCTGGACAGACTAAGTTAACATTTCCGCACTCCTAAAGGCTCCAAGTACACAACAAAATGTATTTCAAGGCTAAAACACTGGATTCTTCTTATGTCCCCTTTAAAACATAGTTAATCCATGGGGTTTGAGGTCAAAGCCTCTGTCTCTCTTCGAGGTCGGTCGTGTCTTTTCTTACTCTGCAGCTTTCACCCCCCCCCCCCTCCTGCTTTGCTATGTCTTGTCTTGTCTTTCTGAGCACTTTCCTCATATCAACCAAACTCTGAAAAACATGGATCTGGAAGCTGGTCTCAATACTATTGATACATTTTTTTCGACGGGAAGGCAACGAAAGGGGGACCCGTCCGGTCCTGATTTGACTTATTTTGTGAGATACACCCTAAATTCCTGGAGGAAAATGGTGTGTCTTTGGACTTTGTCATTCCTGGACGTCTGAAACTTTCACTTTTGGATTAAGGATACTTGGATCTCTACTTATTGGTTTTTGTGGATTTTTGAAGTATCAGCAAATACAGCGGATGTCGGCAGCCATTTGGCCTTGATCAGGCTGCTGGCTGCAAACAACGCGCTCACTATGGCTGTTAACGGACAGTTCTGGAAGGCGAATGGAGCAGAGCCGAAAGCTGGCTGTGCTGGAACGCAGACTGGCTTTGGTGGTTGAACTCAAAGGGAGATGGGATAAAATCTGGAGGTGAAGCGCGAAAAAGCCCAATCAATTTGGAAAATTGGATTTACCATTTGGAGCCAGCAAAAGACTTTAAAGCTGACAGGAAAGGCAGTGCAGCTTGTCTCATAACAAATAACATATTTGGATTCCTCCCTATCTCTACTCCTGGATTGTTATGGCGGAGATTGCTCAGCATCTGTACCTTAACCGGTACAGATGCTTATTTTGGATAATTTCCCCATGTCCATGTTTTAACCATCTTGTTTTTGATTTTGGGTAAAATCAAAGAATCTGGAGGTAGGCCTCTGTTTTCATTATTCCACCCACTGGCACCAGTACCACAGAGACTAGAAATGGTGCTAGTGGGTCTACCACCAGTACAACAGCATCGCAGCATGATACCACCTCTTCCATGAGAGCCGTTGCAGCGTTCTTAGGTCTGACTGCTTCACTTCTTTCAAACATAGAAGTTTCCCCTTAGGCCAAAACAGCTCAATCTTAAGTCTGATCTGATCATAAAACTTTAATACACAGAGTATATTTCCAAAACTCACTCAAGCACATGACGAGGGTATGTCAACTTCTGAGCAGCACTGTGGCTGCATTCACGATGTTGGAGACATGGCAACTTGTGTGGAAGTTCCTTCAGAATAGTTTCTCAGGTTAGTGCAGATATTGATGAAATTGTATTTGTTGGATTAGAGCTCCCAGGGTAAAAAAGAGTTCAGAAAGTTCAACAGAGCTCTCTGGTTTCCTTGCCACTCAGCAAGCACTGACCAAATGTTTCTCGTGTTCTAACAAGAACACTTGGACTAATATTGATGCTTAAAGGTTTGATTCAAAGTTAAGTTTTAGTCTGATTGATGAAGGCCCTTCGGACCTACACATGTGCTTTCAGTTTCTCTGCCTGATTAGCACTACCTGGTTTAATGTTACGTGTGGTAACTAAATAGCTTAATATGGATAATTAAAGTGTAATTTCATCCTACCCCAGGGTACACAGTTGAACTAAAATCAGAAAGACTGCGGCACATGTCACATAAGATTTCAACCTTTCACGTTGATTTTCCCCCCTTTTAGCTGGATATGTTTCAGTGTCCTGGTGTTACGCACGCTGACTCACCATCATGGCTTACTGGAACCCTCTCATGGAGCTATAACATTATTAGTAACACCTGCACTTCTCCTACTGTGTTGAGTATTACCCTGCATGGTGGAAATGCCTACAAACTTGACAAACAAATGGAAAACACAAGTGGACGTGGATCTCATTTAGCTGTATTATTGAAAATGGGACTCCTTTGGCAAGACCATGAAACAATGGAAATGGCTTCAACTTGAGTTGTTTTGAGGTTTAGGTCTGAACTAACTATAAGATAAAAGACAACGATTGATACAAAGGCCTTCTGTTTTATTTCTTTGACCCAAACAGTGACGGACTGGACGGTCTGGCATTTGGGCAGATGCCAGAAGGGCCGCGGGCCCTCGTGGGCCGTTTGGGCCGGCCAATCACAAGGCGGCCTGGTCGTCGGGTGTGCGCGGCCCCTTTCACCCTGTTAATTGTAGGCCTACATTATCTCTCGGCCCACTAATAAGCCAAATGCAGTGCAGGGTTTCCCGCAGCGCTGTCTTGGCGAGGCGGCCGCTTCCGCGCAAAACTTGTCTTCCCTTCTCTGAATCTAACAATCAAAACAGTGCTGCCTGGAAGTGTCTCTTAAGTCAAAGAGATAGTTAAGAAGATAGTCTCACATCCATGAGGTTCCAGCCAGTCCAGAAAGCAATTGATACTACAGCACAGTCGGACCCATTTGGCATTTTGGGAGACGGATACTGAGGAGGACTTAAAGTTTCACTTTTTTCTCCAACAATTTCCCCGACTGCTATTCTTTTCCTTCCCTGACATTGACTAGCATTACATGGGATTTTTCTCTATAACCTTTAGTAGACTGAAAATTTTCATGCTCATTCTTTCAAAAAACCATAACAAAAATGAAAAGAAATATCCCTAAGGAGAGTAACCATGAAAAACTAAATGGAAATGTGTGGTTCATGTTTCAGATAAATGCAAAATTTATTGATAAGACTAATCATTAAAACTATGAACTGTAAGACTTATTTGATTCTGATAACTTGTGAAATTTGTTGTTATGACAGTATAAGGTATTTTATCCTGATTTAACCCTACTTTTATCTAGTCATCTCAGTGCAACATTTTCCTTACACAAAAGCCAATCACTTCAACTCAGATATTACCTGTTTAGTAATTTAAGTTTTCGGTTATTCATTTCAGCCCACATTTTGGTAGCCTAAGCATTTGATATTGTCTATTTAACCTGTTTTGGAGTTGAAAAGCTAGGCCTGTGTGTTGGGTCATTTCCACAAATCATCCATGTCAAATCAACCTATTGTGTGTGTGTGGGGGGGGGGGAGCTTTTGTCTTCAGTATTTATTATTTATTTTTTTGGTCTGTCCATTTTCTGTAAGATTACTGTCAAGCAAGGCCACTAGTGCCACAAAAGAACATCTGCAAAGAGAAGAAAAAAAAACATCCACATTGAGGGCCAGACTGGTTCATGTTTGACCTGAGGATGGGTTATTAAAAATCAGTCATGTTTGTAATCCTGTAGTTATTAGAGCGTAGATATTGAGTGTTTCATGGTTTATTTTCTGCATATGGTGATCACACCTGTTTAAGTCTTGTGCCTTACTCCATCTTCTAATCATTTGACCTTCTAAATCTTGATGGGGGGGGGGGGGGGGGGGAATTAGTCTGTTGTGAATTCATGAAAAACCATGTCTGCTGCAGAATAAAATGGTCACATGAAACTGATGTGTATTTGGAAATATTATGTTCTAGTTTTGATTTTGTTCTTCCTCTGGATGAAATAAATTGAAGAGGATAAAAAAGTACGGATCAAAATTAAAGAGATTCATATTTAAATTCAAAAGGTAAACTTTGCACACACGGGGCAACACCTACCAAAGTCCGCCTCTGTTAAAAGTCAACTAATGGAGAAAAATGAATGATGAATTCTGATGAAAAATGGGAAACGAGGCAGAAGGCCAGTTGTGTTTCAAGCCATCCATGTCATATAAATTTGACTGTGATGAATTAAAGCAAATTACTGCAAAAACCAAACTGTGTTCGTTTCGAGGGGGATGCCATTTATCACCTCCTGACTCTTCAGACTACTTAATCAATTAATTCTCATGAATTAATCCATCTTAAGTATTTCCATAAAGCTAACTCTGGGCGTCACATGGAAGCGGTGATTTATCAATGCTTGACCATTTGAAGAAAATAAAAAATTTATGCTACAGAGGCAGTGTGTGGGTTTCTCACACTCGCATGCAGTTTCTGTCCATGATACAAAAGTAACATCCAGTGTTAAGAAATGTAAAGTCCTCCCTTGTTTTATTTGATCATGTGTTTTTGATTGTCCTGTTTAGCAATATTCCAACTCCTTAGAAACATCTTCTTAACAAACGTAAATATACATTTCTATAAGAAGCTGGAACCAGATATTTACATACACTGAATAAAAAGACATACAACCTTTTTCTGACATTAGATCAGACAAAACCTTCTCTGTTTTAGGTCATTCAGAATTATCAAAACTATTTATTTAATCTCTGGATAATGAGTGAGATAATTACTTTCATCAAATTCAAATATTTATATGGAATAAGATTATTATGCTTTTAAAAAAACTTGGGAAATCCCAGATGATAATATTGTGGCTTTATAGGCATATCCATGGATGTATTTTAATGCAACACCTCATATATTCTACTTCCTAATGTGACATCATGGAAAAATCTAAAGAAACCATGCAGCATATCAGGAAGACAACTGTAGACCCCCACAACTCGCGTCCATCCTTGGGAACAATTTCCAGATGCCTGCAGGTACAGCACTCATCTGTTCAAACAATAATACACAGGTATAATCATCAGGGGGATATCCAGGCATCATGCTCTTCATTTGAAGGAAAAGGGGGGGAATCCACAAGCCTGAGAACACCATCCCAGTTGTGAAGTATAGGGATGGCATCATGTTGTGTTGGTATTTAATAGCAAGAGGGACTTGTGCACTCAACAAAACAGATGATGTCACACATGGGGAAATAATATTACGCAACAACATTAATCCTGGCAGGTAAAGCTTGGGCAAACATGGGTCAACCAAATGGACAGTGATCCAATTCATACCAACAAACTGTATGTAAAGGGAAATAGGAAGAAGAAAAATGGTCAACAGTCGTTTTGGAGTGGTCATCTCATAGCCCTGATCTAAGTCCCAAAGAAAATATTCAGGCAGAGCTGTTAAGGTATGTGTAACAAAGGCAGCCCACAAATTTGACTCAGTTATATTAGGAGGGATGGGTAAAAATTCTCTAAGGAGCCTTAGCCTATACCCAAAGCATTTGACCCAAGGCAATACCAGTTTAAAAGGCAATTCTACCAAATGCTGAGGAAACTATAAATGATTTGTGTAAACCTAACAAATCATATAAAGTTCTCCTGCTTTAGATCTAGCACCAGACAGGACAGGGAAACGTGTTTTGTATCCTTTTATACATTGTAGAAAACTGGTTGTGAATGTTTAAATTGTGCTTGTCTTGCAGGATAAATACTTGCTTTTAAATGCAAAATGAAATGTCCGTTACCAACCAAAGATGTAGCAGCCTATAGATTGCTGCTACTACATTATTGAATTTTATTTTATAAGCATAATTTTACTACATAATACTACAGTTTTAAATAAATCAACTGAATGTTTGAGAATAAGGTTTGGTTTGAAAAATGATACATGTATATTTTGGCAGAAAGAAAGTGAAACTCAGCATTTTTCTTTTGTACAATTGTGACTAAACAAAATGTTCATAGGTTGTCTTACCAAAAAAAAAAAAAAAGTGATACCAACCTGGGAATAAAAAAGTGGGGGCTCTTTATGCAAAATACATTTATGAAGATATATATTTTTAAAAAAGTTAAATGTTCTGATACTATTTTAATTTTGTTTTTTGTAATTTTATTTTTGTGCTGATTTATTTTGAGTTTGTAATTATTTTCAATTTTTTGCTGTACGACTTTTTGCTTGGAGATGAGCGTTTAAAATGTTTATGCCTGTTTTGTAAGAGTCACTATGCTATGAACCCAATTATGTCCTATCTACCACGTAGATTCATTCTTACTGTAGAACTGTCAAAATAAAACTCAGCAATGAACTAATGTTTGTGTCTGCTTTTACAATACATCTTCCGCCTTTATCATCTGTCACTGGTTCACTATTAGCGTGTTTATGATGTAAAATGCAAAGTCCTGTTCTCGCTGAATTGAAATGAGGGTTTAACGTGCATCTTCAGTATATCAATTTTCCCACGGCACTGAAATGCAGCATGTGGTCTAACCAGCTGATGCAGAAAAAACCCGGGGACAACAAGGCCGCCACTCCTTCTGTGACGCACAGCTCACGCTACGGTACGCCATTTGTGTCTAGCAGCAAAAAAGCGCGCACCGCGGAAATAATCGCATAACAATGGGTAAGTCCACTTGACTTACGATAATATTTCCAGGTTTTTACCCAGGATGCGTTTAAATTGACGACCATAATGTATATACCGTGTTTTAACGCGCTGTTTGGACCATAAGGATGACTATTTCGGAGGTCGACGTTAGCCTCCTTTTTGGGCCTCTGTGCTGCCGTCGTTTTCCAAACCTTCGAGCCGTTTAGACCCGCCTTAGTCCGTCTGTGATTGGCTTTCCTAATCGATGAAGGAATGTAATTGGACACGCTGTACGTCTGTGAAAGTACAGTAGAGGAACATGTTGCTAGATAGCAAGTTAGCAGTAGAGTAGACCCCAGTTGCAGCAGCTCAGCGTAACCTTTTTGTGACGCTTAGACCAAAACTATTTAACGCTCAATACTGTTGATTTTTGCCAACGTGTCCTACCTTCCGGGATGTTTTTTTTACAGTTTTTCCCGGTGTGAAGCGTTGAGCGGGCTTTTTAATCCTCTGCGGCTAACTTTAACACGACTTTCAGCTAGTGTTGCTATGCTAGTTGGGTAATGGGTCCGAGTCGGCACAGCCAAGATGAACAAACTGTTTAGTGTTTTAGGTAGTTTTATAAAATAGAGAGAACCTGAAGTTGTTGCTCGCGTCTTTATCTGCATCTCTCATAGCAGCTACCGTGTGCCACGATACTAAACCCTTCTCTATCCACGTGGACAACGTTTGCTGTTATTTTGTTGTCATGTGTCACGCAGACATGCGTGAAAAAAAAACCCTCTCAGTAACGAGTTTTTGAAGATTTCAGTTAATTATGTTTGCGTGCTCCATCTGTTGTATGTTCACTGTACCTAAACACACACTTCCTGTGTATGTGTGTATTGCTGATTTTTCACGTTGCTAAGAAATAAAAGCCCCCAGTAATAGTTTTTTGTCTTTCTTGAAATTTTACTTATTAAATAACTAAAGTGTTTTACAGATTTGTGCTTAAAAGTGTGCATAAAGATGGCATTGCTTCCTGCTTAGAATTAGGAAAAAGTCATTAACCACAAATGGACTAAAATCCCAAAATGTACAATTTCCGCATCCCAGTGTGAGTTAGGAAGATGTCTGGCTTCAGGAAAACTGAGAAACTCATTTTGCAAACAGACCGGTTTGGACCATGCCAGAGAGCTAGAACCTCCATAAGTTGAGAATACGTGCACACAAGTAACATTCATTTTGTTTAATTGAGAATTTGCACAGGCATTTTGTTTAATGTCAGTAATAATTCAAAAGTTCTGCATTTGTACAAATAGAAATGCAGAGGTCAAATTCAGAAATTAAAGTAAAAAGAATTACAGGGCAATTACTTTGATTAAGGTGGAATACATTGCAATTATATTGGCACTTGCTGCTGGGGTTAATGTGTATTTCTTGGTCTTATAATAAAAGCTGCTGCAATTATCTACAAAAATTACGTTTTCTGTCCATGTTTGGTGTTTCTTCTTGGGTGCAAAACCTGCGTTGTGTACAGAATAGTAAAGGTTTTGCTAACTAACCGGTTCGTAAATGCAAAAGCACGCATCCAAACTAACAAAAATCATCACCCGTTAACACTTGGTGGAGAATATTTTCCTTTAATTTCTCGTGTTGCTTTGTGCTGATTTTCATAAAATCCCAGTAGAATACATTGGCTTTTGTAGATATAATGTGACAAAAATTTGAAAAGGTTGTTGGATAATTTTTACTGACTAGTGTGTTTTTAACGTGTTTTCTAATATCTATTTTGAAAAAGGTTGCTCTTGTTGTCTCTCAACGAAATTTGCCTGTATAAATAAAGGTTAAAGAAAAAAAGGCTTCAGTTTCAATACATGGCTGAGGCCTCATTAATAGACCCGAGGGTTGGTATGAGGGATAGAATAGTTTGAAAAGCTCAGTCTGGTAATATGCTGCTCTTCCCACTTTCTAATTAAAATGCAAATTAGTTTAAACGTGTGTTCTGATACATTAAAAAAGGGGGAGTACAAAGTATCTGTTAGTTAAACACTCTAGGTAAACCAGGCAAACAGGAAAAAACACAAAATGCTGTGGAGGTGCCCAACTTTGCCTGAAAAAGATGGAGCAAAATGCACACAAACCATATAAAGAATATTAGTAACGCATTTATATAAAGTGCTTCTAAAATATAGTAACAAGGGTTTCAAAAGATAAGATATAAAAACATTCAAGTAGAAGACAAAATAATATAAAAAGGAGTCAAATGCAAGTAATAAAGTTTAGTATGTAAATAAAAAACTAGTGATGAAAAGAATGAAATATAATATAATTTAATTGGATATATTTAAAACATTGATATAATTCAGGCACAGAAAAAACTTGTCTGAGACTGATGGGCTACATGGGAGCTGATCCAAAACGGAGCACGGTTCACAAACTCCCACTTGCTTTTGCATCAACATTACATTTGTTGACTCATAACATTATGGTTTGTAAATCTGTAAAAAGAAAAGAAATATTCTACAATTAAACTTACTGATCATATCGCAGCAGACTACAGATTTTTACAGCAAACCTTATTCTGGTAAACCAAACTTAGTTTAGGTGTCTTGTGCTGAGAAAAAGTGGGGGGGGAAAGGTTGAAACTAATGCAGCGCTGTGAAAGATGACCTCCGGTAGTTATTTATGTCAGATATCGCTCAATCAGATAAATCACGGGGATGTCAGTTAACCATTGAATGGCAAAGAAAACAGCAACCACCTTTTATGTTCTCATAGTTTTAAGTGACAGTTCACATCTACTGACACTAGATGGCGACACTTAATCATGTTTTGCCAGACAGCGTTGAAGAGTAGATGGACCACTAGATATACTCTTGTGTGTGGTGTCTAAACTTTTCCCACGCGGGCCAAAATTGCAACAATGCCAATGGAAGTACGCAAAGGCAACAAAAGTTATTTTTAAATAAAAATGTAAAAACTAATTGGGTTTAGATTTTGCTCTTGTTTTTACTTTTACATGCTCAGTGGACAAGCAAAAGTATTTTGATGAAAGAAGCAAAGTAATGTTTTATTGTTTTTTTTAAATGAAATAAATCTTTAATTTAACTTATATCCAAAGCATAAAAAGGGTCTTACACTTTAACCTTAAGAAATTTCTGAAAGTTTAGCGTCAATGGTATTGTAATTGAATATTTTCAGCAACACAGACACTCTCTCTCTCTCTCTCTGTCTTCAAAGACACATTCTGCATTTTATCAACCGCCTGTGTTGCTCGGTCAAATTTGTACCATTCTTGAACTGCAGTCGGAGGCCCCGAATGGCTCAGGGGCCGGATTGTTGGAACCTCTGTTCCTGGGGTTGATATTAGCTGTTGTAAAGTGATACATTCAAGACACTTGGACATGCCGCATATAAATGTGTTGTATTTCTTTATTTTTTTGCCCCCTTTAGGATTTTGATGCGGTTTTGATGATACCACTGGATTTCACATTTGTGCGAAATTATCCCAGGATATGATATGGAAAAAAGACGGGTATTAGGAGAGGGGGATGTTGAGAGCACATCAGCTGAAAACGACTCTGTGAAGGTGCCGCCAGATGACTTGGAGATGGAAGAAACCACAGGGGTCTCCCTTGGTGGCGCTGGTGAGCTCGATAAGGCAGAAGAGCGTGCTGAGAGGCCATCGCCCCACAGTGGATGCGACGATGCGGAGAACGTTTGCAAAGTTTGTGGCTTCTCAACCATGTACCCAAGATCACTGAAAACACATTATACACGAAAACATGGGAAAGTGAATGATAAAAATCCTCAACCTCATGGGCAAAATGTAAATAATCTAAATGTTAGTGAAGCCCAAGAGGAGGCCGCCATAAAGACCCAGGAAGATGATGGAGATGAAAACCAGGGTCCAGATCCGAAACAAGAAGAACCAAACTCTGCCCAAGAGAGAAGAGTGAGCAAGCGGACCCCAAAACCTAAGATCATTTATTCCTGCAACTATTGTGGACACGAGTTTCGGGACAAGTCTCCTCTTGATGTTCACATTCAGAGAAACCATGCCAAAGATGTGCCTTTAACTTGTGAGTATTAAATGTGCTTCTGTTCACAGCTGATACTTAATCCATGAAAATATTTACACCCGCAGCCTTACATATGAATTCCATTTTTGAGTGAATGAAATATTAATGCTAGCTACTGGTGACCGGTTATGTTTTTATTCACGCAAATGTTGGGAAAGACTAAAAGAGTGATATCTCTGTGTCTTTTCAGTTGAATCGGAGGAGAATGCGGGCCAATCAGAGGAAGCCATGGAGAGTGGCAGCGCTGAAAAGGCGGCGCCATCAAAAGCGGCATCACAACGCGTTCTCGGCCGGTTCCAGGTGAAGTGTCCGATCTGTGATTTCAGGGTGGGCAGCACTGCAGTGTTGGAAAGGCACGCTCGTGATAAACACCCCACCCTAGAGTGGTTCCGCTGCAAAGTGTGCAACTTCTTTGCAGCGACCTCAGAGTGGATGAATGCTCACCTGTCGTCCGAGGGCCACTTGGAGCAGCAGAAAGGAACGAGAGCCTCCGAAGCTTCTTCATTTGATCAATGTGTTGAGAAAGTCTACAGAGACGTTGCAGGAGATGACGCTGTTGTAGGGCAGCTCGATCATGTGGTTGCTAAAGAAGGGGAGGCTAGTTTGATTGAAGAACAGGAAGAAAACGACGAGGGGGCAGAGGCAACGGTGTTCGTGCCGACTGATGAGGAAGAGGCAGAGCTTGAACCTCCCACAAAGAAACGAGGAAGACTAAAACAAGGGTCTTCTACCACTTGTGAATACTGCGGCTTGGTCGTGTCCAACGCCACCAACCTCAGCGTTCATGTTCGCCGTAAACACAGCAAAGACTATGGCTACAGCTGCACTTTGTGCAACTACAGCTGTGTGACCAAGGGAGACATGGATCGTCACTGTTTTACGAAGAAACACGTGAAAAGAGCGCAACAGAGTTCAAATAAGAACCCGGCGAGGGCCGACACCTACGTGGCGCTGCTTGAGCCAACCAGTGAACCAGCTACCGCTTCACAGGCTACCGGCACAAAGCAAGAACACGACGGAGAAGACATAGATGAAGAGCAAACCGAGTCAGACACAAGCCAGCAAAAAAGCAAGTATGACTCTGTTAATTCTTGCAGCCTTTGCGATTTTGTCGCCCAGTCTATCCCATCCCTCCATCTTCATGTCAAGAGACAGCATACCGAAGATTATGAGTATGTTTGTTTAGCGTGCAGCTACTACGCCGTGACCAGCAGGGAAATGTATCGTCATGCGAACACTGACAAGCACAAGCAAAAGAGTCAGATATTCCTGGAACAGCAAAAGAGCAAAGAACAAAGAGCTGCAGAACTTGCTTTAAAAGACGCCAAGATCATCGATCCTCCTGGGCAGAACTCCAGCCCCGACTGTCAACATCCAATCCCCTCGGACGTGTCGGGATCTGGCGGCGTTGACGACCCAGCTGCGTCGTCGGTCGCAACACAGATTATCCGTGTTGTGGTCGGTGGAACTGGCAGTGGTGAAGTCGAACTGCAAGCAACAGCTAATATGTCTCCTGGCGACGCTGAAGCCGAGTCGACCAACCAGACAGCTGCCGTGGCCGTGGAGCAGGCTGCAGAACTTGAGCTTCCATTAGACGAGTCTGCTCATCAAGACCACCAGAAGGCCGCGTGTACTCAAGCAGAAGAGGAGACTTTAAAGGAAGATGAAGCGGTTGTCGATATGCAAATGTCCAAAGCCCCTCCATTCGACGGCAGTATTGTGTCTTTCAAGGCCCTTGCAGAGCAGGAGGTAGCACTGCAGGAGGGTCTGGCACCTGAAGGAGAGGCCCCTGTCGTACGTTTGACTGGGGGATCAGTGTCAAGCATTGCGTCCCCCAGCTTGTCATTCGTCAGAAAGCTCAAATCCAGGGAAGTGAAGGCGCGGGAAAAAGCCAAAGGCAGCAGCTCTCGCATCCGCTGCGAGGACTGCGGCTTCATGGCGGACGGCCTCAGCGGCCTCAACGTCCACATCTCAATGAAGCACCCGTCCAAAGAGAGGCACTTCCACTGCCTGGTGTGCGGCAAGTCCTTCTACACCGAGAGCAACCTGCACCAGCACCTCTCCAGCGCCGCCCATCTCCGCAATGAGCAGAACAGCGTGGAGGAGCTGCCCGAGGGGGGCGCCAGCTTCAAGTGCGTGAAGTGCACCGACCGCTTCGAGATGGAGCAGGAGCTGTTCATCCACATCAAGGAGAAACACGAGGAGCTCCTGAGGGAGGTCAACAAGTACGTGCTGGAGGACACGGAGCAGATCAACCGCGAGCGCGAGGAGAACCAGGGCAGCGTGTGCAAATACTGCGGCAAGGTGTGCAAGAGCAGCAACTCCATGGCCTTCCTGGCACACATTCGCACACACACTGGTACGTAAGCTCTGTCTTCGTCTCTTTCGTACTTTGAGCCTGTTTTGAAAAGATGCACATCATTAACAGTAGTAACATATAGTTAATATGCTTGATTTGAACACATCATTACATATGCAGTATTACAAATGCACTCATTTGCAGCTGCATACATTATTAAAACCTCTTGTAACTGATACAGATTAGGTACGGCGCTCTTTGGAGGCCTTTGCGAGCACTTAAATGTGACACGTTTTACTGAATGTCTCAAAACAATAATCTCCTTTCGTGATTGTTTAGCTATTAGGTCTTTGTTTTTAGCTGCAGCAGCGTTAAATGAGCAGATAGAGGCTCTTCAGTGGCAGCTCGGGCCATTGTTAAGGCCGCTATCTGCTCCAGCCAGGTAATAGCTCCTTCTGTAGAGGTGAAGGTAAAGACTGATTGAGCTTCAAACCAACAGGAGAGACGCTAATGGACCCCAGATTGGGATTTCCTGAGCAATGCTTGGTCAGAGACATGTGCGACTCATAATTGATGTGTCCATTACCAAGACTCAGTTGTAATTATAGTCAATAAGTCTCTGTAAATGTGTTAAAGCTTAGGCTAAAAGCATTGGAGGTCCAAAGAGAGGTGGGCTAATAATTTAAAATAATCAATGCAGACATATTCAAAGCCTTTAATTTCCCTGGTGTCTGTATGTCCATGTTTGTGCATACGTGTGTGTGTGTGTGTGTGTGTGTGTGTGTGTGTGTGTGTGTGTGTGTGAGAGAGAGAGAGAGGTTGTACGCCTGGTGAATGTGTCTGTGTGTATATGTCAGCCTTCATGGCTAGCTGATTATCCCCAATCCATTAGGATTTATCTTGTCATTTATAATGCAAAGCAGGGCTGCGTTGGTCAGGGCTTCGGCTCGGAGACGTCCGGCAGGTTAAGAACGCGGGGCGCTCCATTACTTTTCCCTGACCGTGTGTATTAATTGCTTTTAAAATCAACTTAATGCAGGAACGAGATGTGAGGGCGCCATCAATAAATGCCCCTCTCTGCCTCCCATATTCCATCCCCCCTTTCAGGCTAAACTTTAATGGGACTTTAATTGAAGTCCGTGCTCTGTTTACTGCGTGTGTACATGTGTCTTTGTGGGCGTGTGAAGCCTCCGTTTGGAGTCAGATAAAGTACAGGAGGTTTCCACTTGGAGACGGCGGAGGGTCTTAGTGGGTATCTTTGCTGATCTGCTAACCTGATGAATATTTGCTCAAAGTTTGTCTTGACTCCTTGCTGATTTGGCTTTATTTATTCTGGTTTGTCACCAAATGGCAATAAAGTGCCTTGCAGGTTCAGGTGCTTCCCAAAAAAATTTGAGTGTTGTGAAAAAGATGAATATTTTTTGTCACTCTGTTCAGAAACGGAAACTCTTGTATTAAGTAAATTCATAAGACATACAGTGAAATATTTCTTGCCCTTTTGATGTAATTTGGATGATTATGGCTGACATGATAATTTCCTGAGCCTCTTAATGGTCTCTCAGTCTGGGCCAGTAAGATAAACAAACATGGGGAAGACTGCTGACTGGACAGATGTTCAGAGGACTGTCATTGACATCCTCCACAAGGAGGGCAAGCCACAGAGAAGCTGGTTATTCTGTGAGTGCCGTATCTATGCATATTCATAGAAAGTTGAGTGGAAGGAAAACGGCTGGGAGGAAACATTGAACCAGGATCAGAGAAAAACAGTCCATTGGGAGGCTTTCTAAGCAAAATCCATTCGCAAATTTGGGGGAGTTTCACAAAGAGTGGACTAAGGCTGGACCCAGCCCATCAAGAGGCAAACTCTTGGACTACAAACCTTGCATTCCTCGTTTCAAGCCACTCCTGGACCAGAGACGTCAGAATTGTCCAACATGAGCTGAGGAGAACATAACTGAACTGTTGCTCAGTGGCCCATAGTCCTGTTTTCAGATAAAAGTAAATTCTCCATTTAATTTGGAGATCAAGGTCCCAGAGTCTGGAGGAAGGCTGGAGAGGCAAAGAGTCCACGTTGCTGGAAGTCCAGTGTGTGGTCTCCCCAGTCAGTGATGGTTTGGGGTGCCATGTTGTTGCTGGTGTTGGTCCACAGTTAATGCAGCCTACCAGGGCATTCTATACTGACAGGCTGTATGGAGATGCTGGTTTCATTTTCCAGCAGGACTTGGCACCTGCACACACTGGCAAAGGTACCAAAAGCTGGTTCGATGGCCGTGGAGTTACTGTGCAGGATTGGCCGGCAAACTGGCCTGACCTGAAGAGGAAGATGAGAGTTGCCAGACCCAACAAGGCAGATGACCTGATGCTTAAAGCTACCGCGGCTTCCATTTCATCTCAGCAGAGCCACAGGCTGATCTCCTCCATGCCATGCTGCATTGATGCAGTACTTCATTCAAATTGAGCCCCAAAAACATATTGAGTGCTTTGAAATAAACAGAGGCCTGACTTTTCTGTTTTGAAAATATCCTTTTTGAATTGATCTTATGTAATATTCTAGTTTCAGACACTCAATGAGACACTATATTTCGGCTTTTCAGGATCCATAGGCCACAATCATCAAAATGACAAGGAATAAGGGCTTGAAGTATTTCCCTCTGTTTAACAAATCTATACAAGAGTTTGACTTTTATGAAGTGAGTGACAAGAAATATTGAACTTTTCCGCAATATTCTTTTTTTTTTTTTTAGATGTACCTGTAATCATACCTCTTGAACCTTTCCACGTTTTGCCATCAGAACCAGCAGCTTCAATATATTGTAATGAGAACTGATATGAAAGTTGTGCATAGCTGTGAAGTGGAAGGAAATCGCTCCATGATTTAGAAAATTAATATTTAACAATACAAATCAGGAAAATCTGGTTTAAATTTTGTTCATTCATCTTTACATTGATGCCCGCATTATAAAAAAAAAAAACAGTAAGCCTGTTGCCTTCAGATAACATTAGTAAACAGAGTCCACCTGTGTTATTTTTTTGTGTTTTTTTACTACTAATACGGTAATTATTTCATCTCAGTATAAATCCAGCTGCCCCATGACGACCTCCGATGTTTCTCAGAGAACGTTGGTGAACAAAGAGCATCGTGAAAACCGAGGAACACGGAAGATTAGTCAGAGATGAATCTTTCTAGAGGTTTAAACTAGGGTTAGATTATAAAACAACATCCCAAGCTTTGAAAAACGCACACAATTCAAGGTGTGTCAGTACATTGTGTCGCAGTGTAATGTTCTCACATTTAGGGGAGAAACGATGCTTCAGTCCAAGACTAATAGCATCGGTCTTATTTTACCCATCTTACATCATGGTTCCTGCGCCTGCCACCTTGTCTGCTGAACTCAAATAGTTTAAAGCTGTGAGAAGTGGAGGTTAAATCCCAATGATTAATGTTTCGCTTCTACACTCTTCATATTAATGGTTAGCCTACACGCATTCATAATTTTACCCAGTGTCATAATTCTTGAGTTTTGAGGTCACTTACTTAGTGTTACTTAAGAAAATGAAAGTACCGACTCTGGGGTCTCAAAAGATGGCACCCAGTCAAGGGCACACTCTGAGGTTCCAAATAAACACTTTTCTGTTTTGTTTTTATCCAGTAGAGCTGTTTGCTTGCTTACGCGATTAAATCTCCCCTTTTATGTGTGCTTCCTGTTTCAAAGAGAAGCCTTATTTCTCCTCGTTTTGACAGCATATGCCAGTTGTTATTATTGCTAAATTCCCTCATTACAGTGAATTATTTACCTTTTCTTGGGTGGCCATCCATTCTGAGAGTTTGTTTGTGGGGCCGCGGAGCAGCACGATGGGGGTCTGCCAGTTTCCGAGCAGGGAGCACGTCCAGATCCTTTTAATTAAGACCTAGTTTTTATTCACTTGATTAATCAGTGAAATCAGGGAACGGTGGTGGGAGGCTGCACACAGATTTATCAATTTGTCCCTTTAAGGAAACCCGTACACATGCTTGCATTTTGCCAATGAGCTGGAATTAGCATTTTGAGCTAAATTGGTCACTTTTTCACCAAAGCGAGCTGTCTGACCTCAGATCGAGGCTTAAAGCAATGCGAGCACGTGCCAGGCATGGGAGTTAACACGTGGGGGGGGGGGGGGGGGGGGGGGTTGTGTCCCTGTGTAGAACTGCAAAAGAAAAGAAAAAAAGCGCCCAAAGCATCAGCCTTTTCTTTGTATGGACATTTAGAAACGCATGGTCATGTGGTGGCTGTAAAAACACTGAATTTAACAATTTTTATGATGTAAAAATGTTAAATTATCTTAAAACATTTTTCATACATACTTTGCACAAAAAAAAAATTGTTTGGCTGTTTTTTTCCCCCTTATGGTTACCACAATACATGTCAGCTACTGCCACTGTAAAGCCTGTTTATTTCCCTTTAAATGGTGCTGCATATGTAAGAACCTACATTTGTGGGTTTAGCACCAGAGGTGAGGACTTGGCTTGCACTGTTACCAAATCCTCCCTGCCAAGCTGAACAGGTTTTGGGGGAGGCAGCATTATGGTGTCCAGTAGCCTCTACCTCACTGGGAAAAAAGCAATGCTTGTCATCATTGAAGGCAATCTCAGTGCAGACGATTTCAAAATGAGCTTTAGCAACCTGTGGCAACGCCATGTTTCCTCTATTAGAGGTCAAACAAGATGTCAATACTTTCTCAGAGAGGGCTTAACAGAAATGGCCTCGAGAATTTGGGAGGGAAGAGGATAATATGGCCAGTCTGCTGTCCTTATCTAAACCCCAATGAAGACGGGTGAGATCAGCTTGGGCTTGCTGTTTTTGCCAAAGGGAGCAACACAACCATAATGGGTAACTAGCCACAAATGCTGGGTGAAGATTAGGATATTGTCCTACAGCAGCACGTGACCTAGAAGGTGACCACCATGAGGAGTAGGTGCTTGGCTTTTGGGGTTATGTACAGTTCTCCCACACAGCTGGAAATATGCCTTATTTCTTAAAATTTCAGCGATCCAATCAAATAGAAAAAATACATCCAAAAAGAGTCCATAGCGGAATAAGTTGCTTGGCATGGACAGAGAGATTTATGTACTTCTTTGCTTTCTGTGCTAAGTTTATCATTTTACATTTGGATGAACAATTTAAATGAAAACAACAACAACAAACAAATCAATCTGTTGAATTGAAAAATAAAAATATACAAAGTTGCAATATCCCAGTTGCACACTTATAGCTTATACATTTTCACCAGTGTTGTTTAGCAGTACTCGACGAGCATCCATGCAAAGAGATGCACCGTACTGGGACCAGAGACAAAATGAATGGGGGGGGGGGGGGGGAACATACATATTTAAAAAGAATATACAGTTGAATTAAGTAATAAAGAATAAATAATTTTATGACTATTTAACTCCATAATTTATGAGCATCATTGTCTACAAAAAAATATACAAATTGGTCAAAAAGTTTCCTATCTAAGGAAACCCAGCAGATTGCATCAAGTCTAGACAAGCAGCATTCACTCCTTTTGAAAGAGCGTAGAGCCACAGGGACAGTCGTCTGCCTTGTCCATGGCTTTGCAGCAATCCCTCATACTGAGCAAGCATGAAACCACAGTGGAGAGGAAAACTCCCTTTTAACAGGGAGGAAAACCTCCAGCAGAACCAGGTTCTGTGTGAACGTCCATCTGCCTCGACCAACTGAGCAGAGACAAAATAAAGCACAGAAGCATACATTGATCTAGGAATACTTTCTATGTTATATGGTAGTAGCAGATTATCTTTCCCCTGGATGATGTCATAGCTAACAGAACGCCAGACCAGGTGTACCTACTATGAAAAGAAAAAAGACAGAACAAAACATTAAACATCAAGCAATGCAAATTGGAGAACAGTAGGAGAACTCAGCAGAGTGAGAGAAACAGATCTTAATGCCATCCAGTAGCCTATAGGCCCGTTTACACTACACTTTTTTAACCGAGCCGAGACCAGTCCGAGCTTGGTAACCGAGATAACTCTTGTGTGTAAACGGTCAGCAGACTGAACCAGACCACGCTAACCATAACCGGACCGCGCTAACTGCAGACCAGCTCTTGGGTAGGTCTCGGCCTGGTTCTATTTTATCCCGGTTTCTGATAACGAAGAGCGCATGAGCAGACCGCGTCATCTCCTTACAGTCAGCTGACTGTCAGCGGGTTTTCCGGCGTCTCTGGCTGCACGTCCCGATTCACACTCCATTCAGACAAATTTCAGACATTTATAATAATACTAGCTTCCTTACCGTGCCACACGGTTTCCAGTGATGATTCTGCTTAGCAGCGCAATGAACCTCAGCGTCTGTCGTTGTTTTCTGCATCTGTAAATCCTTATTAGACGTTCGTTTGTCTCATCCACTTCCCAAAAAGCCAACTTTCTCAAGTAAATTAACCAATGGTTGCCTTCTTCCCCTGACTCTCTGCAAACACCGAAATATCACAATATCAAGCATAACTTCCTGAATGTTACGGGCGCAGCTGTGTGTGTTTCGCTGCTTCCGCCTTCAATCCCAGAGAGCGGTAGTACCGCAGATCGCCACCAGGGGGCGAGGAGCAACCAAGGAACCGAGATAGCGTTGTGTGTAAACGGTCGTCAGAAACGAGGCTCGGCCTGGTAACTGGACCAAGCTCGGACTGGTCTCGGCATGGCTCGGTTTTTTAGGTGTAGTGTAAACGGGCCTTAAGCATAACTACAGAGATAGCTCAGGGTAACCTAAGCCACTCTAACTATAGGCTTTGTCAAAAAGGAACGTTTTAAGCCTAGTCTTAAAAGTAGACAGGGTGTCTACCTTACACCCTGCCTCAAGAATAATGGGAGAGTTTTTTTTTTTTTTTGTAGTTTGGGAGACCTTGTTATTACTTTTCGGATTTGACAGAATCGCCTTGTAAACTGACTCGAGCATTTCCCCAGCTTTCTGACCATAGTTTGCCAGAATTGTGGCCCATTCCTCCTCACAGAACTACTGCAACCGAGACAGGTTTGGAAGCCGTCTTCCTCTCACACACAACTTCTCAGTTCGACCCGCAAAGAGATTGAGTCACGCACTTTGTGTTGGTCACTCCAATTCATAAATTTTGGTCGTTTGTCCGCCCCTTACCTAACAGGTGGGAAGGTGATCTCAGACTGGCAAACGTCCTTCCTTTTTTTTTTTCTCCAAATGTAAGGAGTGTAACGGCCAAGCACTTCAACTTTAGCTCCATCACACCACTAGGCATCTCTACAGAGCTTTGGGTCTTTGTCCCTGAGTACGTTTGCAAACTCTTATCTGACTTTTTATGTTGCTGTTTTGGAGTAATGGCTACTTTGCTCCCTGAGTGGCCTTTTTAGCCCGTGTCGCTACTCCTTAAACTGTGGAAAATAATGCTTCAGCCAGCGTTTTCAAAAGATCTTTAGCTTTTGTTCTGGGGTTAAAGCGTACCTTTTGAACCAAAACACAGCCACAGAGCGCGTCCCCTTTCTGAGCAGTAGGATTTTCTTTTGACATTCCTATTGTGTTTACTCTTGCATACCAGTTTTGATCTCAGTGGAAGGCCTAGGCACCTTCAGCCATCAGAGAATTGTATCCAACCACCAACCAGACTGTGGATGTCCATAATTCTCTCCCTGTTATCATTGCTAATTTATTGATTTAAAAAAAAATCTTGTACCAAAAGGAAACGGTGTGTTTTAAGTGTTGCCTTCAAATACATCCTTAACAGTTTTGCTCAAATATAGTGATCAACATCTTGCAAAGCCATATTTCCATCTATGTGTCTGGTATCAGCTTTGTTTAAAGAGAAAAGATGAGGTTTGACCTCTGTTTGTATGCAACGACAGTTTATTTGTCAAAGTTACTGTCATGTGCCACGGTTTATTTAGAATTTGTAAAACCATATACTGGATGCCGGGAGAGAATAAAAGAAGCGAGCATTTGGCAGCAAGGGGACGTGTTAAGACATGTTACCCAGCTGCATGAAGGGAAGAGGAGGACGCCTTTGCAGTTTACCCATACGATCCTCTCAATGTCAAAATATTTCAGGCTCCATTGCATCATTATTTAATGTCTGTTGTCATTTTTGTCACATGTGAAAGCGCCGTATTAACATATTTCACGCTTTTCTTTCTTTTCTTTTTTTGCAAAAATGCTTCTGCATTTTTAAATTGTCTTGGCTTTATGTACAAAAACCTTCCACCAACTTTGTGGCAGCACGCTGGCAGAAGTGCTTCTCACGGAGGCACTTTTCACACTTTGGTACTTTCAGAACAGGTGAAACGTTTCAATTAAGGATCGTGTTTAATATTTCTTGGGTAAAATTCAGATCGACTCGTTTTTATGCAAAAAATAAGAGATATCTGTAAACTGAAAAAATCGAAAGGTTGGCAAGAGATTGAAATAAACTTTATGCGAGTATGTTGCAATCCAATGTGTCGGGCAGAAATGGGACAAACATGAGCACACAGTGATTTATTCATGTGAAATTGACATTTTTTCTTCTTATTACCCTCCAAATCTGAAAGTAGAAGACTACGGCAGAAGTGTGTGGCGAGCAAAAAAAAGGAAAAAAAAACAGACAAATAAAAAATCTTAAGACATTAGGATATGTGAGGTGAAACATCGCATGAGGTTTCTGTCTCCTCTCAGGAAATGAATTAGTCATTCTCTGTCTCATCTGGGATGTGCAGCAGCCACATTGCCCCTGTGTGGATGGCAATATTAATTTAACATGACACCGCATTGATGGTCAATTTCAGTTTCAGGGAGGCTGTTTAAGTAGAGTGGTGGAGTATTAATGTGATAAGATGTTTGAACGGTGGGGAGGAGGCGACGGTACATCGCTCTCTCTCTCTCTCTCTCTCTCTCTCTCTCTCTCTCTCTCTCTCTCTCTCTCTCCGTACTGCCATGTTTCATGCTCAGCCAGCCATCTGGACCAATCTTCTCCCCACGCGCCTCTCTCACTTCTCAACTTTCGGTTGGATGTGTCTGAAAGTGTGTGAGTGAGAAGGAAGAAGGGATGATTGTCTCTTTGTTTTCAGTGGCAAAAGTGTTCTAGGAAACTAGCTCGTCTGCATGCACCCGCACGGCTGTGAGGTGGGGCTCTGAAACTGCATGTAGGTGTGATGGTGGGTGTGGTGTGACCCCTGCGCGACTGTCTTTTTGTTTTTGTTAAGTGTCGATGATGGGATTGTTGTGTGCGATTTCTCAACATTTGGGTGTGAAGTCTGCAGCTCCATTTGGGGCTATAATAGGTATTTCTGTCTTTATTAGCTCCCGTGTTTATGGCTATGTAAATATTTGTGTAGTGTACTGCAGAGACATGTGAAATGAAGAGGCTGGCCATGCGTGCACCCCCCCCACCCCACCCTCATCCCCTGTCCCTTGTGTTTATGGACCTTGTTAGCACAAGCTTGCCTTTCAATCTTCGTTACTGGCGTAAAATTCGATGTGTCGTACTTCCAGCGCACAGCAAGTGAACCGTGCATGAACGAATTAGTAATCTACACAAAGTGCTTAATCAAATCAGCAGCTGCCCCTGGAATAAATATTGGAGAACGTCTTGGGATATTCACTGGCAGAGGGAGAGGGTTTGCTCAAAGACGAGTGCGTGGATGTCAAACCAGGCTGCCACTTGGACTGAAGTGTCGCACTGTGTCATGCCAGCCTAAATTCGGCTTAGCCCGCTCACAAATTATACATTTCACTTCACCATACGCATATGTTTAATCTATGTACGAAATAGTAGCTTTTTGGGATTTTGCGAAGGTTAGGTAAACCCCTATTTCTATTTATATAGGTGTTTCTGAAAAATTAGATGTCGTGTTGTAGTTTTTATCCCTAGCTGTCAAATATTTACATTTCACTCCACTGCATTTTGGCCTTGAACAGTGGCTGAAATGCAGCGGTCATTAGTAGATTCTTACTACGCAGCTTCAGTCAGAACATACCATGTTTTACTGTTGTATGGTGTAAAAAAAAAAAAGGTCTGGAACTACAGCGAAACCTTTATCTATACTGTGCTGTTTTAACTCGACACAGACAAACAGGAATACTAAAACAAAAACAAAAAAAGACTGCAATGAGAAAATAATTAATATTTATACGGAAAAACAATTGAAGAAACCCTATAAAGTGGAGTTAACCATGATGACTTGTTTACAAGGGGTATTGCAGATTCAAATTCATAGTTTTATTATTTTTTATTCATTTTTTCATGTTGTGATTAACCTAAATAAATCATAATTACAGCTGATTATAGCTATAAAAATGTCAAGACTCTTGTGTACAGATTTTAATTTTGATGCAGAGCGTCATATAATGAAGCGAGTAAACACTAGGGCGTTGGGAAGGCCTTGACATCTGCCGTAGTGCCCATATCTGTGAGCCGCTTGGGCCTCACAGCACCCGTTTTCAGATTATTCTTAGCACACCAAAGGCTCAGCAGATAAACGAAACAACTCTCAGTTCATGAGGGACGAGGAAATACAACAAGATTCATCTATCATTAAATGTACACCCTTCCTACTGTGAAACACAGAGGCGGATCACTGATGTTTTGGAGATTTTTGACCCAATAATGGGGTCAAAATTGACAACATGATGAGTAAAAGATTTTAACAGAAAATACTGGAGGAAAGCTTGCTGTTATCTGCTTTGAAGATGCTCATGGGACAAACATGGACAGTGATCCAAGACCCGGGGCCAAGTCCACCACTGATAGGGTAAACCAAGAATAAGTTGAAGGATCTGGAGTGGTGGTCTCATTCTCCGGATCAACCTTTTGATCAGGGTCATTTGGGTAGACCAGCAAACACGAATGCTTGATAATAAGTGGTTTCATCCAACCATGAATGAAAGAAAAGTTTGTTTCTTATTGAAACTCTTCCACTGTATGTAAAGTTATGAGCACAACTATATAAGAACGACAAACATCCTCTGCAGATTATCATTGAAGAAGATGTTCTTTTAACCTAAAGGGCACTCCCAAATCCCCTAAACTCAGGGTTGTCTCGTTTTCTGAGTTTTCTGTCTTCAGACCCCCAAATGTATCCCCCCGATATCAGATAAAGTGCCTTTTTTTTCCCAAATATAATGTCCCCTTAAAGTTGAGCTGCTGACTGTTCATGCATCACATAGATACTACAGGCATCTGCCCTCACTACTCTGCGGTTAAATGATGGATGGCAAAGAGAAGCCTTGCCACTCTCTCAAACGCTACCCCGCCCTCCGGACTTATTAATGACAATAATTAGGAGGAAACCTCCCTGTGAAGCCCGCCAGAGTGATTAGTGCTTTAATGATGGAATGGGAGGTAGCGACTGCACCCAGAATTGATTTACGTATTCGCCCTGACCTTTGGAATCCAATTTACACATCCACAGGCAAAGAAAGAGTAGGTAAGAGATGAAGGAGAGTGACAAGGATAGATAGAGAGTGAAAGAAGAGCTGCTTGGCACTTGAAGTTGGACGGTAGTTTTTATTGGACCTAAATTAGAGATTCACGTCTTCTTTTTGCCTTTCGTTCTTCCTCTTTTCCTGATTGTTGCATCTGATCTGTTTGACAGGATCTAAGCCCTTCATGTGCAAGATCTGTAACTTTGCTACTGCTCAGCTGGGAGATGCCAGGAACCACGTGAAGAGGCATCTTGGGATGCGAGAGTACAAATGTGACATTTGTGGGTGAGTGACAAGAGCCGCTTTTTATGTTGTTTAAAAAAAACCTTCTTTTTTCATAAGCCTGTCATAAGCAATTTCTTTTGGCATCTCTACTTTTTTTTTTAAAAGGTCACCAAATTTTCCATTGTTGAAGCTTATTGGAAAGGTAACCATTCACATTTAAGGTTAGCTTCCTTCCTTCTGTCAGATATCAAAGAATCAGTTCAGACATAGGTGCTGAATAAACAAACTTTTACATGAATAGGTGGCACTTGTAGGAATGTCTCCAGAGGAACTATATCTACAACAGCTGCCACAGTTTTGGCTGATTTGACAAACCTAGACGGACACCCATCATGAAAGCCAGTATTGTCTCTGTGAGCTCTGCTCTATGAAGTGTGAACTACTAATGACCTGTATTATAGCCTCCCTATGTTATATTTGTCTCAGGTTAATTTAAAGGAGTCCCTTTACAGGTGGGGCTGCATTTTAAGCATCCGTTTTTATTAACCACGGCTTATTTCACAAGGAAACGTGCAAATATTGGGCCATGCACAATAATTTGTATGTTTACCAATTCTGGGGTTTCCATTACCCTGTCGGTGTTGTTCATCCGTTACATTAATCTTCATAGAGACAAAGACAGTATTGGATGCTGCACCTTCCTCTCCGTCTCTCTACCTGCTCCGAACGCTGTGCTCCTAAGTCTGATATCCCCAGAGTCATGGGAGAAACAGTAAATGATGCAGAAGAACAGCATTTTCTGTAATTTGTGTCTGCAGATGACTGAGACTGCACTGAAATATGTTAGGAGCTAAATTATCAACAAGTCATCTAAAAAAGAGAGAGTAAACATGCTAATGCTACCCGAACACTTCAGCAAAGTGTTGCCAGAAGGAGCAAAATGGACACTTCTTAAAGATTGTAGTTATTTAGGTTGAGTCAAATGTATCTTCAATATATCAAAATCAAATGATAACGCTTGAGCAACATTTTGATGCTGACCAGTAGCAACTCTTGTTGGGACAGAACCTCATCGGTTAATGAGGTAAGTGCTCCACAATCACTACTTATGTAGGCCATTCAATATAAATGAAACAGTGTTATTTTACTGCATATACGTGGGAATAAGAGTGTAACAACGTCTCGTGGTATGAAATTTTGCGACATTAAAACACAAAAATGTGTTGTCAAAGTGAAGCACTGTTCAGTTGCTATCAGCATGCAACTTTGTGGATATGTAGGGAAGAGCTTCAAGGCTGGGAGCCTGTGTCTATGTTTAGGATTTGTATGTTGAAATGAGAAGGAAAGAGTTCTTCTTCAGTGGCCCCGTGGCGATGATTGAGGCGATGAATAAGGGTTTCTTACTAGCGAATAACTTATAGGGTTTGTGTGACTGCATCTCGGGGACTCAATAGAAAAAGGAAACGCTAACGGAGTGACTGGTTTACAAACAGCGTGAGAGAACTGGCTAACCATTAGCCACTTAGCTAACGCTGACATCTGATTCTCCTATCCGAACTGAACTAAAGGCTTATTTAGTTCACACAAACTTTGGGCCTCTGGACTGCATTTCATCGTCTCCTGGTAAACGTATGATGTACTCTGTCTGATCAAACTTGATAATTTTACTCTAAACATTTGATATGACTTATAAAAGAGGTAACATATGGACCAGCTAATTCTGGACTGGGACATTCTACCCTGATTAAAAATGTCTTTCAAACACAGTTTGAGATCTGGGAAACCTTTGTTCCTGTTGTGGTAACCAGAAAATGGGAATTCCTAGATTTCCCAAAATATATAAAAAAAAAATCATTTTGTGAACAGAATAGCTTTTATTGTAGGCTAATGCCATGCGCTGACTGTGTTATCATGTTTTTACATAGCACTGATATTAATGAAGTTTTGAGATGGGACTTTGTATCAGCAAATGTCTGTTCTAGAAGATTCTGATCCGTTGGGTCCAAAACAGCCTATGACAGAAATGGACTAATGAAGCTATACAGGGAAACATCTTACATTATTTATATTTTCCATACGCTTCCTGTGTAAATATCAGCAGTCCAAAAATGATATCACAATGCCCAAATAACGTGTAAACATGGGATGCCTGGCCTTTGATATAAAGGGGGAAAAAAGATTGCTCCTTGTCAACATTCCTCCCAACATAAGGTGAGGAGATTATTTTGCCAGCTGTACAAATAATCCTAATTGGAAGTTTATGCAGGTTACCACAAGGCTATAAATACCCAGTAGTTCAGGAGTACGGCTGTTATCGCGGTACCCGGTACCCCCTGCATGTTGACCATATGTTGTGCTCAGCTCCCTCCATTCCCGTGGTAGACCTCCTCACAGCTTTGCCATGTTCAAATAAACGTGTTAAGCTGTTTAACACGCAGCCGGGGAGTAGAGTAAATTGTGGGATTTTCGGCTTTAAGATTTATTTATTTTTTGCCACGAAGCTTCTGCAGGTGCACAATGTCTTAGATGAAGACACATGCCGCTAAAACATACATGTAGAACGAGAGCTTTTAGTTGCTCCCACCGTGCGATGCCGTGGAAACGGTTTCATTTGGTCTGTAGGTTGTAGGCGGATCTTTTTATTTTTTTATTTATTTTTTTTGTTGCTCCAAAGCCGAGCAGAGCAAATGTGTTTATTTGCTCCCGCTGATGTTCGCAAACATATTACAGCAGGAGCCAACAAGCTTTGCTTTAAACACAGCATCTCCTTTAATGAGAGGAGAGGCTCATGTTTCACAAGACCCCTCACCCCCTCGCCTCCACCACACATCTGAAAACCCTCTTCTCCCAAGTGCAGCGAATATGTTGGGCTTTGACCAAGCGTCTCGCTTTGCACGCACACACACATACAATTGGAGCGGTTTCTCCAATATGCTTTTAAATGGGACTACTAAATACAGCCCCTGGTTTCACAAATCATGCGGCTGTAGGAGCTGCGTGCTGCCAGTGCCAGCCACCGGTGACAAATCGGCCCTGTGTGTGCTTTCAGGACTGACTGATCACCAGGCCATCCCTCGGCTTGACTAAAGAGCAGCAAACACAAAGAAACTCCCAGCAACAACCTCATTAAGGCCAGAGCCATACATACACATAACCTGGCTTCGCCTTTCTTACAACCACCCCCCCCCACCCCCCCCCCCCCCCCCCCCCACCCCCCTGCCAAACTTTTCACACTTTGATTCGTCCCTAATCTGAATATAAAGCTCGGTGCTAATGGATGGCCATGGATCAGGTGTAATGTGTGATTTTATTAGCCGTTTCTGGTTTTTTTTTGGGGGGTGACCCAGAAAAGTGAGATCATGGAACGATTAAGCCGCGGATACAAATAAGGCGGGGCGTATTACTTCAGCAAACGGATGTTTTAGGGGATTTTTAAATGCAATCACACTTCATCATGTCAATTAACGCAACACTTTGTTTAGGCTCCTTTTTTATGCAATGCAGCTTTATGGTTTCATTATTCATTGATAAACTACATGCTTTCCCTTGCATCTTGCGTGGTGTTTATTGCCATTTTGTTTTGTCTTGATCATTTTCTTCTTGTTTCTTTTTCCTGAAGCAAAGGGGGGAGGGGGGGAGGTCCTCCTCTTCCATTGATTGCCACGTCTTCCTTGTTAAACACCCAGACCGGAAGATCCCCTCGCCTCTGACTCCTTGAATGAATGGATGTGCCGCATCTCGGCTGTCCACCTCACTTTAGCAGCTGCCCGCCGCTGCTCTCCGCTTCTCAGGAACCTAGGGGGAGTTGTTGATAGTTAAAGATCATATTGTTTTGGCATTTAATTAAGAAATGCAAATCCAGGGCCACGACAGATTAGAACCCTTGACCACGCCGCCAATCAAACCTGATTACCGCGTTCAGCGTCCTGTTCACCATTCTCTTCACTTCACAGGCTGGGGCTGGGCTGCTGTCTCGTTGTTTCATTTGCTTCTTTCGTGATCAGCTCGCAAAAGTGTTCATGTCCCTTGGCTTTTTCCACAAGTGTCAATGGATTTTATGCATTTTTTTCTAAGGAAAAGGATACATTGTTTTCAAAATGTTTCACAAATAAAAAAAAACATCAAGACAAGTCAAGAGGCTCACAGTAACTCTGGAGGAGCTACAGAGATTCACCACTCAGGTGGGAGAATCTATGGATAGGACAGCTATTGGTTGTGGAAATAGTTAGCAGCTTGCTGCATAATAACAGGTGAAAAATTATTTTTTTCCAGGCCAGAATATGATGAAAACACTAACACTGAATGCTAGGAGAGTGGTGGATGGCGAATGTTAGGCAGAAAGTGCCTGGCTGGATTTGAATGAGGAGCCTTGTAAGTAAAGTGTGGTTAAATGGGCATGTCAAATCTTATCGGACCAATTCAGAAATGTTTTAAAAAAGCAGCATATCGCTCTATTTCATGGCTCTATAGTCCGTTTTTTTATGCAGGTAGACAGAAACGTAAGGCACTGAAGAAATGTAGAAAACCAAACGTATCTTCTGGTAAGAAATACTTATGACAACAGGATCTGAATTTTTGTGCAAAAACTATAATGAAACTGCGGTGTTTGGTACGATATTAGAAACACCCAAAGTCAATAACCTCACCTTACAAACAATTGTTTACCCAACCAAACATCATCTCTAAAGAGGTTTCAATTGTAACCATTTCACACTGGTGTATCATACTGTATGTTGTAAGGAGAGTCACATGCTGTATTGCTCTGTTTGTTTCATATTTGCCAGGATATGTAATAACAAGTAACAAGTCTGTTTAGAAGGGGACTGACTAAAAGGAAACGGCGTGCTCAGGGTCTGTGCAGCGGCTAGCTTGATATTGGGAGTGTGCACAACTTTTTTTACTTTCTGGTTGTACACACCTAGGCAGTGAGTCTGTCTGGGGAAAGTCTCGTGTTTCTGGGAAGCGCAACACTGGACCAGTTTTGATCAAAATATAATCATGTTTTGAATGGCTTAGTCAAAGTAAAGAGCCTAAATCCTGCTGAGAATTTGAGGTTTGATTATTTCTGTTTACAGCGCTCTACGTTTAATCTTACTCAGTTTGAGCTTTTTTGTAAAGCTGTAAATAAGATAAACTGCTAAGACTTGTAGTTGTTATTGCCACACAAGGTGTTTTTTACAAATGACTGACTGAGGGGCTGAGTATAAATTCATGCCACGCTTTTTCAGATCAGATTTTATTTGTGTAAAAAACTTTTCCTTCCACTTTACAATGATGTACTACTTTAGGTTGGTCTATCACACGAAAACCCCCACAAGAAAAAAAAAAAGGCCTGGGGCGTGAAAACTTTTGCAAGGATTGAATGTGTCTGCTGTCCTACACATCTATCTGCTTACTTTTGTTTTTATTTTTGAAAACCCTTATTTGTCTTAATTTGCCTATAAAGAATTCTTTAGATCTAAAAACCAGCAGAAAAACACAAATTGGCTGTTAGCATGCAAGATCAGATTCTTCAAATTTAATTGGTTAAAAGAAAAGGAAAAAGGATGGCAGAGTCTTGCGTTTCCTCCTGGTGTGTGTTTTTTTTTCTGTCCACAGTAGGGCCTGGCTATTTAATGAGCCTCCTCTTCCTCTCCTCCATCATCTGGCAGAAAGGCCGTGGATTCAGCATTTCCAGCTCCCGCTCTCTTGTCCTCCCTAAAGATGCAACGGGCGTCCGGTGCTGTTGTAAGTGTTAAATTATGGATAAACAGTCTAAATGTTTTGAAGCATCGGTTTAATATCTCGGCTCGGGCTCTGCTAGCAGAGGCAGCACCGGCGTGGACTGGGATTGTCCTCATGTGGATTGGCGTTTTATGATTATGGGTCATGAGTTAGCCCCCCCCCCCCCCCCCCCCCTCCTCCTCCTCCCCCTCCCCAAGTGTCACTTGAGAAATTTGAGCAACCCCCCAAAACCAACATCTTTCTACCAACACAGTAAAAGTTTCCCCCAGACAAAAAGTTGTGCGTTTCTCCCTCTCCCTACATACATGTGGTGGTGATTTCATGTGGCGTGTATGATTTGACTGTTAACAGGCCGGGGCCGGCTCGTGTCAGGGTTTTTATGTCTTGTGAGATTGTCTGGTTTGTTCCCAGAATAGCCCATCAGTTCCGCCCTGCGTGGCTCATCCGCTTGTAATGTGCCTTAATGCCCGGGCCTGTATGAGTAGCGTGAGGCCCGGCGGTGACAGTGGAGGAGCATCTTAGCTCGCTGCTTATCCAGAGAAAGCCGTCACTTAACTCAGCCCCTCTATTGTCTGTCCACACCCCTCTCCTTCTCCCCCTCGACGCGATTCTCTATAATCCTCAAACAGATTCTGGTTAGAAGTCCCTGAGAACTATTTTTATGTATTTTTTTCCCCCCCCCTACTTCCTTCCTTCCTTCCTCCCATTATAACATTAATGGCTGTTGCAGATGAAGAGAGGGATCCCTATGAGGATGATTATAATGTCACTCCGCTGATCTCCTGCCGCCCCGAAATAATTGTACATCATCGCTTCATAACGTGTCAGAGGGACACGTTGGTGGCGTGCAATTAAAACCGCACAATATAATACAGCAAATTACGGGCTGTCAGGCCTATGAACAACACACTCGGTATTTGAGTTACACTTAATCATCACGTACATTAGTGATTTCGCAAAGATCCCTTCAGCACCCCCCGCCCTCCGCGCATACAGCAAGACTGTGAAAGGAGCTGCTCCTTCCAGGCGACTGAGGGATCGTGGAGCCATGCGGCAGCTATGCATCTAAGCTGCTGGTAGAGCTTTTAAAGAGTCACCCAGTGTGGCCCCAGTGGCTTACGGCACCTTCCACACACATGGGGACAGGGTCCCTTCACAGTTAATATTAAGTGTGGACTTTGATTATTTTTTTTTTTAAGTCTGAATAAGTATGGGATGGAAACCAGGGTGTGGAAAAATGTTTGAGTATCAGATCTTTTCCCCTTCTTATATCACAAAGAAGAAGGAAATTTGAATTTCTGAAAGAGCTTCTTTATTTTTTATTTTGTGATTTTTTTTTTTCCAAGTTACTTAGAGACCTGCACAATGTCGCAATGTAATTGTGATACTGTTGCTGAGTTTTGACATGACAATTTCAATTACGATTCTTTCCCTTATTTTCCATCATTGCAATTTCCCCACAATTTTCTGCGAGTTTTAGCATCTCTACCACTAATATATACATATTTTGTGCAGTTAGGCCAGTTAGAGAGGGTCCAACTTGTCAGATATATTATTGGCATGCAGAGAGTCGATGCATGGCATTTGATATGTAATCAAATGTTGCATCCTGGCAGTCCTTTGTCATTGAAACGCTGACATTGCCATGGCGGTGGATGTAGTTTGCAGCTGTACTGAGAATCTGCAGATAAATGCTCTTTCAAACACTGAAAAGGGCAATTTCACAGCATTCCCGGCCTCTAGACTCTCCTCGATCAGGGTTTTAAATTTGGCTTGTTGCTTATTAAACTCTTGTTTAAACACTAAATAAAGTGTCATTTTTGAAAATAAAAACCGCATCACAAATCACAAGCTGTGTGGTAAAGAGTCCATATTTAATCCAGTTTTACATTTTGAAAAATACGGGAAATAAGTTGGTTGGATGCCAAAAAAGGTAGTGAAGTAGCCCTTCAGATAGCCCCCACTGTGGCATAGGAGCCTGCCAAGCATTGTATTATTTCATGAATCCGGAATATACCGATCGTAAAACCCAATGAATAAAATGTTTTCGACCCAGATGTGTAACATGTTAAACAACTGTCTAAAAACTTTAGTCAGAATCTTGAAAATACTGTAGATGTATAAAACACAGTAAAATAAACAAGTCTTTAAGTACCGTAGAATAATCTTGTTCTAAAATCTTTAGAATTTGATTTGAGTACATTTATTTAATGAGAAGAACAACCCACCTTAAGATACAGATGTGCACTCCTAACCACTCCTGCAAGGTAAACGTAACTGACGGATATTTGTCATTTATACCTTCTTTCTATTAGTTGATCGTAATCCATGGCGTCGATTTTTATTTTTATTACGTTTTTTTCTCATGAAAGTTTAGGAAACAGAGGCTCATTTGTCTTATTGAATCTTCAAAGTAAGAAATACAACACGACCTGGCATTCGGGTAGGTCAGATGTTTGTTTATCTTTTTCTAATTCTGCAACCATCTACAAGAAAATAGGTTCTCGTCTAAACTTACCCGCACAAATCATTTCAGATAATTCAGAAGTAGAGTGTTTGCCGAAGTTGGACCCGATTCCTTGTTTTCACTCGTAGTTTGCTGGCGCCTATCTGCAGCGGTCTTTGGGTGAGAGGCAGGGTGCAATCTGTACAGGATGGCAGTCCATCACAGGCCAACACAAAGACACAGAGGACAGGGCAGTTTCCAAATCACCAAAAATATCTGTGTCGTTGTCAGAGAAATGGTTTAAATTTTAATAAGATGACATTGACAGTACTGGGTTCCTTTTTCAGTCACATAAAGTGCAAAGGGGTTCCTGTCCCCTCCCTCACCAGTTGCTGTGAGCAGTCAAGATATACAGGCTGGATATATCTTTAAAAGCTCAACAACTGGCTGCTCTAAGGGCTAACACAGAGCGTGTTGCTTGGAGTTTGCGACCCATCCGTAGCTATCTGACTGGTTCAAGCCTGTTTTCACTGACCCTGTTAGTCCTGCCTTTGAAATCGGACTCTACCGACGGCTTTCCAGACTGATATGACGTGTTTACGGCGGTTTATGGCCAGGCTAGTAAAAATTAGCATGTGGATGAGTCTAATGAGCAGCTTGTTTGAGAAGCACCAATCCTTTATTCTGTATAAAAAGGATTTTTAGTACAATTGTAAATTTGAGATGTTGTTGATTTTCCATGTTATTTTAGGTATTCTAGTGATAATTGTTGAGGGTCCTGGAGCACACAGTAACTCACAATCTGTCAAAAGTTTAAATGGAAAAAAAAATATATTCGCAAACAAAACTTTTAACAAGAATTCCCCATCTATTTGCTTGAGCTCTCTGCCATAATTTGTCTTCCTCAGACGCAGCACCTGGCTCGTCCTACCAGGAAGATGTACGACGTTTACAGCCTCGGAGACTTCAGAGTCTCGCTGTGGGGACGTGGTCCTTGTCAGTCAGCGCGGAGCCCCCTTTCACCAAAATAAACACATTTTGCTCTAATGCGCTTAACTAAATCTAGTGTGCCATTATGGGGAATGAAAGAAGTAGCGCTAAAGGTCATTTGGAAAATAATGCAGAAAGGCTGGTCCGGAAAGGTTAAGTATGTGACGGAGCAAGTCTGATGATAACGAGGGCTGCGCGTACCGCTCGGAGAGCTGTGCGTTCTGGTTTGACTCGGCGCCGCGATCGCTCTTTATGACCGAGACAGCTTTACAGCCCGTTCCCCCACCACCACCACCACCACCATAACACGATAAAGCGCGGCATAATGGATTGGATGTGTTTAGTAGCCTTGGGCTGATGTTTGTAAAATTAATGCTTTTTGCAATAGAAACACACTCTAACCCGGGCACACTTGCTCACACAGAGAACGGCAAAAGGAAGGGGAAAGAAACTCAGACAGCGCTGATGCATCAGTGCAGACCCACGGCCCGTTTTCACTTTTTTACCTTGAAGCAAAAATCCCCAGACTTTATATATTCATAAGCTGCGTGTCCTAACAGGTAACTCTCAGCAGAAGAGACAGAAAATACATGGCTTCATTAGTTATGTTTGGGTTGTAAAGCTCAACAGCGAGGAAAGAGGCAATGAGCGTTATTAAATTTGTGTTTCAAATTACGCCGCACGAGTACTTGGGGGAGATAGTCTGTTTGCTCTGTCCGTTTCTGGTTGGGTAAAAGACTCTTTTGAAAAATCGGAAGAGGACCCCACTCAGCATCTCTGAGCTCGAGAGACAAAGGGAGAACTCTCCGTCAGCATTTCAGTCCCATTAGGTTTTAATAACGGTCTCATATTCTGTCGCGGGCCCACAACAGGGGCCTGGGGGCTTCATAATCAAACCATTTTTCCTCTAATCAAAGACGAAGCAAAACAAACACTCGGTCCAGACTCTAAGCGGCCAAATCAGTAGTTAACGTAAGGAGGCGACGCTGCACATGAGCTCCTAATGGTGTGTTTTACAGCTCTGGAGGACTGTTCAGTTTAAGAGGCTGTTGTGTGAGCTGTGCATGACCTAAGTAATTACTTTACTTAAAGTAAACTTCTTTTGTCCCCAACGTTTCTGCTCCTTTTGCAGCAAAAGTGTGTAAAATTCCACCGCGTTCTCCACCAGTGAATATAAGGAGGCAAAACCTCCTACCGTAAAGCGGGTCAAATCATTTTAAGTATGTTTCCATTTTTTTTGAGCGCTCCTTTTTTGTCACCTTAAAATCAAGGAGTACAATTCTAATAAGATTTCATGTGATAGGCAGCAACTGAATAGCAGCGTTACCCTAAGTGGGGTGTGGTGACAACATAAACAGCATCAGCAGCCCACATGTTGTCTTGTTTCATTTTTAAAATGGTGTTTTGTTGTAACTACAGATAGATGAATCAAAACTGGCATATTTTCCCTCGGTTGGCCCTTATCTTTGGCCAGCAGGTCAGGTAGCAAATAAAGCCATCGACCAAATGCAAGTACCTTGATGCACCATTTGTTATGATTTCATACAAAAAATGAAATAGTCCGAGACATAAGCTTTGACTCAGACATAAGTTTAAGATTCCTTCACTTCCCGTTTTTTCTCTCTGTGTTCCTTGCAATAAAGAAATCGGAACTGGGGAAAAATTGATATGGATAGGCCAAACCTCAGAAATATAAACTAAATACATTGTTTGATTTGCTGCTCCTAACATGGTCCCAACCCTAACTTTGAGGACCAAACCCCCGCAAACTGTTTCAATTTTATTGACAAATAAAATCTGGAAAGTGTGGCACTCATTTGCGTCCAGCCTCCTTTACTCTGATGCCTTACATACCATCTGGTGCATCCAGCTGCCTTAAGAGGTCGCCTTAAATGTGTGAAAAGTCTGAGTTCCTAACCGGACGAAATGTGTAAAAAAAAAAAAAAAAAGGTAAAAGAATACTTTTCGACAGCACCGTGCTTTCTGGGGGGAAAGGAAATAAAGAGAGAGGGAAGTTAATAAATGATTAACAACTGCAATTAAAAGATGAAGTGAGAGGCAGATGGAAAAAAGGGCTGTAATTAAAATATCAGTCCGCTCATTGTCAGAAGTGCGCGTGTCATCCATTGTGCTCTTATTAAAAAGCTGGGTGGAGGAGGGAAGGAGCGAGCGGTGCTTAATTCCAGCAGCCCAAAGTGTCTGGTAATCTGCCCGTGGATGGGGCTCCGCGAAGGGCCGTAACTCACATTTAAGTGTTGGGGCCGTGTCACCGCGGGTTCACAGTCGTGCATTTCCGTGTTGACACCCATCGGGGCAAGGGATATTTGGCAGTCAGGAGTAATTTAACTTAATTAATGGGATGCATATTTGATGGAGGAATAAAATATCCCGGCTCAGCAAAGTGGAAAAGGCGAAAGATTTAGTGGGAGTTAAAGGTGGAGGGGAGAGTAATTTGTGCCTTCGGTTACCGGCTGCTTGAGAGACGAGGAGGCGAGCGAGCTAACGGAGGTGGTGGGGTGGAGGGGAGGATGAGAGATGGATGGTTGACACAAAGCTGAGCTGATGTGTAGACGGGAATGGGCTGTCCCTCCATTGAGAGGGCCATCAGAGTGACGGCGCTTGATTTAATTGATATCCGGACTGAGCGCTTCCTCAACGCAAACAGACACATTACGCTGGTTTGCAAACTCCTAGCCGAGCCGCCGACTGCCAGCGGCCTTTTTAATATTCATGAGAGGGCTTTTAAAAGTGTTCGCCGATGGTGTCCTCCCTCCGCTGCCACCGCCGCCTGCGTTTCAACTTGTCTTCGCTACCGACACACACACTAACACATACATTACCTTCCCCTCACACCGTAGACACGCAAAGGCGCTGGTTCCCCCAGACAAACCCGTGGCCTGACGAAAAGCTGTCACGCTGCTCTTAATCTCCCCTGGCACTTTTTAATTGACTTCCTGTAGGTATAGATTACATTCATGGCGAGTCTGCCACTAGGATGTTTGATACCATCCCAGAGACTGGCATCTGGGTACCTTGTAGCTCACCGAGGTGACGCCACTATCTCGGTGGCTGTCTCTGCCCCTCTTTCTCCTCCTCCGTCTCTCTCACTGTGATTGCCACAGTTATTTGGGCAACAGGGGAGAGCTAAACCGCTATCACTCATTGCCATCATCATAATTGAGCTGATGTACCTGCTGGGAGTCCTGGGCAAATGCTGGCTTGGGCGTAGGGAATGCTGGTCGGGTCTGACCGAGGCTGTTAGTAGCATGAGGCCGGGCACGCAGGGCTGGCTCTGGAGCTGGCTGTCAGCCAGTTTGTGTTGTGCGGTCAACATGATTGATTTGTTGCGGTTGCTTTGATTATAGGCTGAGTTTCTTTTACGATTATGTTGTGTTGCCCCCTGAAATTTTCCGCCTTTTAAGTTGCAACTGCAAATTTCCTTGTGTTTTATTGAGCCTTTTAATGAGAGGCAAAGGCAAAGCAGCTAATTGTGAAGTGGGAGGAAAACGCTAAAGGTTTTTATAAACATTTTTCTAAAGTTAAGAATCTGGAAAACAGGACTTGCATTTGTATTTCGCCACCTTAGTTGATACTTTGATGAGCTTTATTTCTAGAAAACTTTACAAAACAGACTTTAGACAATGCTTCATCTAAAGTCCTAAACATAACTATTTCCTAAGTAAAATTTGAAATAATAGGACAGTTAGAAACAAGTGGGATTTGGTCCTCTTAATTTTCTGGGGAAGGTCATTCCACAACTTTGCTCTGCAGAACCGCCTTACCATGCAGTTATAGCTGCATGGGGTACGTCTCTTCCAGTTTTCTGCAGCTACAGATTAAAAGTGTGGATGCCCATTATTTCTTTGTTAACAGCTCAAGCTCAGTCAGACTGGATGGAGAGCGTGTATGAACCTCTATTTTCAAGTCCCAGTGCGGATTCTCAGTTGAATTTAGGTCCGGGCTTTGACTGGGCCAATCTAGCGCATGAATCTGCTTTGCTCCCAACAACTCCATTGTAGCTCTGGCTTTATGTTTAGGGTCATTGTCCTCTGCCGCAGCCTCTAACAGCTCTCTTCCCAGGATTACCTTTAGCTCCATCCGTCAATCGGCTCTCACCAGCTTTCCCGTCCCTGCTGAAGAACAGCATCCACGGAACAAGATGCTGCGGCATCCATGTTTCACTGTAGGAATGGGGTGTTCGGGGTCATGTGCAGTGTTCGTTTTCCATCACACTGGTCTACGTTTTCATGTAGGCCAGAAAGTTCATCTTTGGTCCCCTCTGACCGCTGTACCTTCTTCCACGTTTGCCGTGTTCGGTAGGACTAGTGGCTGCGACAGCAGGTTTGTATGGCTTTGTTTTTTCAACAATAGCCTTCTTCCTGCTACTTTAACACTGTACTTAGTATCTTAGTGATTTAAATTAGAGATTTAAATTAGAGTAAAATGGCTGAATACAAATGAACCTAATTGTTTCTTTGCTTTTTATTTGTATGAAAACGACTGAAAAGCATGGGTATTTGTCTTCCCACCTAATAATTTTGCTCTGCTTTGTGCACATCTGTCACGTAAATCCCAATAACATCCGTTGAAATTTGGGTTTTTTTATGGGGGGGGGGGGAGACCAATAAGCGATATTTCACCACTAGGTGGAGGTTGAGCACTGTCTGTAGACCAAAACAAGACATGTGTCAAGCCACTCGCACCCATTTACCCTTCTCACTCACAGCCCGTTTGCAAAGGATAGATTCACAGCAGAACAGCGTCACCGTTCAGAGGAACATGTCTAGTGAAGAAGTAAGTAACTCATAACGTTATAATGCTGTTACAAGAGCAAGAGAACGTTTTGATCCGATGGCATGCTCTCTGCCATTTTGTGCCTGGCGGTGGCATTTTATGGGCAGGGAGGGCCCTGAGTGGCAGCTGTGCACGCACGCATGTGTGGCCGGCCCGGCTATGTAAACAAGAGATTGGAGAACAACACAGAGACATTGTGACGTTTAACCATAGTCCATCTAAAAAGATACCTTTACTTCTTCTCAAAACTATCTTTTAGTTCTTCCTATCTAAAATAATGAAAGACTCTTAAAGAAGCTCCACTGGATCTCAAACAATTATTGATGGATCATGATTGGGATTAAGTTAAAGGAGTTGTTTAGACATGCAAGAAACATTTTCTGGATAAACCTGATCTCTTTTAAATCACTTTTCAAACTTCCTTATCACTGCACTGTTTGAAGTTTAAACATTTTCTTTTGGCCTCAAAGCAATTGTGACATTTTAAAGTTATGAGCACAAACTGTCATCTGTCAGAAGCCTGAATCCAAAAATCGCCATGTTTTGGATTCAGGCCTCTCAAACCAATCGGCGTGCCAAATTCCGCTCTCACTTTATGTGTCACATGTTGCCTGGCCCACACATAGTGGCGCACAGGTCCGCCGCCTACGCACCATCAACTATTTACACGTTCGTCTGATAAACACTATAACTTGGTTTCAGAGTTCGAATAAAAGCCAGCTGATACTTCAGTGACATTTAGATTGGGTTTTATCTCTGTGTTTGTGTTGGTGATTGCCACTTTCAGTGGTAATATTTAATCGGGACAAGCGACAGCACTGTTATCAGATGCCTGTTTGCCTGGGTCATTTTCTTCCACGGCTCTCCTTCATGTAAGGTGTGTACCCCTGCTGCTTAATCCCTCGCAGTGGTTTTTATAGACGCTTTTGCTACCTCACTTCCTAATTTTGGCCCCTGTTCTGTGTTGGCTATTATTTGGTGGCTTAATATCACTGGATCCCCATGATTCTCCCATTTATGAAGCGATATCGACCATCGCCTTATGCGAAACAGATAATAAGCCGTGATGAATGGCTGACATTAGTGATGAAATTACATCAACCTTAACAGGCTATTGTATTAACACACCTTGCCGATTCCACTCCTCCCCGCTGCCCGTTTAATTGATTAATTGCTGACGTGGATGGATGAGGGGCCGGTTGGTCCCGGATCGGTGGGCTGATTGCTAGTCAACCGTAAACAAGGAGCGGCCACAGCGGGCCCTCAAGGGCAATATTCATGCTCCCCAACCTTATGGTGATTCCTTATCCAGCCCTGACAAGAGGAAAAATATTTGACCATAAAAAGTCTGGTATAAACCGGGCTGACATATATAAAGCCCCTCTCTGTTTTTCTTACCCTCCCTCCCTCCTGGCCTGTGCTGCGTCTCCTTTAGTGCTCAGCGCACCCGTCGGACTCTGAAATCACCCGACCTAGTCTGCGTGCGCAGAGAGTCCCCCAGGTAACCCCTGAACATCCCCAGCTTTAAATATGGGCAAATAATGGCAGCGTGAGTGATGCTGCCCGCGTCCTTGACTGCGATCCTTGGTGTGCCGTAGCCACTCCTCAATGTCTCCAAACCTTGCGGGACGCATAAAACACCCTCATAGCAAAAGTCTCAAAGCCCGACTGTGGCATCTGTTGGAAGGATGCGAGCAAAGGGGTGGGCTCGCATAATCTTTACTCTTCTTTGAGTTTAATGACAGGGACACTGTGTCCTCTTAAATATGTTTACATTCTAGAAGTGGCCCGACAAAGTCATTAAAGCGCGACACCGCACATCAAATGTTCTTTATGTCTTGCTGTTTGTTTGCCGGCCTGGTTTGTGGCCCCAGTAAATAATGCCGTGTTTAGTTCTGGCAGAGGCTAGGGTCAGCGTCGCTGCTGCCGCTTAAAGGCACACAACTCTGCTCAACCTTCCAATAGAGGGAGACGGGGTTAAATTTCACTGTGCTACCAGGACGGAAACGGGTAAGGGACATTTCTGGCCTGCTACTCAGGCATCCCCAACCGTCAAGACAGGAGGACACGCGATGGTAACGAGTATGGGACCCTTCTGTCATCTGCGCCGCCTTCGCTTTGTCCGACCCAGCCCCACGTTAACCTCTGTTCCAATGAGGCCCTCCAGGCGGAGGCGTATAGGTCTGAACACCCGCAGCCAGCCGTGAAAACGCTGACACATCGATTACCCCACACGAGAAAAGAAGAAGAAGAAGAAGAAAAAAGCAGAGCTTGATGGGGAGGAACGCACAGGCGCGAACATGAAGAAGATGCATTTATTCACTTATTCTGTGTGTTCAGCAAAACAAACACGAGGTCGGGATTACGCTGCTACACCGACGGCCTGTTGTCTATTAGAGTTAAATTCCAAATTAACCGGTTCACTCTGCCCACTTTTATGGTCATTTTAAAGCACGCATCCACAGAAACTCTTCCTCCATCCCAATGAGGAAAGCTGACCATGTTTCTTCAAGTATGCTTCGGAGCTCAAAGACACGGGCCCCTGTGGCTGCGCTCTCTTCGTTGAACATTAGATGGCGCCATTCAACTTGCTAGAAAGCCCCGGCACCGGGCTCCTTTGCAGAGTGTGGGCTGCCTGCTGTGTGGCGCATGTCTAACGCAGATGAAATATAGTTGAGATTCTGTTTGTTCTGTTGAAAGTTGAATTTAGAGCGCAAACTTTATTTATGTATCCAGGTTAGGGAGAAATAAGATGGAGTCTGAGCAGGTTTTTGGTATGGGTTTTTAACGACAGACTTGTTTGACAACAAACTTATTGATCATCACGACTAAAAAGAAAGCGGTCACGTGTCTTGCTTTGATCCGCTAAAAGGAATTGCTGCTAATGGTCACGAAATCTCAGTAGAATAATTTCTTTGACATTGTGGACTACGACTAAATGTTAGAGTGGAGTAAAACGAGCCAAGCTGGAGGCTGGGATTGTGGCAGGTCAGACGGCTGTGGGGTGTGGGGGGGGGGGGGGGGATAGTTCCTGCCGGTGCTGCTTTAACTAGGACAAGCCTCTCTGTAGCAGCGAAGCTCAGGGGCCGATCAGCAGGTCTCAGGAGAGGCTCCCTACACCGCCATCTCACCGGGCCTGTCACGGGGGAGCTGATGCTGGGCTGCCGAGGCTGGCTGGCTGGGTGTGGGGCTGCTGCGATGATGATGATGGTGCCGGCAGTGGGCGAGTGGGTGGGTGCGGGCTGACATGCCGAGAGGGCAATTACAGCAAGGACAAAGACTACACAGTGATAAGTCCCCGCAGCAGCCCTAATGAAGAGAGCAGGTTAGCCTGTTAAGAGGAGCGGGGGAAGGCGAGCGCGGCCTCGGCGCGTGCGCGTTTGTTTGAGAGTGAATATGCCGGTGTGCATCTAACCTACCCGGGGAGGGGACGCTTTCAGAGGTCACGCCGCTCACCGTCCCTCACCGACCTCACTAACCGACGCCTCTCGCCGAGGCGGCGTTTTTTTTTCTCCTCGTGGAGCAAAAGCAAACAACAACACGAGACTGGAAACCAGTCCATCTGTAGGGAATTCTGTTCCTGTGGCTCCGCGGAGCGAGAGGGAAGTCCCGATGCAAGCTATTAATGAAACAAAATGTTTAAAATAAGCATGCCTTCGCCGGATAATTGCTGCACATTAGTGGATCTAAAAATGTGCTTTTTTCTTGGTTTTATTAGGCCTAGTTATTCTTAATGGGAAGCATAGCACTAAAACTTAGAAATTTAGTGCGTCATATCCTGATTTCCCTACATGAAATAAATTAGTTTGATTTGATGAAAAAAAAAAAAAAAACTAAAGCTATGCAGAAAAATGTTTTGATTTTTCGGTCATCTTTGCACATCCAGCCTGCTTGCGATTATACCCCGTTACCATTTTTCATCAGCTGTTATCCTTGTTTTTTTTTCCACTTTCTTCTTTTTTTTTTCTACTTTATTTCTTTCTTCCTGTGTTTTGGGTATGGGACTGCAGAGAGGAAAGATGGTGTGTACCTGATACTGCTGTGTTGGCACACCAGCCTGGGATCTGATAAGGGGAGCCCCGTGGAGCGGCACTTATTCAAATCAGTGCATGTTCACAGTGAATGGGGAGCAGGTAGAGGCACTAAGATACAAGGCGATAACCTTTCTGCAGAGGCAGAGAGAATAGTTTTACACCCTGTTTCACAGCTACACAGGATGAGGGATTTTCAGCGCAGTCTAATTGATTAGCTTTATGTGGAGTTTCACAATAAAAAAAAAAACACAAAAGGTTTTTTTTCCAAGTTTAAACTCTCTACCATGTTAGGTGTTTTTATCTTTCTGATTTTTTTTTGTTGTTTTGTGAATTAATCAGCTCTCAGCCACTGCATTTGCTGCTTCGAAGTTTTAGTGCGTGCCGGGGAAATGTGTAACTCCCTGTTTCTGTTAAACACATATTTAAATTTAACACCACCCATTTATTTTTCTAACATTCTCCACCCCCCCCCCCCCCCCATGCTCTCCGATAAAAAGCAGAAGCGCATGCCGCATCGGGGTGAGCACGTGTAAGTAAAATCCGTGTTTATGACACAACAAACACTGACACCCACACACCCATTACATGAAATCAATTAAGTTTAATAACTCTGATCCGCAGTGATCAGTTTTAGAGCGGCTGTGCAGAAGTCTGGGGCGAAGCTTTAAGCTTAATTGCGGGCGCTCTATGGTGATGTGCCAGGCGTTATGGAGGGGCGGCGGTGATGGTGGTGGTGGGGGGAACATATGTTGCATGAGTCTAACACACGACTCAGCAGCGATGGCTAAATGTTTGCCTGGAATGGAAGCCATGAAGGCCTCGGCTCTGATGTGTTTGGCTTGTGTTGCACTCAGCTTGTGCGACCTGGTCTTTAGAAATTAACCGCTCGGAAAAGCATTAGAACTACAACAGCTTTTGATCATGCAACTAATGAAAATCATTTTTTTCCCCCCTCCGATTAATCACTTTAATCATTTGTATGCATTTCAAAAACTAGTATCAGATTTGTTGTAAATTTGCAACTTTGTGTTTTTGCTCACAATACAAACTTAGAAAAGACCGCCATTTTTTTTGTTTTTCTTGAAGTTTTCCTTTATAAATCTATTCGAAACGTACATTTTTTGCACACGGTAGGAGGGGCTCACAATATTAAATGGGTTTTAGATTTAGCAGAATACTGACATGTGGTACAATAAGACTAACAATGCATATAGAGGGCTATTGGGCAGCTCATTACAGTCAGTGGTCTAATGTGCAACCTTCGTATTTCTTCTAAGTAGCCCACCAAGTGAACAAGATAATGAAACACACACACCCCTCCCCCGTTTCCAACCAAACATCACTAATCTAATATATTAGTCGCCCGTGCTCCCGTATGTGTGAGCAATTATTCTGAAAAGTTTCCATGCCGTGCCGCTGCAACGCGGGGAATAGGGGCGAGAAGTACAGCCGACACGTTTGACGGCTGCGTGGCGACGCTGATAGGCCAAACGGCGGTGGGAACCTGCCACTTTTAATCACGCCGAGGGTGACAGCTTTCATAAGAGCACTTGGCGACTCTGACGGCTCTAATAAGGAGAGGTGACAGAGGAAAACTTTGTGTGTTAGTGGCAAAAACAGATAGGGGGGGGGGGGGGGGTTCAGGTTGAGCATAACAGTCGAATTTCACTATCTGAGACTGGATTTGTGGTGAAAGAATGTCAGCATTAATAAAGGGCTTTGGGGACAAGGTCACGCGGGTGCCTGTGCAGCAGAAACACCTCGAGTCTGTTTGTTTCTTCAGAGACGGGCGGAACATGCTAAGACGTCTCCCTGTGCATAAGGTAACCGACCGGGAGTTTTTTTCTTTCCCGTCAACATGTTATCGCAAAGTCTAATTTATGATTCCTCAGCCCTTTTTTTTTTTTCATTCAAAGACAATCTGGTCTCTGCTTAAGAAAAAAAAAAAGGAGCGAAAAGGAATGATGCTTTGAGGATATAATTAAAGATATCGTTCAAAGAACAACTTTTTGCATATTTGAATTATTACTGTCGTTAAAAACCACACAAAATATGGAAATATGATTGCCGGAAGCACATAAATCAATGATCAGCAAGGCCTCAGAGCCCAATAAATATGGGGAGTTAAATACTTTAAAATGCAAATCACATCTCAAATTTGCATATGGGTGAATTTAAAGGAAGTGTGCTTCCTTAAGACCCTCTGAGGTAGAAACTAGTGGAGCTGGAGGGGGTTTGGGGAGGGGTGGTGGAGGACACAGACAGACAGCCCAGTGTGGTATTTTTTTTAAAATAAATATATATTTCTTTTTCAATCCCATTGTCATTGGTCAAGTTGTTGGATCGCTCCAAATGATAGCAGCTGAAGTGGGCTGACAGACATGACTGCATTGCTTTTGTGGATCCAGAAAGTGCCTTAAGTGATCTGAATAATTAGGAGTTAATTATTCTTCATCCATCTAAATCAGAAAAGGACAGATATGGGAGTGGAATTATAATTTTAGCCCGACGCTCCGTCTCGTCCTAATGTGGTAAACTAAAGTGACTGTGAATAATACCTACTGACCTTCGAGTAATTACGCCTCGCTTGGCAATTTGCTTGCTGTTGCTAATTGAGGGTATTGATTCAGCGATATTCATATTAAAAATACATATGTTTTATGGCTGGGATTTTTTTTTGTTACTTCTGGTTGTGTTTAATGTATTATTAATCCTTATTATTATCTTATTTTTTTTTAAAGCATAATTAGGAGACAGGATATGCAGCACTTGAGGGTTGGAGTAGAGTTTCTTTGTCCTAATCACCGTTGCAGGTGGTTTATGTTTTGGAAAAGTTTCTGCTGAAACTACAAAGCCTTGCAAAAGTATTCACATCCTTTGTGCGTTCCAACATCTAGCCATCGAAGGAAATGCTGCATGCTTTTTAATTTTAAAAACTAAATACATATATCTATCTATAGATATAGATATATCGATGTAGATAGAGAGAAAAGTCGAATAGCTGCCTTATTAGTAGAAAAGTTTATCTTTATAGATGAGTGGCAAAAATAAAGCCATTGTTGACCGAAAGAACATGAAGTTTAAAGTTTGCTCATGCAGGAGGTGTGTGGAAGGAGGTGTTCTGATCACCTCAGACCAAACCTAAACTTTTTTGTCACCATGCAAAATGCTGAGTGTCACATAAAATGCTATCTGCCCCTTGCCCTGAACACACCGTTGCTGAAGTACTAAAGTATTGAAACCCTTTTAGCTTTTCCACATTTTGTTGTGGATGGAAAATTATTCATGATTTTTCTGTTTTTTAAACAAATAAAAACCGTGTACCTACACATGTATTGAGGTGCTTTTACTTGGATACTCCTAAATAAAATCCTCCAGAAGCCGTCAGAGGTAACCTAATGGGTTGTTAGTGTTGTCCTTTGTGTAAGTTAACCTCTGCGTAAATGCCGCTGTTCTGTGCAGACTCTGAGGTTTGTTAAAGTTCATTCATTTATTTCGTTTTTTCAGCAAAAATCACACAATTCTAAATATTGCAAAATGCAAGGCAGTCAAGGTTCTCGCGAAAGCTAAGATCCCAGTGGCTCTGTCTAAACTCCCCTCATGTTTTTCCCTCCATCAGACATTTAAAGATTCTCTGGCGGCACCGCCGGATCAATGGACATGATGTCTCCTTGTGCATTAACACTTAGGTTAGCCTGTTAGGTTAAAAACCTGCCCTGCACCTTCCTGCAAAAAAAAAAAGAGAAAAGAAAAAAAAAAGAAGAAGAGGAGGAAAAGGCGGGGGTGATCAATTTTCCCTCTGGAGTCAGAGGGGTGGTCTGCTGGTTTCCAAGGCATACCTTTGCCAATATCTGTGTGTGTCTGTGTGAGGCGTGTGGGGCTGGCCCGGACTGTCACTTGTGAGCATCAGGATGCGCGAACGCCCTTCTCGTGGCGCCTGCAGGTATTGACCAGTGCAGAGGACGAGGTGGCTTCCTTCAAAAACATCTCAGCCCGTAATATTTTAAGCCCAGAGGAGCTCCGGTGGCAGCTCACAGCCTCATAATAACCCAGATAGGGATCGATGGCACTGGATTTAGGCACTTACCCCTGCTAAAACCAGTAAACTCATTTGTCTCTCCAGAGCAAGCGTTGCCTCCGTTGTTTAAGGAGACATTTTAAAGAATTAAGATAATGTGACTGTTTGGTGTGTGATCAGGCAGGCTCAACCGAAAGGACAAGCAGCTTTAGCTCTTTTATTAGCTCTGTATTTAAGGGGCCATACATGTTTTGACGGAGTCCGACTCTCTTTATTTTATTTCTGTCATGCTGATTAGTGTGCCGGAGAACACCCGCACTGCTCACACATCTCCTCCTCACAATGGGTGTGTGTGTGTGTGTGTGTGTGTGTGTGTGTGTGTGTGTGTGTGTGTGTGTGTGTGTGTGTGTGTGTGTGTGTGTTAAGCTATGCCAGCTCTAAACGAGATGGACCAGAGAGCGATAGCCCCGCTGCTCCGCCGGTTCAAGTCTGGACACAAATTCTTGGTGAAAGACTCAATGGATGCTGTGAAATCGTATTTGCTGTACAGCTAATGGCATGGGACTGGTTCTGCTGGAATGTTCCTCAGAGCGAGAAAACACGTCATTCTGCTATGATGCACTCTGACCATCTACACTTCACCATGCACAGACCCCGTACCGCACGTACGGTTCACCACAAGCTATTCGAACTTAGAAGAAAAAAAAAAGGCTCTCATTCCCCTGAAAGGTAGTCAAAAAATAAATCTTCTTAAATGTGCAATTATCCTATTTGGTTGTTTTTATTAGAATGCACAGGGGATTGATATCTTTCCAAACCCTTAATAAACAGAGGCAGTTCAACTAAAGGACATAGTAGGGTGCACATAGAGGGATATGCCACCCACACGGCTGTGTATGCTCCGCTGTGTGCTGCCGTGTGCCGAACACTCAGGGAGGAGAGCACCTCTGAGACTTTAGAGGTGCTGTTAAAGGTGGCGTGTCTGGAGAAAGTGGGACAAAGTGACACCTTCCGTGAAGAGGAGAGAAAAATACAGTAAGAACAAAGGGGAGAAAGAAAGAGAGGTGATTTGATGAGTCAGAAGACAGAAAAACCTGCCAAACTTCAAACCTCACTTGTTTTTTTTTTTTTTTTTAAGCTGACTTACCCCACGCCCCCTCCAACCCTCCCCCAAAAAAATAAAAACTACAAAGGGCCGTCCATCCGTAGGCGCTACTCTGCCGTGGGTGTCGCCGACTGCTGCTGCTGTTGCTGGTGGTAATTAGGCGTCACAACACTTAAGCCGGGCGCTCGCGCAGCGTTGGATTCCTCCTGACGTGACGGAGGGATGGAGGAGTTATTTAGTTCTGCAGTTTCTTCTGCTCTGCTGGTCATCTGTCCTCTTCAGGGCCCATCAGCCTAAACAGCCCAGCCAACACACACACACACTAAACGTGCACGCTTGTCTGAGAGAAACTGTGTGACCCCCCCCCCCCCCCCCCCCTCCACCAGCACCCGCGGGCAGAGGAGGGAAGGGAGTGTTGGAGGGAGAGACTGAGGGAGATATCAAAGCCCTGGAGGGGATAGCAGAGGGCCATGATGGGGGGGGGGGGGTCAAATATATGGTGTGTGTAAGAGACGGAGGTTGGATGGTGGCGGTTTGGGGGTTGGTCAATACCTCTGAATCACTGGCTGTACAGACAATATAGATCAATATTAGGTGATGGGACATATATTTTACTAATTACTGCAATAATTAAAATGGTCTTTTGTGATTAAAATAAAATCAGTGCATAGTCAATTTTTAGCTAAATGCATTCGGACACAGCGGACTAATCCTGTTTCAGCCTTGTTGCTCCCTTGTCATAAAATCATTTGACAAAACAAGATTAGCGAAGCGAAGCCTTTTATTCTGCCTTTCTTTATAGGTCAGCTATAGAGACCAGTGGGAGAGGACGAGCAGATTGTGGTTATTATCACAGCCAACGAAATGAATAATTTCAACTCAATCACTCATGATTTGTTCACTCCAATTGCAAAGAAAGTTAAAGTTTGGGGCTTTGATAAAACGATGCTTCTGTTGGATGGGATTAGGTTGATTTCTTCTTTTTCTGGAGTTTAATTTCGACACACTGCTTAGATTCAGTTTTAAAATAACTATCTTGACCCTCCTTAGGAATGAATAATCTGTTCATGATTTCTAACACCCAGATACCAAAATAATGTGATTATGTGAATAGCTTCATTATCACAAGCTTTTAAGAAAAATCGTGCCATCCATAATTTTAAAACACTGTAACTCAAATCTTTGGCTAAAATATGGGATTCTGGTATCATTTTGAGGGTGGGACCAGAAGGTAGTGACTGACATTCAAAAAAAAAAAAAAACACAAGAAGCAAAGATTTACCATGTTTGTTAAAATGAACCGAATCCTGGAGGCCGGCTACCAAAGCACATAACAGCCCTTCAACCACTGCTTTTCCAAAAGGAGAACAGCAGAAAGAAGATACATTTCTGCCGAATCATCACTTTAGAATTTCTAAATGTAGAAGGTGTTTATTGAATCCATATGTGTAGGTCTTCTACCACGGTTCAGTCACAATATCTTCTACAACAAAATCTTGGCTCTAAGTTTTATCTGACACCAGATTTAAATTTCCTCTGTATACTTTGGATGGAATTAAAATTTAAGTCAACTATCCTTGGCTGGGTGACGATGATTTGGTGAGCAGATGAATTAGCTTAAAAGGATTTTACACAACAAATGAGCACTTAGCTTTGTAGCCAAGCTGCAATATTTGTATGATAGAAACTGTGTGTGTAAAGCGTTAGCAGCAGCAGTAGTAATAGTAGTTGCATTGTTTTTTTTGTCAGAGTTCAGTCATGTGCTATATTTTATTTGATTGATTTGAGTTTTTACTTTCATGGCAAACATCACACCATTTAATCGTCATATTCCTTGTTACCAAACTATAAAGTTACATTTATTTGCTTATATATATTCAGCCCCTGTTACTCTGATATCCTTAAATAAAATTCTCCAGAAGTTTTGAGAAGTACGCTTGTTAGTAAAAAGAGTTCATCTGTGTGCGACTTATTATCAGTATCAATGCAAATGTTCTGTGAACTCTTGAAAAGGGTTTGGTAAGGAACATTTAGGTTTTTTTCCCCATCAAATAATTTACAGTTACAGAATTTCAAAATGCAATGTAGACAACCTTCTATTCCACATGTTATGCATTTATCGGTTAATATTTGTCTTTATTTCGTTCTACTTTATTTTTAATTTAAAAACAATATGTTTTTGCACAAGGTTGTCATACCTAATCTAAACTTTTAATAAATGTAAGTCTCATACCAGTCAATGTTGGACCATATGTCGCCTTGAAAGAAATAATATAGCTGGCTAGTGTATTTGTATTCACATCAGTCTGTCATTCTGCTATTAATACTGCACACATTAATTCCCTGAACAAAAGATGTGATTGAATAATGAAAAAGTCATGGGGTTAAGAGAAACTTGCTGTGGCAGGAAATTCAGAGTTTGCATGGCGTGCCGAGCACAACGCTAGACTACGAGAGAGAAGGAGAGACACGCTGCTTTCATATCCCCAAGCCACGTCCGCGTCCACTGAAGACTTCTGTTTTTACACAGGTAGGCAGTTTGGGGACTATATCAGTAAGAAAATGAGGGGTGGAAAAAAAAGACTGGAGGAATCAAAGGATGTTCCCCCCTTTAATAATGTAACAAATATTCTAATTTCCAAAAATAAAACCTCCTCTTCATCCTTCCTGCTAATCTGAGCTGTAATTTATTCCAACCCAAGGCCATATTAGTATGCTAGCCAAGGGCAACATGGTTATGACTAAACCAAGATCCCCTCAGACACATAGAAAAAGAGAGTGAGGAGCTCAGGCTCTAACTTGCAGCCAACAATTGAGTTTGGACTCCAAACTAGTCGACGACTTAAGAGTGTAACTAGTATGCGACAAAAAAGTTGCCGCCATATATTTCCCAGTAATTCCATAGACCAGTAGGACAGTTCTTGACTACTTCTGCACTGATACTTATCTTTTATTTTCACAACGTTAAATATTTAATATTTTTCTCATATCATATAGGGCCAAGGTAGGAGAGCTTTACAGCTGATATAAATGTAGTATAATGTCATTCTGCTCTTTGCACATGCAAGCATTTTTGTTTCTGATTAATTGCATCTGAATTGGTGGCTCCATATGTATGTGGGTGTGGGGGTTTCCGTCCACGTGGATATATCGGTGCCATTTTATGAAAAAGCAATTGAGCAATGGGACGTTGTACTAACCATCAAACAGGCACTTCATTATGGGAGCAGTGATAACAAATACATTGTGTAGGATAATGACGGCAATGGTTCGTACTGTTCATTATATGTCTGGGTGTCACATGGCACTTGGAATTTATGTGTGTGTGTGTGTGTGTGTGTGTGTGTGTTTCTGCTTTTTGTCATTTTACAACATCATGTTTTAGCAAATGAACGTCTGAACCATCAGGAAGAAAAATATCCCATCATCTGCTATCGGTGACAAACAATATATTTTGGATAATGATTGCTTCTATTGGCTTCTGCATTTGTAAATGCGAGGTAATGAATTTCCTTTGTGAGCAATGAAAGGAAAGATATTATGCCACTTTCCTTCAACAGGCCTGTTGGATGCATGATGCTCGCTCGTCCTGTGATGAACTGTTTCTCTTAAAATATTCATTCTGTAGTAAGAACATGCAGCGTAGAAATATTTTTTTTTTTTAGAGAATATACTTCTGCTCTGGCACTTTGGCAGGAAGCAGGAGGTGCTCGATATGGAGTAAGACTGGAGAAGGCCTCTGGCACGTTGAATGGCTCCAACTTGTGGGCCTGTCAAAGGTTTTATTTGGGGCACTGGACTGAATCGATGCCTGCCACACACACGTCATGCCCTCCCTCCCCGACGAGCCCCGCAGTGCCGCAATCAACAGTATTTTCGCTTCCAAATGTATATATTTAATTTGTGAACCAATGACAGTTTCGCTTGATTTATGGTCCAAGGCGAGATTTAATTAATTGAAAAACGCATATTACCCCGTGACTTAATTATTAGCTAATTAATCACAGAGTACTTGTTCGTAGCTCCCCTCCTTTTCCCTCTTACTTTTCGGGCATATTTCTGTGTGTGCCTGACACTTGAATTTCCTCCTGGGGTCATTTTTATGTGAGGTCATGGTTTTTCTCCCTGAGTGGCTGTTAAGATAGAGAACACGCGTCATAGAGAGCTTGGTTATCCAGGCACAGACCGTATTAATGCAGAACACAGAAGAGAATTTTCTAATTTTTTTCAGCAGTAAAATCTCTTTGAAAAATAGTTTGCATTTTTTTCAAAGTGGTGTAAGGCAAAGATGAAACCCTTGTACTGGTAGGAGGCAAACAGCTAATTTGTTGACATCACCCGTCTTGGCTGGTTTATAACAGCTGAAATCAACTGAAACACTATAGTTTATACATGCCGGCTGCGTCAATCCGCTTGATCAGCGACGACTTGTCAGTCCTCTGGAAGTCTGCCAAGAATGGAGTGAACTTTGGAATTATGTGACTGGCTGTTATTTGTGCAATGTCATCAAAGATGGTGCGCTCCTGGGCCTTTCCAGGCCTCCTAGTTATCTGAAAGTACTTTCTGTAGACAGAAGACTAGCTGATTAGGTGGATTGACAAGGACGGCAGCATCATTTTGCTGCACAACATTGATGTAACATCATGTAAAAGCAATTAACTCAGACTGAAAATGTATATAAGGGATACTCTTTATTACAGTACAGTATTCGTCTACAGCTTCACAAGGAATCATTCTGAGGGTTGTTTCCGTTTTTGTGTCAGCCAAAGAATGCCCGTGCCACTGCACAAAGTTATGTTGCCTGAGGCCGCCAGCTGTGTCGTCCTACCCAACCAGCTGATTGGGAGCCTGCTGGAACAGTGTACAAACAAGAGTTAGAGTCAGGGTCAGGGTTACCCACCCTATCGAGACCAGGACAAGCACAGGAACACACCAACGTAGCAAATTTTGAAAACAGCAACTAAGAAAACAACAACAAACACACCTGTCTCCTGTAAAGCTCTACTCGGTTAATATCTGCCAATGTAGCGTTGTATATTATGGATATTAACATTTTCAGCTTGAGCCGTTTTGACTTGCTACAAGCCACAGCACCTTTTTACTATAGGTAAGGGAACTATTACTGATAACTTTACAGAAACCTACTTAAAAAAATCCCAAATATCCATTTAAGACCTGAGTCTATGTGAGAAACAGCATACAGATGGAAGGAGCAGTTGTAGTCATCCCCTACTACCTCAATGCTGACAATCTAGAATCTAACCCTAAATGTAGTAGTTACCTACCTCTGCATCCAGTTTGTTAAATCCTACAGCCTTAACCTGAAAGCTCGTTCTGGTCCTTGAGTTTGTGAAATGGCTAGCTCAAACACCAACTACAAACATTCCTAATCAGATATAATCGTAACACTCACCAATCACACAAGCATTCCCAAATTGCTCTCTACACTTCAAACTCTATAAGAAGCACAAATGCCAGTTTGTCGCACACACAGAACATATTCATATCTTGTGTGGTAGCCTTGGGAAGCCCAATTTGCCAAAAGTGTAAGTCGATCCTAGGGGTCACGGTCAGGAACGATGAATAAACGTCTCACTGTTACAGCTGTCAGTGGTTTACCTCTCAGCGGTGGAGGGTCTGAATAGTAGTTTTTATGCCAGTTGGTTTTTCCACGAAAACAAGCATGGCAGGTTGATCTGAAGATCAAGGATTTCCCCCCACCGAGAGAGCCTTTCCAGATATGTGCTGTTAGAAAATGATAGGGAACGGACACTTCGGACACAGGCATGCAAGAAGACGGGCTGAGATGTGGTTGCCATCAGACGCCCTCCTGCCAAAACGCCTTACCTCCCATAGCCGTTCGCCTCTCCTGACCACTATCTGGCCCCCATGTGTCCGTGCCTGGTAATGGTAAGCGTTTTAAACTATTAGAGCTGCTGTGTAAAAGGCCTGTTTGAGTGCAGGGCTGTCAGTCTGCAATGAGGCAATTGGGGGCAGGGGGCTGTCATGGCTGTCACTCAACAGGAGGATGAGAACTGTTTGGCCCTAATGGATTTCTCCAGGCGGACGGCTTGCACAGCGGTTAGAAGTAAAATCGATGCGTTGTCATGAGCGAGTGAGGCATCATCAAACGGCCAGGTGGACGGGGAGGCAAGGAAGGGTAAACCAGCTCAGGCAGTTACGTCTATATCTAAAAGTGTGTGTGTGTGTGTGTGGTTTGAATTGGAGAGAAGAGACAGACAGATGCTCAGCTTAGCTTTACACGCCCAATGGGGCCTCTGCTATGATTGTTAGCATGAAAGGGGGCTCTGACCTCCATCATCTCTGTTGCTTTTATTTTCCGGTTCTCTTGGAATCAGACGCAGATACACGTGGACATACCCCCCACATTCACTCACATGCACCTAGATAAACGTGAAGCTAAGCAGACAAGGGGTATATTGCCCTGACAGGTCAAACATCATGGTGTAGGCAAAATCACTTTCCATTTAACAGATTTCCATCCAGTGATTCCTGGTTTTGACTAGAACCTGCAGAGAATGACGCAGCTAAAGCCCAGACAGTCTAACAGAATGTGACAGAAGTTCACATCTGCATGTCTTTTCGGCAAACTGCAAATTATTCAATGTAGCATGAGGAACAGACTGGAACATTCTGACAGGATAAGATGAACATGAGCAACCTGCAGGAGGAAAGTTAAAGGAAAACATCATGGAAGCCACGTTGTGTGGTGGTTCTCCGCTTCAGAAAACCAACAATGTCACCCGGATAACTTGTCAGAGGGGAATAAAACACGTGTTGTATGTTGGTACCCAGAAATTGCCATACTACTGTTTTCTTTGAGACACAGTCAACATTTTACAGTTTGAGGTTATATTATCTCTACATTGTATTTACCCTTGTGGCCTGGAGGACCCGACAGGGGCCACCCTTCGGCTTCAGATTGGACCTGAGGGAACGACCCAGTCTTATTGATCGGGAGAGTTGGAAGCAGGCAGCTGATGCTGAGCAGTGGTGTAAGGGTTTGATTTCTGCACTTGGCCTCCTTGGCTGGGCTCCACCAGCGCTTAACAACCTGCCTGCCACTTCTCAGTCTGCGTTCAAGTGACGGATGACACAACGACGGCATAAAAACACCTGCAACACAGCTGTTCTGGATCTCTGTGGTTTTCTTTGTGCCTGCTGGGCTCCAGGTATGGGTTGGTTTTGGAATCCAAGTACAGACAGGTTTTAAAAAGTAATAGTTCCAAAACCATTTAAGTTCCTGTCAAACCATACTTTCAGTCCGAAGCAACCAGAGTTTTCTGTGACTGTACAGAGCACAGAGAAACAAAGTGTTGCCACTCCCCCACCTGTTGCCGCACACTACAGGCCAGCTGGCAAACCTAAAGCAGGATCTACACCTGTGGCTTGCTTACAGGGAAGAAACATTGTGCTGTTCTGAAACAAATCTCGGTCTGAGAAAACCAGAAAGTGGTTTGAAAATTCAAGAAATGCCACAGGTCCCTCTTATAAAGGTACTGTTATAAACCTGTTATAAACCAACAGGTGTTCAGCTAAGAGTGTGTTAAGCAACCAACTGCAGAAAGCTTGACTACTAAAACAATAGGTTGCTGTTTTTGTGTTTTAGCAGACAAAAAGTCTGTAGAGGTGATGATTGCTTTTCATTTCTTTATATCACCCAATTTACAACAAGCCACTTTGATTAACTTTACAATGTCCATTTAAAAATGACATGCAGCGCAATTCCACCCTACTTGTTGTGCAGTCAATTGATCAAATAATGCTAATAATTAAAAATGTATCTATCTAATGAAGCCAAGCCAGTTGCATTGAGTTGATGCCATTACAGGAAATCCTCACCCTGAGCAAGCATGTGGAAACAGTGGAAAGGATCAACTCCCTTTTAACAGGAAGAGATCTCCAGCAGAACCAGTATGAGCAACCAGAACCGGTGAATTCACACAAGGATATTTAAAACTTACATCAGAATTTAACTGGTTTATATGTTTCAGATAGGGTCTGTGAATTTAAAATAGTATTAATTAAAAGTTGATGATAACATGGTAGCAGCAACAGTAGTTGCTTTTCTGCTTTAATTAAAATCCCTTAGATCGTGATATACATTTTAGTTTTAAATCTTTGCATTAATACCATGAAACTGTGGCATTTTTATTCAAACTTATAAGTATTATAAGTACTAGTCCCTCTCTGCTGTTGCTTACTATTCAACCCCAAAGTTAAAAAGTATGACTTCCTGTTTGACTTGTTGTCCTCACAGGGACCAGCTGTTTGGGCAGATTTATGTGTTTGAATTTTCAAGCTACATTTAGAGGTTTATGTTACAATGTCTTTAGCAAACCCAAAAGAAAGGTAGAAATAAAATAAGGAAATGTTATTTTTTTTCTACAATTTTTAAAGCTAATAATGCAACAGAAGCTTTTCTGACTTGTGTAATTCTTGTCTTTTAGGGAGATAAAGCTTTAAACATGTTGAAATTGAGCACTCTTACATCTTGTACGCCCCATTACCGAAGGTGGCGTCTAACAAGAGTGAAAATGTTCTGAAAGTCCCGCAAAGTCGGGATGTTTTTCGTCTTTTTCTCCAACCGGACTGATAAGCTTGTGTAAATCTATTCTGTTTGTTCAACATTTCTAGTTTTCTGTTTTAAACTTGAGTCGAGACATCCTTCATATCCCCTCTTGTTAGCCTTTGGAAACAAGAATCTCTTCTTTTTTTTATTGCTGAACACATGAAAGAGTTGGTTTTGATTAAGGAGGCCTTTTAAGCCGTGAAAGCCCTAAATGTGCTTTGTCCTTAGGAAGATGAAAAGGAGCTGAAGTTAGTCTGAGCTGTTTCTTACCTTAGCTCCTCCAATGGGAGAACCTCTGGGAGGATGCCTGAGAGAGAGGCAAACTCCTAGCCTTTATTCTCTATGCTAATTTATCTGCATTTTACTTGTAATTATGCCCCAGCATCCCTCTTTCTCTTTCTTTCTCCTTCCTCTCTTTTCTTTTCTAACTGCACCCTCCCTGCTCGCCTCTTCTGGTAGATGAAACATTTTTTTCGCCGGCTCCATCTTCTTCATTTTTAAAACCCAGTCCACATCTTTTAGAACTTCGCCCGCTTTCACCAATACCGCATTTGATTATTTCCAACCGAGTTTCTGTTAAAAGGAAGAAAAAAAACAACAAAAAACAAAAAAAAACGACACCTTTGTTCCTTGATTCACAGCCATTCAATTGGAACATGTTGCTGCTTTATCAATATGCCGCTGAGGTCTGTCCAAGCCAAAGTGTTTTGTGGTGACGTATGTCCTCTTTCTCCTTCTGACATGTCACTTTCCCTCCATCTCAGCGCTGCCATTGCCCATATTTATTTTATCTTGCTAATGTGGGTCACCCCTGCATGGCGGCCATCAGCGAGCCGCAGTCAAACAGCCGTGTCTGAAGCCTACCTTCGGCATGATTTATGGGCCCGTGTGACGCTCAGCTCTCAGAAGGACCGCCATTGTCCTGCTCCAGCTCTCAGCTCTCGACGTTGGGGCTCTTTGTCTGCGTTTGAGGCAAACCAGACCCCTTTCTTTAAAAAGAATCAAATTATTTCATCATGTTGGAAATGAAAAGGCTGTAATTACTCCTAATTAGAGCCTGACTTTTTTTCTTCCTTCTTCCCCTTCTTTTCCTCCTCTCATCGTGTCTTTTTTTTTATTCTGTCTGACTCGGGCGTTTCTGAGGTGAATACTTTTTCCAGAGGGGTTCGAGATTGCTCTAAATCAGAGCCTTTTAGGGTGGAGAGTAGGAAACAATTTTCTGTTCAGTTTGAAATTGATTAATGTAGGCTCTTGACAGCTCTTCTGGCTTTGATACTCCGTGAATGGGGAGGTCTCGAGTGATGTGATGACAGTGTAATGTTTGCTTTAGGTTCTACCTTAATGGGGCTGGCTCCAACCATGTCACCATATTTCACAACCCGGAGGGAAAAACGAGAAGCAAAACACGGCAGTTGCGGGGTGTTAATACGTATGTCTGTGTTTGTGCAGTGAGTGAAGTCTTGGTGGATCATCTGGTTGTGGAGAGAGCGCGTGTCTGTGCAGCCGTGTAGGGTTTCCCCTTTCCAATAACAGCCGTCCATGCCGGAGAGCCCCAGCCTTAATGGTCGGCCATCACGGAAAATCATTTTCTGCCCGTCGATTATTTACATGTATCTTTACCGCGCGACTCTCGCCATTTTAGGCAGCTCGACAATTTGCTTAGCAAATCCACTTGCCATTTATCTATCAAAGGGAGGCAGTTGGTGTGTGGCTGGAGAAAGTTAGGAGCTGATTGGAGGGGGGAGGAGGTGGGCTTTTTTTTCAGAGGCGGCGGGTGGGGTGGGGTGGGTTGGGGGGGACACCGAGGGAGGCAAATATTTTCTCTGGCTTGCGACAGCTCAGTGAAAACACACTCCTGATGCTGATGTATATTAGAAGTGAGCCGGGCAAATATTAGGACTGCCTTACAGTGGCAGAGCGCTGGTGTTGGGGTGTGTGTGTGTGTGTGTGTGTGGGATTGGAGGGGCTCACTGTGCTGCTTTGTCGCACATTCGTAGTACTTTTATTAGCCTACCATAACATGGCCTAACATAGGTGAATCCTTTTATGGCTTTAGGACAAATCTCTTTCAATTTAAACAAAAGTAGGCCCTGAAACCTGTTGGTGTTCAACATATAGAAAAATTGCCACAGATACTCATTTTACTCCAATTACCTCTCAGTTTGTAAAATAGTCACACTTTGTAGTTGCTCTTCCTACAAATAACCTGTTTA